>ML796441.1:41820-85105 GCA_009831015.1 Picea engelmannii
GGCCATGGTTGAAGAAATGGATGCCTTGGATAAGAATGAGGCATGGGATATAGTTGAGTTGTCATCTGGAAGAAAATATGTTGGTAGCAAATGGTTGTTTAAGAAGAAGTTTAATGCACAAGGTAAAGTGGAGAAATACAAAGCTCGGTTAGTAGCAAAAGGTTATTCCCAGGTAGAGGGAATTGACTTTGGTGAGATTTTTTCTCTTGTTTCTAAGTTAACTTCTATTAGATTTCTTTTATCTATTGCTGCTGCTTTTGATCTTGAAGTGGAACAGATGGATGTGAAAAAAACATTCCTACATGGGGATCTGGAAGAAAAAATCTACATGAAGCAGCCAGAAGGCTTTATAGTGAAGGGAAAGAAAGAGCTGGTCTGTAAGCTAAAGAAGTCACTATATGGTCTGAAGCAATCACCTAGGATGTGGTACCAAAAGTTTGACACATACATCCTTGGATTGGGATTTGTAAGAAGCAGGGCTGATCACTGCGTATATTCCAAGCAAGTTGGTAATCACTTCATTTATGTAGTGTTGTATTTTGATGACATGTTGTTGGTAGGAAATAACATGGATGTTATCAAGGAGGTGAAATCACAGCTATACTCCAAATTTGACATGAAGGATCTCGGTGCTGCTAACTTCATTCTAGGAATGGAGATTAAAAGAGATCATGCAAACAGGAAACTCTGGTTGAATCAGAGAAAATATGTTGAGACGATATTGCAGAGGTTTAATATGCATGGAAGTAAATCGGTCAAGGTTCCTATTCCTATAGGTGTAAATTTATCTGCAGATTAGTGTCCCAAGACATAGGAAAAAGAAGAGGACATGTCCCATGTTCCGTATGCCAGTGCATTTGGAAGTTTGATGTATGCAATGGTCTATACTAGAACGAACATTGCACATGCAGTGGGAGTTTTGAGCAGGTATATGTCAAAACCGGGGAAGGAGCATTGGACAACAATAAAGAGGGTCTTCAGGTATCTTCATGGCACTACCAGTTATGGATTGTGCTACCAAGGAAGACTAGGATTGGATAGAGTGGTGGACATACATAATTTTGTTGATGTAGATTGGGCTAGAGATCTGGATCACAGAAGATCTACAAGTGGGTATGTGTTTAAACTATTTGGAGGAGCAATTAGTTGTATGAGCAAAAGACAGGCTGTAGTGGCACTCTCAACTACAGAAGATGAATACATGGCAACCACTCATGCAAGCAAGGAAGCAGTATGGTTACAAAGATTATGTTCAGGTATTGGGTTGGTACAACAAGCAATGAGACTAGACTGTGACAGTCAAAGTGCAATATTCCTGGCAAAGAACCCAAATTGTCATTCAAAGACAAAGCATATTGATGTTCAATATCACTTTGTGAGAGACATGGTTGAGGAAAAGAAGGTGTTACTGGAAAAGGTTGATACTTTGAAGAATGTTGCATATTCATTGACAAAGTCTGTGAGCACAGAAAAGTTCTCCTGGTGTAGAGTAACAATGGGCATTGTTGCCCTGGATTGTTGACTATATAATCCCCTGGACCCCTGAATGCAAAGAAAACAACAAGTGGGAGAATGTTGGGTATGTGTTATATTCTTTGCATGTGTGTGTGTGGAAACATCAGGTTCGACAACTATGTCTGACGATCCCTCTAGCGGATTTTGCTATTTTTAGCAGTTTACTAAATTAATCCTGGATTAAGGGATTAGGGTTTTGGTATCTACAAAATACCTAAAAACATTGTATATATTGTATGGTGAATGGTGAAATTTGATAATGAATATAAGAAAGGTTTTCTCGGTTGAGGGTTTTTGGTATAAAATCTCTGTGTACTCTGTGTATGAGCCATTGAATAAAATTTGTTTTACTTAAGAATCTATATGCATTGATTTAATTCACAGGTTTAAAACTTACAAACAACAGGTCACCCCTGAGCCAGGGATATGAATCCACAAGGACAGGTCCTAGGCCAAATCTAAAACACACAATAGTTGGCTAACTAGCTCCCAGGTTTTCCCAACCACACAATAATCCTAATTTCCAGCTCTCTTTCTCCTTCAACCTGGAAAACCTAAACAAATGAACCCCTTTATCTACCATGTAGTCCCTCAAGCTATTCCATTTCTCTCTAGGGCTCTAGTGCTACTGGTTAGAAAATATCCATGCTAGAAACTACAAGGATTCTCAGCTGTAAATGTTGTTTGAGAACTACCATCAAATTCATGCCCATAGGCATCCATTCCCACTTGGAATGATCAATAATTCCTCACAACCATCTCACAATGTCTCTCCTCCATCCATTCATTTCCATACTCCAACCAAGAGTGCATGAATTAGCAATAGTGAATGAAAAAGAATCCCAAGGAAAGAGTGTAAGAGTAAATGAAGACGAACCCCCAAAAAAACCCACAAGGGATGTTTATATAATTACATGAAATCAGGAACCACATGGTCTCTGATCCAGGTGGATATCGGCGACCACCCACCTTTTCCAACTGGCTCAAAACAACTTTCTAGCAATTTTGATAATTTACTATTTTTAGCAGTTTTTTGGGTCCTGAACTTCTGGAGCTGTTTTGAGGCCCTAAATGACGTTTTTTGGGGTATGTTGCGGTGACAAAATTTCATCATGAAATACCAAAATGATGTACCCAAACCAGTTTCTACGCCTGACTATGTCCATGTTGATACATAAGGTTTCAAATTTAATTATTCCAGTACCCTTTCTTCTAGATCAGCTAATTTTGCTGGTCTCCGTTCTCTCTGCCTCAAATCTTTCTCTTTTCATCCTGACTTCCTCCATCTTGAGAAACTTTTGAAAGGGGCATCCCTTGTACAAGAAAAACCCCAATTGTTAACTTCCAAATTAACAACTCTTGGAAATGATCTACCCAATCCAGTTTCTCCAGTAGTCCTACCAGTACAACCTGAAATCAAAATGGTTGGACCTGTCCTAGAGGAAATAGGAGAATCATGTGTAGCAAAAACAAAGAGAAAATAATCATATGATTTTCCATATAAAGCTGGAAGAAATTCTGGTCCAGATATTAGCTATTCCTCCCACAAAAGTCCTTTTGGAAAAGGGACTAAGAATCTTGGGGAGATTGATGTGAAAATGGAAAACCCAGATTTATCCAAAGGATATGGCAATACATTTCTAGTCAAATTTGACTGCATGGACCATGATGAAATCCTTCAAGCCTTCCAGAAATTGAATGCATGGGCACTCCAAAAAAGAGATGAAACAAAAGCCAATTGGAAAGATATTGTAACCCAAATCTCATGGGATTTTAGGGTTGCAAAATTATGGTGGGCAAAGCTTTCCCAAGAAAATAAAGAAGAAATAATGAATGATGCAGATCCTTTAAGCACTATGTTTACTACTTTAGTAAACAAATTTCTAGGTGTTGCTCCACCTGATGCAGAGTACCATGCACAACTCTTCATGAGCCAAAGAATGTGCAATCTAGACCTACTTCGTGACTACTATTGTACAATGCAAACCATGTTGTACAAAATAGTAGCTCATCAAAATATTTCCTACTTAAGGCACTATATTGCTTCAATGCCAAAAAAAGTTCCTGAATTAGTTAACAGATATTTGGCCATGAACAAGATCCAATTGGAATCCTTATCTTTTGCTGCTTTGCACTAGTAGATACTTACTGCACTCCAGAAGGAATATATCTCTTACTGAACAAAGAAAAATTTGAAAAAGAAGTTCACTTTTAATCCAACTATCTGTGATACTTTCAAAGAAACATATAATTATGGATGTTTCCAAGGAATTCCAAAGAAGCACTCAAATAAGCAAGACTGCCATTGTTCCAAACTTGATAAATTTGCAAAGAGAAAATCTTATAATTGGAACAGACCAGACAAAAATCCATATAAAAGACAGCATGGCAGGTCTCCTAAGCAAAAAGATAAATATGTCTTTAGGAGAAGAAAATTTCCAAGAAAAACCACAACTTTCTATATTTGCAATAGTAAGGATCATTGGGCCAACAAATGTCCCAATAAAGAAAATATAGCTCATGTAAAGATAGCAGAAATATTTTCTACTAATCAGAATCCTGCTGATTGGGATCTAACAGATTCTTCCTATTCAGACAATGAACAATTTTTTGTGTACAGTTCTGACTCAGACTCAGATATTATTGATGAGTTACAGTTCAAGAATTTGAATATTCATTCTACTTCTTATGATGAATGTTCATATTTGACTCATTGTTTCATGTTCTCTTCTCACGGTTCCATACAACAACAGATTCATGATCTTCAAAAGAAAAAGGCTAATCTAGCACCTGGCACCTTCCTTTTGAAAAATAGGCTCCAATCAAAGATTAATGATCTAGTCAGACAGTTGCCTCCTGTTTAGAGTATATATTTTACAGATGAAGAGAATGAAATCCCTCATGAAGAATGGTCCAAACTAGAATATGCTAGTATTCTATCTCGACCAACCAGACAGACTGAAGCTGACATCCTAATTGAAATCCGACAAGTTGAAAATGATCTCCACCTTAAAAGATCTTGGATGCAAACCCTGGCTAGCTAGATCCAAGCATCTATAACAGAATTGGATCATCTAAAATCCTGGTTTACTGCTCTCACTATTGCCCGAGCAAAATCAAATCAAAAATAAATTTTTCCTAAACTGCTTCCACCTGAAGAAACCGAGAATTCTTCTCTCCCTGCTCTTGACATAAGCCTCATTGGAGACCGTATGGTCATAAATTTGGCATTAAAGTTTCTGGTTACAAAACCTATTCTCTAGATGCCCAAGTTGATACAGGATCCATGAGTAGTTGCTGCAAATACAAGGCCATCCCATCCTATTACTAGCAGCCAACTCAAATCCAATTTTGAGCAGTCAATAAAGAACTTATCTCCATTCAACACTTCTCTCCTGATTTTCCACTTCTTCTAGATGGTATAGTAACATATTTTATTTTGTATAGTTTGGATATAGGTGCTAATGTTCTTTTAGGGAAAGATTTTCTCAAAAGACACATGCCTCTAATTGTAAATACTGATTCTTTATGGTTAACAATACAACAACAACAAGTTAAGCTTCGTATGAAAACCAACTGTGTTATACGTATCTCTCCTGATACCCCAGAGACTATTGAAGAAACTCTCCAAGATCTGGCAAAGATTTAGGAGATTGTCAGACATGCTGATATCCATGGACAAGAAATTCCTAAAGACATTGTCCAGAAACTAAAAGATGAATGCACATCAGAATTTCCTGATGCATTCTAGACAAGAGAGAAGTATTTTGTTTCTCTCCCCTACAAGAAAGGGTTTAAGGACACTCCACAGAAGGAATTTTCCAATAACATGAGTCCTTCAGAGCAAGCTCTGTGTCAAGAAGAAATCCAACATCTACTTGATAGACATCTTATTGAACCCTGCATGAGTCCATGGGCTTGTCTGGCATTTTATGTCAACAAGCATTCTGAACAAAAGAGAGGTAAGAAAAGTCTAGTTATTAATTATAAGGCACTTAATAGTGCCTTGTTACCTCTGAGATATCCATTGCCACATAAAGAGATTTTATTTAGCAAACTTACCCATGAAAATGTTTTGAGCAAGTTCGACCTCAAGAGTGGTTTTTGGAAACTAGGAATTTCTCCTGAAGACATGTACAAGACTGCTTTTGTGGTTCTGCAGGGGCAATATCAATGGACAATCATGCCATTTGGTTTGACTAATGCACCTTCAAATTTCCAAAAGCGTATGGAGGATATCTTCAAACCTTTAAATTTTGTTCTTGTCTATATTGATGATTTACTTATTTTTAGCCGAGACGTTAATGAACACAAAAAACATCTTGATGAATTCCATTCTTTTGTTTTTAAGCATGGTTTTGTACTCTCCAAGTCACCAGATAGATTTGTACTATGCCAAACTAATATTGAGTATCTAGGACTGTATATATCCAAAGGAACTATCCATCTACAACCTTATGTATTAAAGGCTCTACTTCAGTTTCCTGATTTTCTGCCTGACATAAAGCAAGTTCAATGTTTTCTTGGGTGTTTGAACTATATCAGATAGTTTTATGAACACTAGGCTAAAGACACAAAAGTACTCCACCAATGTCTTAAGCCAGGATCCAGTTGGGATATTTAAATGACCACAACTGTCGGAAGAATCAAGGAAAAGATTCAAAGTCTACCACCTCTGCAGTTGCCTAACATGAATCTTCCTTTTATTCTGGAAACTGATGCTTCTAATGACTTCTGGGCAATAGTTTTAATTTAGAAACACTCTCACAGAGATGAAGTATGTGCTTATGCATCAGGCACATTCAATCCTACTGAATCAAAATATCCATCTTCTCACAAAGAGATCTTGGCGGTTAAAAAGGGAATCAAAAGATTCAGATTGTTCCTGAAAAGTGTCATATTTACAGTCAAAACAGACCTCAAGCACATGAAAGTTATGTTGCATAACCATCGGTTGCTTGAACAAGGAAATTTTTGAGTTCTCAGATGGGCTTTATGGTTAGATGGTTTTGATTTTGACATCATCTACAAATCTGGGGTCGAGAATTATTTGGCAGATATGCTTTCTAGAGAAGGAGCCTGCAAAGATTTAAAAATGCTTTCTTATCAAGGATCAAGCTCCAACATCTCTTCTTCCACCTACCGCATTATTGTATGTTCAAATTGTTCAGTTCATCTATGTTGGGAATATTTTTCACAACTTCTACACACCCTGACACCAAAACTTCAACAGAACATTCTTCATAGATGGGCCAATTCTTGGGCTGGAAGAACTATCTATAACTATACTTGGCAAAGGGTTAACAATGATAGGATTCTCTTTGGGCATACTCATCCACTTCACCAGCTCATACACTATGCCTATATATTTGATCCTGATCACGATGGATAGATTATTTTGTAGTCCATCAGTTTGCTAAGTCCTACAGAACTGTAAGTATCATCATGTATTGTGAAGATATCCAAAGTCCCTTCAGACTGTGGAGCCCCTGGTTCAATTTAATTCTTCAGAAAGTTATACCAAGAGTTTCCACCCTGAGGCATGCTACTCCTCAACTATTGTTATCAGTTTTGCAGACCGAAATGGCAGAAGTAGCCTTAAATTATGATACACTTCACTTCAATCTTTTGTATAAACGTGTTTTTTATAATTGGGGTTTTACAAGTGATCACCAATTGGATTTCTTTTCGTCATATGATTTCTATGGAGAAGTTGATCTACCAGCTCATCTCCAAGATTCCTTCATGCAACACTCACCATTCTCCGCCTGTTTTCAAGAACATGAACCCATTTGGATGGATGATTTGGTTCCAGGCATTGTACCACCCATACCTGATGATGCTAATGACATCTATGACAACGATGATGAAGTCTATTCTCCACTAAGCTATGATAATTATGATACTGACCAGAATTGATACTTCACGTGGCCTTCACATGGCCTTCCCATGGCTTGGTCTCTTACTTTGTAAAAAGCATCTTACTTTTGACATTTGTACTTTGTCTTTTAGCTCCTTCCCTGTGAAGTAATATTGTTGTTTCTACTTTTATCTTTGTACGAGGCTTTAGTGGGTTCCCTCCTAAAAAGAATCTCCACACTGTAGATTTAATTTGATGATTATTGTATTCTGCTTTCGTGGATTCGGGTGATCGAATCTCCACTTTGTGTCTAGTTCATGTCGGACCTGTGTCTGGGAAAAACTCTATATATACAAAGTTATTTCTTCTTTGTAAGCATCGAGTTTTAGAGGGAGTTTCTAATATAAAGAAAAAGTGTGTTTTTTTATCTCGGCTTCTCTTTTCTTTGAAGTTATTAGTCATTTATATCTTTTCTTTGAATGAGCTGCTGGATATAATTTGTAAATGGTATCATAGCCATAAGGGTTGTGCGAATTGTACTCTATTCTTGTTCTGTGTTCCCAATTTTCCAAGAGGGTAGTGTTGAGAGATTCACCTGCTAAGGGTGAAATCTAGAGGATCGATAGCTCGTGTAAGTCCCACTGAAGGCGCATAAGCCGTTTAGGGCGTTTGGAGAAACAGATCAAGTTCTGCAAACTCGTTGCAGTTTATTAGGTGTATTCAATTTTCATTATCTCTTAAAGTTATAATGGATCCCAATACAAGTTTTGATTTCAGTTCTGCATTATCTACTTCTGCTCAATCTAGAAGAGATGCTCATAATAAACGATGGTCGTGGTTGAATAAGCTAGTCAACAAAACAACAAATGAACCATTGTATAACCCCCGCATCATATCTCAAGAATTTGACTCTCAACCAAATTGGTTTCTACCAGAGATAGATGTAGAAATTTTTTACGATCTTCCCATGTTCCGATTTCATGCTACAAGTTTGTTTTGCTTTACGTCTGTGAATATCCCGATCTCTCTTTCCTAGAGTGTTTATAAAATTCCTTTGATTAAAAGAGATGACATTGAATGGGGAATAGAAAATGGATATAATTATATCCATATTGGTCTTATTTAGTTTGACATTAATCCGTTGGTGCGCCCTGGTCTAAATACATCCTGTCTGACCTGTGTCCTCGATACCCGAATGCACGATTTGAATGATGCATTAATTGGTGGATTCCAAAGTCCATTAAACAATGGACCAACTTGGTCCTCGATTGTCCATATATATCATGTCTCTCTGACTGACCCTTATATAAATGAGTTGCTCCAAGCATTCATCCAGTTTCACGGTTTCAATGTAGCTGATCAAGCCCATATTTCCCAATTACATACTGTTAATTTTTATGCCATTATTATAGTTCTTTTCATTTCAATAGATAAGAGCATCATAAGAACAAGATCACTGAAAAATACACATTCACAAGAGACACAACATTTATCCTGGGAAACCCTCTAGAGGAAGAAAACCCAACAAAAAATTCCTTATCATAAATAGCTTATACAATGTTCAAGAGATAACTCAAACCAATACAGATAGTCCTCCCTAAGAGATGTGCCACTCTTCTCCCTCTCTCCAACTGGTAATTGCAGCTTGCCTCATAAGAGAATGAGAAAGTGAGTTGTGTGTTAGAAGTGAGGCGCTAGCCTCCTATATATACAAAACTGGCACGTGTGAAAGGGCATCACTGGCAGGGCCATCCTCTCACTCTGGGTGGGTAAACCCACCTTTAATTAATTCTGGGTCTTCCATAATAACTGCTGGGGCCGACTTCTTATTCTGCCCTTTATAGTTGTACGATGACCAATCCGCAAAAGGGGATTTGGTCCTTATACAATTACCGACATGATTAATCCACAATGGGGATTAATCCAATACAAATAATAATAATAATGACATGATTAATCCGCAATGGGGATTTAATCTAATAATAATAAGAATGTTCTTCGCAATTACATTATTTCAACACTCCCTCTTAACAAGAAGGGTATTCTTCATCAGCATAAGGCGAGAGAGGTCTGCATCATCAGTGGCATATGGAGGATAGTATCGTCAATATCATCTTGAAATATTGGCTAGCATATTTACGAGTCATCAAAAGTTTTCTTCATCGACAACATCATCATTCTCGAAAGAATGCTATCATCATCTGCATCAAATATGTATCAGTAAAAATGATACCTCATCAAAACACTAGGCTGGCACATCATAGTACTACCTAGCTCAATGTCACAATGGTTAAGTTGGTAGTTCAGTGTCAATCACATCTTTCTTTACGTCTAACAACTAGGTCAGAAGCAAGGAATATCATCATCTCGCTTTACGTCTAACAACTAGGTCAGAAGTGAGGAATCACAACGTCATGCTTTATGTCTAACAACTAGGTTAGAAGCATGACTCATCTTGATTTATGTCTAACAACGAGGTCAAAAGCAAGGAACACATCAACATCTCACTTTACGTCTAACAACAAAGTCAGAAGCAAGGAATCATGTTGCTTTACGTCTAAAAACTAGGTCAGAAGCAAGGAATCAACGATGTCATGCTTTACATCTAACAACAAGGTCAGAAGCATGACTCATCTTGCTTTACGTCTAACAATGAGGTCAGAAGCAAGGATCACATGGCATCATGCTTTACGTCTAACATCGAGGTCAGAAGCATGACTCATCTTGCTTTACGTCTAACAGCGAGGTCATAAGCAAGGATCACACAGCGTCATGCTTTACGTCTAACAGTGAGGTCAAAAGCATGACTCATCTTGCTTTACATCTAACAGTGAGGTCAGAAGCAAGGATCACATAGTGTCATGCTTTACGTCTAACAACGAGGTCAGAAGCATGACTCATCTTGCTTTACGTCTAACAACTAGGTCAGAAGCAAGGAATATATATACTCCCCCTTTCAGGGAGGGTCCTTTTAGACTATACCAAGCTTATCTCGAAAGTGTTCAAACTTTACACGAGATAGAGGCTTAGTCAACACGTCAACAACTTGTTCATCCATGCTAATGTACTGGAGCTTCAAGGCTCCTCTCTGTACCATGTCACGGATGAAATGATAGCGGATCTCTATGTGCTTTGACCTGTCGTGGAACACAAGATTCTCTGTCATTTTAATGCAGCTTTGATTGTCACATAGAATCGCGGTTGCTCTCATCTCCAAATCAAATAGGCCCGTCAGCAACTTTCAAAGCCATATAGCTTTGCAACTAGCAGAACATGCGGAAATGTACTCTACTTCCGCTGTGATGAGAGCAATACTGGATTGCTTCCTACTCTGCCATGAGATCATAGTTGATCCAAAACTGAAACAACATCCGGAAGTGATTTTCTGTCAGCAATGCTTCCTGCATCAGTGTATCCACACAATGTGAAGTCATGATCTCCATCATAGCTGAGACCATAATCCATTGTACCTTTAAGGTACCTCATCACATGTTTTGCAGCCACTAGATGAACATGTCTGGGCTCTACCAGAAACTGACTCAAGGTGGTCACTGCAAAATAGATGTCTGGTCTGGTGATCGTCAGGTACATCAACGATCCAATAATCTATCTGTATAGTGTGGCATCTATCAAATCTGACGAAGTATCGACCAACAACTTCATCTTTGCTTCCATGGGAGTATTCATGGACTTTCATTCTAGCATGTCGAATCTCTTTAAGATTTCGACCGTGTACTTCCCTTGGTTAAAGAAGATTCTTTCTGGACTCCGCCATACCTCAAGGCCTAAGAATTAATGCATTAGACCAATGTATTTCATTTCAAATTCTGCGACAAGTCTCTGTTTACATTCAACGATGAGCTTTTCTTCTCCAGTTAAGAATAAGTCATCCACATACATTAATAATATTACTGGTTCATTATCCATAATCTTGAAGTAGATATTTGAGTCTGCTTTACTCTTGGTAAAGCCCAATCTTGTCAAGAAACTGTCTATATGGCCATACCAAGCTCCGGGAGCTTGCTTCAATCCGTATAAGGCTTTCTTCAATCTACAGACACGAGACTTCCTGTATTCAACCTCAAATCCTTGGGGTTGCTCTATATACACTTCCTCTTCAATAATACCATTCAGGAAAGATGTCTTCACATCCATCTGGTGCAACTTCCATTTCATCTTGGGAGCAAGAGATATAACGGTTCTGATTGAAGTGTATCTAGCCACATGAGCAAACGTCTCTTCATAGTCGATACCTTCCTTCTGGGAAAAGCCACGAGCGAAAAATCTTGCTTTATATTTCTCAATACTTCCATCAATAGGATGTTTTATTTTGAAGAGCCATTTTGATGATACCACATCCTTACTTTTTGGTCCGGGAACTATTTCCCATACATCATTCTTTATTATGAATTGGTATTCCTCTGTCATGGCATCTTCCCATTCCTTATTTTGGATGGCCTCTTCAAAGCATGTAGGTTCTTCATCAAGTAGATTGAAAATCAAAGCCGTGTAACTAGAGAATGGCTTTGGTCTTTTCACCTGTCTTGTGGTTCCTTCTGGAACGACATACTTCTCTCCATCTTGAATAAGATCTCTTGCCCAAGCAGGCTTTCTTTTATGTGAGAAGGTCATTTGAGGAGGTTCTTGAACTTCTGTTATATCATGATCTTCAGGAGTCTCCTCATCAGGGGAAGTTATGACTGCCCCTATAGGTTCTGTAGCTCTAGGAACTTCCCTCATGGATTCTGTAGTCCTGGGGTTTACAGGTTCCTCTTCATATACCTATTCAAGCTGGCATCTTCTTGATTTATTAAGTGCTGCTTCTTCATCAAAGGTCACGTCCTTGTTGATCTCAATATGGTAGTGACCAGGTATGTAGATTCTGAAGGCTTTGGATACCTCATAGTATCCCACAAATATTCCCTTCTTTCCGGAGGGTTCCAACTTGTTTCTTTTCTCTTTCGGTATATGGATAAATACTGGACAACCAAATATTTTGAGATGGCTTACCTCTGGCTTCTTTCCGGTGAACATTTCCTCTAGGGTCTTGAAACCAAGTGCACTATGGGATAATCTGTTCTGCACATAAACAACTACCATTGCTTCTTTTGCCCATAGGCACATATGAAGATCTTGATCGTGAATCATGGTCTTCACAAATTCCATAATTGTTCTATTCTTCCTTTCAACTACACCATTTTGTTGAGGATTATAGGGAGTAGTGAGTTACCTATTGATCCCAACATCTCTGTAGAAGTTTACGAACTCCTTCAAGGTATATTATCCTCCATTATCTGGCCTGAGTATCTTAATCTTTCTTTCGAAAAGATTTTCTATCAAGGCTTTGAATTCCTTGAATTTACTGAATACTTCATTTTTAGATTTTAAGAAATATATCCAGGTCTTATGAGAATAATCATCAATAAATGATACATAGTATACATACCCGCTAATGGAGGATGATGGCATTGGCCCACACATGTCTAAATGGATGAGTTCCAATGCTCCTTCTGCTTTGCTATCCCTCTTTGGAAATGGGTTCTTGATGTTCTTCCCTTGCGCACATCCATTGCATATGCCTTCTTGATCAACCTTGAGTTCTGGTAAACTAGTGACAACTTTGCATATGTATGGTAGCGCCTTGTATTTGATGTGGGCCTATCTTCTATGCCAAAGTTTTCATGAGTTTTCGATGGTATGGGTCATGGCAGTCTCTGGGTGACCCTTCAACTTATACAAGCCATTTTCTTCACTTCTGATGATGATTGCTTCATTTAAGGTTTCTCCCTTAGCCCACATAAGAACTTCTCCATCTATGAAGGCAACTCTATAGCCTTTCTTGTCTAAAGCTGATATGGAGAGTAAGTTATTCTTTAGGCCTGATACATAGAGTACGTCCTTCATTGTTATTGAGTTTTCTAAATCTAGCTTGTAGTTTGATTCTCCCACTCCCTTGATGGGATATTGGTAATCATCTCCAAGAGTTACTTTCTGAGAAAACTTCCTTTCTGAAATACAAGAGAGAGTATTTTTCTTACTCGTCATATGCTTTGATGCACCACTATCAATGAGCCATGTTTCCTCTCCAGGTGATACAAATCCTGAGAGAGCTGAGATCAGGACATGGTCCTTAATCATCTTCATAGGTGGTTCTTCATCTTCGACAATGTGAGCATGTTTCCTTTTGTGCTTCCTCTTGTATTCTTCTCTTCTGACTGGACAATTATTTGCCTTGTGTCCCATCTTATCACAATGATAACATTGTATAGATGAGAAATCTTGTCCCTTGCATTGTCCTTTCTTCTGAAAATTTCTTGAATGAGATTCTTGGTTGTTGAACTTGTTTGATGGTTGCGGTTCTCTATGAGATTCCCTTTTGAAGTAGGGTTTATTCCTTCCTCCTTTTGTATGAGTAGCTAGGGCTTGATCATCATCCCTTGCTAGTAGTCTTCACGGTTGGCTACCCTTGTCTCTTCTTGGGTGCATTCTTCCTATAGGCTTTCAAACTGTAGTTTCTCCTTTCTGCCACATACTGACTGGATGAAAGAATCCCAAGGTCT
Organism: Picea engelmannii; assembly: GCA_009831015.1. Classification (NCBI taxonomy): domain Eukaryota; kingdom Viridiplantae; phylum Streptophyta; class Pinopsida; order Pinales; family Pinaceae; genus Picea; species Picea engelmannii. The sequence continues at coordinate 55,756 of ML796441.1, forward strand.
TGCGAGACCATTTTGGGCTATTATTACAAATTCATCTTCATCGATGGTGTCTCCAATCACTTTCAACTGTTCTTCTATTTATGAGATTCAGGATAAATATTCTTGAATCATTTCTCCTTTCTGCATCTTGGTATTCTTCAACTGAGTTCTTAGATTCATCTTTCGATTGATGTTCTTTCCATCATATAGTTTTCTTAGAGCATCAAACATCTCCTTTGGAGTTTTCTTTGATGATACATACTGGATCAGGTGGTCTTTGATTGAATCTGCAATGATTCTTTGAACCCTGATTGAGTCCTTCTGATGCTTCGCTTTCTCTACGACATCTTCAGGTTCCTCCACTTCTTCTTTGATAAATCTTGATAGGTCATTCTCTGCAAGGATCAGACTGATCCTATACTTCCAGGCATGGAAGTTGTTTATGCCTTCTAGTTTCTCAACAAGCTTTGTGCTTGCAGACATCTTGTACTTGCGGAAACAAAAATAACCAAAAATTGAAAATGCTCAAACTCAAATTTTGACCTTACCAGGAGGTGCGCTTGGCTGGGGCGAGTAGCCTGGTGTCCTCAGATATGAGAAAATCCAATTTTTACCCCGTCAAATATGATCTGCGGATTTTTGGACTGGTGCTTCTGGTACTTATGGTACTCTAGTGCTTCTGGTACTGGTTTTCTAGTACTTCTGGTACTTTTGTGAAACTAGGGTTTCACTTTGTGGAAGATCCAACCATTGAAAAGGTGCGCTCTAGGTGCCAAATTGATCCTTGGGGGAGTGCGCAACTTTCTAGGAGGTTAGGGGGGCTGAAAAGAGATACTTTTTCAAAACCCTAATTTGCAGGTGCTGCAACAGTGACATTTTTCTCTTGCAAATGGTGTTTTCTTCAGGTTGGCTCTGATACCATGTTAATGTTTATGCCATTATTATAGTTCTTTGCATTTCAATAGATAAGAGGATCATAAGAACAATATCACTGAGAAATACACATTCACAAGAGACACACCATTTATCCTAGGAAACCCTCTAGGGGAAGAAAACCCAACAAAAAATTCCTTATCATAAATAGCTTATACAATGTTCAAGAGATAACTGAAACCAATACAGATAGTCCTCCCCAAGAGATGTGTCACTCTTCTCCCTCTCTCCAACTGGTAATTGCAACTTTCCTCATAAGAGAATGAGCAAGTGAGTTGTGTGTTATAAGTGAGGCACTAGCCTCCTATGTATACAAAACTGGCACGTGTGAAAGGGCACCACTGGCAGGGTTGACCTCTCACTTTGGGTGGGTAAACCCACCTTTAATTAATTCTGGGTCTTCCATAATAACTGCTGGGGCTGACTTCTTATTCTGCCCTTTATAGTTGTTCGATGACCAATCCTCAAAAGGGGATTTGGTCCTTATACAATTACCAACATGATTAATCCACAATGGGGATTAATCCAATAACAATAATAATAATAATGACATGATTAATCCGCAATGGGGATTTAATCTAATAATAATAAGAATTCTCTTCACAGTTACATTATTTCAACACATACAACTATCCGTTTACGCTTTGTTTCCTCCACCATGCCTGACATAAATCCCAAGTTAACCAAACGAGCATTAAAATAAGGTGTCGTAGTCGGTCCCGACAATACAACACCACTTCAGTTGGGATTTCGCCAAGTTACTCTACCAGAAGAATGGAGTAGTGATTATCAGCCACTGTCCCAGAAATATCCATAGTTGGCCATGACAGCTACCACACAGTTACGAGTAACACCAAAGCCTAATGGAAGTAGTAGTCTATGGTTCACCAACCCACAACTATTACAACAACTCCGTCGTAGTCAGTCCTCAAAATCACTTGTCCATACACCATTTCTAGTTGCTAGTAGACAGTATGTACATCATTCCCCTATACATAAACCATAGTCTTCCACTTCTAGTAGTTCTTGTGAGTTTTGTATCAAACCTTCTAATTCTAAATACCAAGTTCTGCCAAATCTAGGGTCACCTACCCACAAAGGCCAACATGCAAATTACACAGTTTGTAAACAACTTCTTGAAGCAGTTCCTGAACTCAAAATGTTTTCTAGAGAGCCAACATCGTCTGCATTACTTCCACAGAAGTCCCTTGGACCTAGTAACATCACTCCACAGTTCTCTAATGGAACAATGCAAGCATATCTCCAATTCATCCATTTGCGTCATCCTACTGCAACAAAACCTTTTGAGCAAATCAAACTTCAAAATTATATCAATTACCAGTCAGTTTGTTTGACCCAGAACCTTGATGAAGTAGCCAAGGATGTTTTTACCTTGATTGAGAAAAGATTCAGATTGTTCCATTAGAGAACTGTGGAGTGATGTTACTAGGTCCAAGGGACTTCTGTGGAAGTAATGCAAGGGATGTTGGCTCTCTAGAAAACATATTGAGTTTAGGAAATACTTCAAGAAGTTGTTTACAAACTGTGCAATTTGCATGTTGGCCTCTGTGGGTAGGTGACCCTAGATTTGGCAGAACTTGGTATTTAGAAGTAGAAGGTTTGATACAAAACTCACAAGAACTACTAGAAGTGGAAGACCGTTGTTTATGTATAGGGGAACGATGTACAAATTGTCTACTAGCAACTGTAAATGGTGTATGGATAGGTGATTTTGAGGAATGACTACAACAAAGTTGTTGTAATAGTTGTGGGTTGGTGAACCGCAGACTACTGCTTCCATCAAGCTTTGGTGTTACTCTTAACTGTGTGGAAGCTGTCATGGCCAACTGTGGATATTTCTGGGACAATGATTGATAATCACTACTCCATTCTTCTGGTAGAGTAACTTGGTTGAATCCCAACTGAAGTGGTGTAGTATTGTCGGGACCGACTACGACACCTTCTTTTAAAGCTCGTTTGGTTAACTTGGGATTTATGGAAGGCATGGTGGAGGAAACAAAGCGTAAATAGATAGTTGTATGTAACTAGGTAATATGGGCTTGATCAGCTACATTGAAACTGTGAAACTGGATGAATGCTTGGAACAAATCATTTATATAGGGGTTAGTCAGAGAGACTTGATATCTGGGGACAATCGAGGACCAAGCTAATCCATTGTTTAATGGACTTTGGAATCCACCAATTAATGCATCATTGAAATTGTTCATTTGGATATTGAGGACACAGGTCAGACATGATGTATTTAGACTAGGTCACACCAACGGATTAATGCCGAACTGAATAAGACCAATATGGATATAATTATATCCATTTTCTATTCCCCATTCAATGTCATCTCTTTTAATCAAAGGACTTACAGCTTCCGCACCTTCAACAGGACTTACACGAGCTGTCGATCCTCTAGATTTCACCCTTAGCAGCTGAATCTCTCAACACTAACCTCTCAGAAAATTGGGAACACAGAACAAGAATAGAGTACAATTCGCACAACCCTTATGGCTCTGATACCATTTAACAACCAGGCTTGATGAAATAACTGCACAACTCTCCACTATTCAGCTTGCTATCTCTCGATTCCAAACTGATGTACCCAAACAAGTTTCTTCGCCTGACTATGTTCGTGTTGATACAAAAGGTTTCAAATTTAATTATTCCAGTACCCTTTCTTCTGGATCAACTGATTCTGCTGGTCTCCATTCTCTCTGACTCAAATCTTTCTCTTTTCATCCTAACTTCCTCCATCTTGAGAAACTTTTGAAAGGGGTAGCCCTTGTATAAGAAAAACCCAGTTGTTAACTTCCAAATTAACAACTCTTGGAAATGATCTACCCAATCCAGCTTCTCCAGTAGTCCTACTAGTACAACCTGAAATCAAAATGGCTGGACCTGTCCTAGAGGAAATAGGAGAATCATCTGCAGCAAAAAAAAAGAGAAAAGAATCATATGATTTTCCATATAAAGCTGTAAGAAATTCTGGCCCAGATATCAGCTATTCCTCCCACAAAAGTCCTTTTGGAAAATGGACTAAGAATCATGGGGAGATTGATGTGAAAATGGAAAATCCAGATTTATCCAAAGGATATGGAAATACATTGCTAGTCAACTTTGACTGCATGGACCAGGATGACATCCTTCAAGCCTTCCAGAAATTGAATGCATGGGCACTCCAAAAAAGAGATGAAGCAAAAGCCAGTTGTACAGATATTGTAACCCAAATCTCATGGGATTTTACAGGGGTTGCAAAATTATGGTGCGAAAAGATTTCCCAAGAAAATAAAGAAGAAATAATGAATGATGCAGATCCTTTAAGCACTATGTTTACTGCTTTAGTAAACGAAGTTCTAGGTGTTGCTCCACCTGATGTAGAGCACCATGCACAACTCTTCATGAGCCAAATATTGTGTAATCTAGACCTGCTCCATGACTACTATTGTACAATGAAAACCATGTTGTACAAAATAGCAGATCATCAGAATATTGCCTACTTAAGGCACTATATTGCTTCAATTCCAGGAAAAGTTCCTGAATTAGTTAACAGATATTTGGCCATGAACAAGATCCAATTGGAATCCTTATCTTTTGTTGCTTTGCACCAGCAGATACTTACTACACTCCAACAATAATGTATCTCTTACCGAACAAAGAAAAATATGACAAAGAAGTTCAATTTTAATCCAACTATCTGTGATACTTTCAGGGAAACATATAATTATGGATGTTTCCAAGGAATTCCAAAGAAGCACTCAAAGAAGCAAGACTGCCATTGTTCCAAACCTGATAAGTTTGCAAAGAGAAAATCTTATAATTGGAACAGACCAGACAAAAATCCATATAAAAGACAGCATGGCAGGTCCCCTAAGCACAAAGACAAATATGTCTTTAGGAGAAGAAAATTTCCAAGAAAAACCATAGCTTGCTATATTTGCAACAACAAGGATCATTGGGCCAACAAATGTCCCAATAAAGAAAATAGAGCTCATGTAAAGATAGCAGGAATATTTTCTACTAATCAAAATCCCGTTGATTGGGATCTAACAGATTCTTCCTCTTTAGACATTGAACAATTTTTTGTGTACAGTTCTGACTTAGAATCAGATATTATTGATGAGTTACAGTTCAAGAATTTGAATATTCATTCTACTTCTGATGATGAATGTTCATATTTGAGTCATTGTTTCATGTTCTCTTCTCACAGTTCCATACAACAATAGATTCATGTTCTTCAAAAGAAAAAGGATAATCTAGCACCTGACACCTTCCTTCTGAAAAATAGGCTCCAATCAAAGATTGATGATCTAGTCAGACAGTTGCCTCTTGTTCAGAGTATACAATTTACAGATGAAGAGAATGAAATCCCTCATGAAGAATGGTCCAAACCAGAATATGCTAGTATTCAGTCTCAACCAACTAGACAGACTGAAGCTGACATCCTAATTGAAATCCGACAAGTTGAAAATGATCTCCACCTTAAAAGATCTCAGATGCAAACCCTGGCCAGCCAAATCCAAGCATCTATAGCAGAATTGGATCATCTAAAATCCTAATTTACTGCTCTCACTATTGCCCGAGCATAATCAAATCAACAAGAAGTTTTTCCTAAACTGCTTCCACCTGAAGAAACTGAGAATTCTTCTCTCCCTGCTCTTGACATAATCCTCATTGGAGACCGCATGGTCATAACTGTTGGCATTAAATTTTTTGGTTACAAAACCTATTCTCTATATGCCCAAGTTGATATAGGAGCCATGAGTAGTTGCTGCAAATACAAGGCCATCCCATCCTATTACTGGTAGCCAACTCAAATCTAGTTTCGAGCAGTCAATAAAGAACTTATCTCCATTAAGCACTTCTCTCCTGATTTTCCACTTTTCCTAGATGGTATAGTAACATATGTTACTTTGTATATTTTGGATACAGGTGCTGATATTCTTTTAGGGCAAGATTTTGTCAAAATACACATGCCTCTAATCGTAAATACTGATTCTTTATGTTTAACAGCACAACAACAACAAGTTAAGCTTCCTATGAAAACCAACTATGTTATACGTATCTCTCCTGATACCCCAGATACTATTGAAGAAGCTCTCCAAGATCTGGCAAAGATTCAGAAGATTGTCAGACATGTTGATATCCATAGACAATAAATTCTCAAAGACATTGTCCAGAAACTAAAAGATGAATGCACATATGACTTTCCTGATGCATTCTAGACAAGAGAGAAGTATTTTGTTTCTCTCCCCTACAAGGAAGGGTTTAAGGACACTCCATAAAAGGCATCTTCCAATAACATGAGTCCTTCAGAGAAATCTCTCTGTCAAGAAGAAATCCAACATCTACTTGACAAACATCTTATTGAACCCTGCATGAGTCCATGGGTTTGTCCGACATTTTATGTCAACAAGCATTCTGAACAAAAGAGAGGTAAGAAAAGACTGGTTATTAACTATAAGGCACTTAATAGTGCCTTGTTACCTCTTAGATATCCATTTCCACATAAAGAGATTTTATTTAGCAAACTTGCCTATGCAAATGTTTTCAACAAGTTCGAACTCAAGAGTGGTTTTTGGCAACGAGGAATTTCTCCTGAAGATAGGTACAAGACTGCTTTTGTGGTTCCGCAGGGGCAATATCAATGGACAGTCATGCCTTTCAGTTTGACTAATGCACCTTCAGAGTTCCAAAAGCATATGGAGGATATCTTCAAACCTTTAAATTTTGTTCTTGTCTATATTGATGATTTACTTATTTTTAGCCGAGACGTTAATGAACACAAAAAACATCTTGATGAATTCCATTCTTTTGTTTTTAAACGTGGTTTGGTACTCTCCAAGTCACCAGACAAATTTGTAATATGCCAAACTAATATTGAGTATCTAGGACTGTATATATCCAAAGGAACTATCCAGCTGCAACCTCATGTATTAAAGGCTCTACTTCAGTTTCCTGATTTTCTGCTTGACATAAAGAAAGTTCAACGTTTTCCTGGGTGTTTGAACTATATCAGACAGTTTTTTGAACACCAAGCTAAAGACACAAAAGTACTCCAACAACGTCTTAAGCCAGGATCCAGCTGGGATATTTCAATGACCACAGTTGTCAGAAGAATCAAGGAGAAGATTCAAAATCTTCCACCTCTGCAGTTGCCTAACATGAATCTTCCTTTTATTATGGAAACTGATGCTTCTAATGACTTCTGGGCAACAGTTTTACTTCATAAACACTCTCACAAAGATGAAGTATGTTCTTATGCAATTGGCACATTCAATCCTACTGAATCAAAATATCCATCTTCTCAAAAAGAGATCTTGGCGGTTAAAAAGGGAATCAAAAGATTCAGATTGTTCCTGAAACGTGTCAGATTTACAGTCAAAACAGACCTCAAGCACATGAAAGGTATGTTTCATAACCACTGGTTGTTTGAACAAGGAAATTCCCAAGTTCTCAGATGGGGTTTATGGTTAGATGGTTTTTATTTTGACATCATCTACAAATCTGGGGCCGAGAATTATTTGGCAGATATTGTTTCTAGAGAAGGAGCCTACAAAGATTTAAAAATGATTTCTTATCAAGGATCAAGCTTCAACACCTCTTCTTCCACCTACCCCATTATTGTATGTTCAAATTGTTCAGTTCAGCTATGTTGGGAATGTTTTTCACAACTCCTACACACCCTGACACCAGAACTTCAGCAGAACATTCTTCATAGATGGGCCAATTATTGGGCTGGAAGAACTATCTATAAGTATACTTGGCAAAGGGTTAAAAATGATAGGATTCTTTTTGGACATACTCATCCACCTCACCAACTCATACACTATGCCTATATATTTGATCCCAATCCACGATGGATAGATTATTTTACAATCCATCAGTTTGCTAAGTCCTACAGAATTGTAAGTATCATCATGTATTGTGAAGATATCCAGAGTCCATTCAGAGTGTGGAGCCCCTGGTTCAATTTACTTCTTCAGCAATATATACCAAGAGTTTCTGCCCTGAGGCATGCTACTCCTTAGCTATTGTTATCAGTTTTGCAGACCGAAATGGTTGAAACAGCCTTAAATTATGATACACTTCACTTCAATCTTTTGTATAAACATGTTTTTTATAATTGAGGTTTTACAAGTGATCACAAGTTGGCTTTCTTTCCGTCATATGATTTGTACGAAGAATTTTATCTACCAGCTCATCTCCAAGATTCCTTCATGCAACACTCACCATTCTCCATCTGTTTCCGAGAACATGAACCCATTTGGATGCATGATTTGGTTCTAGGCATTGTACCACCCATACCTGATGATGATAATGACATCTATGACAATGATGATGAAGTCTGTTCTCCACTAAACCATGATAATTATGATTATGACCGAAATTGATACTTCACATGGCCTTCATATGGCTTGGTCTCTTACTTTGTAAAAAGCATCTTACTTTTGGCATTTGTACTTTGTCTTTTAGCTCCTTCCCTGTGAAGGAATATTGTCATTTCTACTTTTATCTTTGTACGAGGCTTTAGTGGGTTCCCTCCTAAAAAGAATCTCCACACTGTAGATTTAATTTGATGATTATTGTACGCCGCTTTCGTGGATTCGGGCGATCGAATGTCCACTTTGTGTCTAGTCCATGTCGGACCTGTGTCTGGGAAAAACTCTATATACAGAGTTATTTCCTCTTTGTAAGCATCGAGTTTTAGAGCAAGTTCCGAATATAAAGAAAAAGTGTGTTTTTTTTATCTCGGGTTCTCTTTTCGTTGAAGTTATTAGTCATTTATATCTTTTCTTTACAAATTATATCCAGCAGGTCATTCAAAGAAAAGATATAAATGACTAATAACTTCAAAGAAAAGAGAACCCGAGATAGAAAAACACACTTATTCTTTATATTAGAAACTCACTCTAAAACCTGATGCTTACAAAGAGGAAATAACTCTGTATATATAGAGTTTTTCCCAGACACAGGTCTGACATGGAATAGACACAAAGTGGATATTCGATCGCTCGAATCCATGAAAGTAGCGTACAATAATCATCAAATTAAATCTACAGTGTGGAGATTATTTTTAGTAGGGAACCCACTAAAGCCTTGTACAAAGATAAAACTAGAAATGACAATATTCCTTCACGAGGAAGGAGCTAAAAGACAAAGTACAAATGCCAAAAGTAAGATGCTTTTTACAAAGTAAGAGACCAAGCCATGTGAAGGCCATGTGAAGGCCACATGAAGTATCAATTCTGGTCAGAATCATAATTATCATGGCTTAGTGGAGAATAGACTTCATCATCGTTGTCATAGATGTCATTAGCATCATCAGGTCTGGGTGGTACAATGCCTGGAACCAAATCATGCATCCAAATGGGTTCATGTTCTCGGAAACAAGAAGAGAATGGTGAGTGTTGCATGAAGGAATCTTGGAGATGAGCTGGTAGATAAACTTCTCCGTAGAAATCATATGATGAAAATAAATCCAACTGGTGATCACTTGTAAAACCCCAATTATAAAAAACACGTTTATACAAAAGATTGAAATGAAGTGTATCATAATTTAAGGCTGCTTCTGCCATTTTGGTCTGCAAAAATGATAACAATAGCTGAGGAGTAGCATGCCTCAGGGCAGAAACTCTTGGTATATATTGCTGAAGAAGTAAATTGAACGAGGGGCTCCATAGTCTGAATGGACTCTGGATATCTTCGCAATACATGATGATACTTACAATTCTGTAGGACTTAGCAAACTGATGGACTGCAAAATAATCTATCCATCGTAGATTAGGATCAAATATATAGGCATAGTGTATGTGCTGGTGAGGTGGATGAGTATGCCCAAAGAGAATCCTATCATTGTTAACCCTTTGCCAAGTATAGTTATAGATAGTTCTTCCAGCCCAAGAATTGGCCCATCTATGAAGAATGTTCTGCTGAAGTTCTGGTGTCAGTGTGTGTAGAAGTTGTGAAAAACATTCCCAACATAGCTGAACTGAACAATTTGAACATACAATAATGGGGTAGGTGGAAGAAGAGGTGTTGGAGCTTGATCCTTGTTAAGAAAGCATTTTTAAATCTTTTTAGGCTCCTTCTCTAGAAAGCATATATGCCAAATAATTCTCGGCCCCAGATTTGTAGATGATGTCAAAATCAAAACCATCTAACCATAAAGTGCACCTGAAAACTTGAGAATTTACTTTTTCAAGAAATCGATGGTTATGCAACATACATTTCATGTGCTTGAGGTCTATTTTGACTGTAAATCTGAGACTTTTCAGGAACAATCTGAATCTTTTGATTCCCTTTTTAACCGCCAAGATCTCTTTGTGAGAAGATGGATATTTTGATTCAGTAGGATTGAATGTTCTTGATGCATAAGCACATACTTCATCTTTGTGAGAGTGTTTCTGAAGTAAAACTGCTGCCCAGAAGTCATTAGAAGCATCATTTTCCAGAATAAAAGGAAGATTCATGTTAGGCAACTACAGAGGTGGCATATTTTGAATCTGCTCCTTGATTCTTCTGAGAGCTATGGTCATTGAAATATCCCAGCAGGATCCTGGCTTAAGACGTCGTTGGAGTACTTTTGTGTCTTTAGCCTAGTGTTCATAAAACTTTCTGATATAGTTCAAACACCCAAGAAAATGTTGAACTTTCTTTATGTCAAGCAGAAAATCAGGAAACTGAAGTAGAGCCTTTAATACATGAGGTTGCAGCTGGATACTTCCTTTGGATATATACAGTCCTCGATACTCAAAATTAGTTTGGAATATTACAAATTTGTCTGGTGACTTGGAGAGTACCAAACCATGCTTAAAAACAAAAGAATGGAATTCATCAAGACGTTTTTTGTGTTCATTAACGTCTCGGCTAAAAATAAGTAAATCATCAACATAGACAAGAACAAAATTTAAAGGATTTAATATATCCTCCATATGATTTGGAACTATGAAGGTGCATTAGTCAAACTGAATGGCATGACTTTCCATTGATATTGCCCCTACGGAACCACAAAAACAGTCTTGTACCTGTCTTCAGGAGAAATTCCTAGTTGCCGGAAACCACACTTGAGGTTGAACTTGCTAAAAACATTTGCATGGGAAAGTTTTCTAAATAAAATATCTTTATGTGGAAATGGATATCTCAGAGGTAACAAGTCACTATTAAGTGCCTTATAGTTAATAACTAGTCTTTTCTTACCTCTCTTTTGTTCAGAATGCTTGTTGACATAAAATGCCGGACAAGCCCATGGACTCATGTAGGGTTCAATAAGATGTCTATCAAGTAGATGTTGGATTTCTTCTTGACATAGAGCTTGCTCTGAAGGACTCATGTTATTCGCAGATGCCTTCTGTGGAGTGTCCTTAAACCCTTCCTTGTAGGGGAGAGAAACAAAATACTTCTCTCTTGTCCAGAATGCATCTGGAAAGTTTGATGTGCATTCACCTTTTAGTTTCTGGACAATGTCTTTGAGAATTTCTTGTCCATGGATATCAACATGTTTGACAATATTCTGAATCTTTGCCAGATCTTGGAAAGTTTTTTCAATAGTATCTGGGGTATTAGGAGAGATACGTATAACATTGTTGGTTTTCAAAGGAAGCTTAACTTGTTGTTGCTGTACTATTAAACATAAAGAATCAGTAGTTACGATTAGAGGCATGTGTCTTTTGACAAAATATTGCCCTAAAAGAATATCAACACCTGTATCCAAACTATACAAAGTAACATATGTTACTATACCATCTAGGAGAAGTGGAAAATTAGGAGAGAAGTGCTTAATGGAGATAAGTTCTTTATCGACTGATCAAAACTGGATTTGAGTTGGCTGCCAGTAATAGGATGGGCTGGCCTTGTATTTGCAGCAACTACTCGTGGCTCCTGTATTAACTTGGGCATCTAGAGAACAAGTTTTGTAACCAGAAACTTTAATGCCAACAGTTATGACCATGCGGTCTCCAATGAGGCTTATGTCAGGAGTAGGGAGAGAAGAATTCTCAGTTTCTTCAGGTGGAAGCAGTTTAGGAAAAATTTCTTGTTGATTTGATTCTGCTTCGGCAATAGTGAGAGAAATAAACCAGGAGTTTAGATGATCCAATTCTACTATAGATTCCTGGATCTGGCTGGCCAGGGTTTGCATCTGAGATATTTTAAGGTGGAGATCATTTTCAACTTGACGATTTCAATTAGGATGTCAGCTTCAGTCTGTCTGGTTGGTCGAGACAAACTACTAGCATATTTTGGTTTGGACCATTCTTCATGAGGGATTTCATTCTCTTCATCTGTAAATTGTATACTCTGAATGGGAGGCAACCGTATGACTAGATCATCAATCTTTGATTGGAGCCTATTTTTCAGAAGGAAGGTGCTAGGTGCTAGATTAGCCTTTTGCTTTTGAAGATCATGAATCTGTTGTTGTATGGAACTGTGAGAAGAGAACATGAAACAATGACTCAAATATGAACATTCATCATCAGAAGTAGAATGAATATTCAAATTCTTGAACTGTAACTCATCAATAATATCTGAGTTTGAGTCAGGACTGTACACAAAAAGATGTTCATTGTCTGAATAGGAAGAATTTGTTAGATCCCAATCAACATGATTCTGATTAGTAGAAAATATTTCTGCTATCTTTACATGAGCTCTATTTTCTTTATTGGGACATTTGTTGGCCCAATGATCCTTGCTGTTGCAAATATAGCAAGCTGTGGTTTTTCTTGGAAATTTTCTTCTCCTAAAGACATATTTATCTTTCTTCTTAGGAGACCTGCCATGCTGTCTTTTATATGGATTTTTGTCTGGTCTGTTCCAATTATAAGATTTTCTCTTTGCAAACTTATCAGGTTTGGAACAATGGAAGTCTTTCTTCCTTGAGTGCTTCTTTGGAATTCCTTGGAAACATCCATAATTATATGTTTCTCTGAAATTATCACAGATAGCTGGAGTAAAATTGAACTGCTTTTTCATATTTTTCTTTGTTTGGTAAGAGATATATTCCTACTGGAGTGTAGTAAGTATCTGCTGGTGCAAAGCAACAAAAGATACAGATTCCAATTGGATCTTGTTCATGGCCAAATATCTGTTAACTAATTCAGGAAATTTTCCTGGCATTGAAGCAATATAGTGCCTTAAGTAGGTAATATTCTGATGATCTGCTATTTTGTACAACATGGTTTGCATTGTACAGTAGTAGTCACGGAGCAGGTCTAGATTGCACAATCTTTGGCTCATGAAGAGTGTTGCATGGTTCTCTGCATCAGGTGGAGCAACACTTAGAAATTCATTTACTAAAGCAGTAAACATAGTGCTTAAAGGATCTGCATCATTCATTATTTTCTTGGGAAAGTTTCTCGCACCATAATTTTGCAACCCCTGTAAAAGCCCATGAGATTTGGTTTACAATATCTGTCCAACTGGCTTTTGTTTGAACTCTTTTTTGGAGTGCCCATGCATTCAATTTCTGGAAGGCTTGAAGGATTTCATCCTGGTCCATGCAGTCAAAGTTGACTAGCAATGTATTGCCATATCCTTTGGATAAATCTAGGTTTTCCATTTTCACATCAATCTCCCCAAGATTCTTAGTCCATTTTCCAAAAGGACTTTTGTGGGAGGAATAGCTGATATCTGGGCCAAAATTTCTTGCAGCTTTATATGGAAAATCATATGATTCTTTTCTCTTTGTTTTTGCTACAGATGGTTCTCCTATTTCCTCTAGGATAGGTCCAACCATTTTGATTTCAGGTTGTACTGGTAGGACTACTGGAGAAACTGGATTGGGTAGATCATTTCCAAGAGTTGTTAATTTGGAAGTTAACAACTGGTTTTTTCCTTGTACAAGGGCTACCCCTTTCAAAAGGTTCTCAAGATGGAGGAAGTCAGGATGAAAAGAGAAATATTTGAGTCAGAGAGAATGGAGACCAACATAATTAGCTAATCTAGAAGAAAGGGTACTAGAATAATTAAATTTTAAACCTTCTGTATCAACACGAACATAGTCGGGCAGAGAATCTGGTATGGCTACATCAGTTTGGAATCGAGAGATAGCAAGCTGAATAGTGGAGAGTTGTGCAATTATTTCATCAAGCCTGGATGTTAAGGCCTCATGGCCTTCTTGAAGTGTTTCTACAAAATGGTGGATCTTTTTACTATGCTCGGTCAAGGTAAAAACATCCTTGGCTACTTCATAAAGGTTCTGGGTCAAACAAACTGACTGGTAATTGATATAATTTTGAAGTTTGATTTGCTTAGAAGGTTCTGCTGCAGTAGGATGATGCAAATGGATGAATTGGAGATTTTCTTGTAGTGTTCCATTAGATAACTGTGGAGTGCACTTACTAGGTCCAAGGGACTTCTGTGGAAGTAATGCAAAGGATGTTGGCTCTCTAGAAAACATTTTGAGTTCATGAACTGCTTCAAGAAGTTGTTTACAAACTGTGCAATTTGCATGTTGGCCTCTGTGGGTAAGTGACCCTGGATTTGGTAGAACTTGGTATTTAGAAGTAGAAGGTTTGATACAAAAATCACAAGAACTACTAGAAGTGGAACACTGTGGTTTATGTATAGGGGAACTATGTACAGACTGTCTACTAGCAACTGGAAATGGTGTATGGATAGGTGATTTTGAGGACTGACTACGATGAAGTTTTTGTAATAGTTGTGGGTTGGTGAACCACAGACTACTGCTTCCATCAGGATTTGGTGTTACTCTTAACTGTGTGGGAGCTGTCATGGCCAACTATGGATATTTATGGGACAGTGGCTGATAACCACTACTCCATTCTTCTGGTAGAGTAACTTGGCTGAATCCCAACTGAAATGGTGTAGTATTGTCGGGATCGACTATGAAACCTTCTTTTAATGCTCGTTTGGTTAACTTGGGATTTATGGAAGGCATGGTGGAGGAAACATTGCGTAAACATATAGTTGTATGTAACTGGGCAATATGGGCTTGATCAGCTACATTGAAACTGTGAAACTAGATGAATGCTTGGAGCAACTCATTTATATAAGGGTCAGTCAGAGAGACTTGATATCTAGGGACAATCGAGGACCAAGCTGGTCCATTGTTTAATGAACTTTGGAATCCGCCAATTAATGCATCATTGGAATCGTTCATTCGGGTATTGAGGACACAGGTTAGACATGATGTATTAGACCAGGTCACACCAACGGATTAATGCCGAATTGAATAAGACCAATATGGATATAATTATATCCATTTTCTATTCCCCATTCAATGTCATCTATTTTAATCAAAGGAATTTGATAAACACTCTGGGAAAGAGAGATCAGGATATTCACAGACGTAAAGCGAAACAAACTTGCAGCATGAAATCGGAACATGAGAAGATCATAAATTTTTTCTACATCTATCTCTGGTAGAAACCAATTTGGCTGAGGGTCAAATTCTTGAGATATGATGCGGGAGTTATACAATGGTTCATTTGTTGTTTTGTTGACTAGCTTATTCAAACACAACCATCGTTTATTATGAGCATCTCTTCTAGATTGAGCAGAAGTAGATAATGCAGAACTGAAATCAAAACTTGTATTGGGATCCATTATAACTTTAAGAGATAATGAAAATTGAATACACCTGGTAAACTGCAATGAGTTTGTGGAACTTGATCTGTTGCTCCAAACACCCTAAACGGCTTCTGCGCCTTCAGCGGGACTTACACGAGCTGTCGATCCTCTAGCTTTCGCCCTTGGTAGGTGAATCTCTCAACACTACCCTCTCGGAAAACTGGGAACACAGAACAAGAATAGAGTACAATTCGCACAACCCTTATGGCTCTGATACCATTTACAAATTATATCCAGCAACTCATTCAAAGAAAAGATATAAATGACTAATAACTTCAAATAAAAGAGAACCCAAGATCATGAAATTTTGTGCAACTTTTTTATTCCTCGGATAGATATTTCCAACGGGCTATCATACGCCTAAAACGGAGATCGTATGCAAAAGTTACGACCTCGGGAAGTTGATGTACTAACTTACCCAAATGGGGCCCACATGAATTTTGGTGCTTCATCTCCTAAGGTTAGGTTTTTCGATGTTTAGGGTTTTTGAAACTCCTATTTATTGTAAAAAGGCCTTGAGAGCCTCATTGTAATCATCTTCTTGTGAATGAGCACAACCGTCACATCTCTTCTCAGAGATAAGCCACCACCATTCCAACAAGCTTGTTTTTCGCTGCATTTTACAATTTCAACTTATTTCCTTATTGAATAGAAAACCAATTTTACTGTATCTTTGTTATTTTGTGTTAAGAATTTGGTAATAATATATAGTCATTTCGTTCTGCTCATAAAATCCGGATCAGTGGTATCAGAGCAGTCTTCTCATTGTCATCTTAATGCATGTCCCCAACGAGGTTGGAGTACAAAGATTTGGGTCTCGAGCTTGTTTCTCTTGAGCAAAAAAGCTCTCACACACCTAAGCGACCTCTCATGGAAGGAGAAAATAAAGATGATGGGACATGAGATCCTTTCAAACTGTTTATTGAGTAAGCCCTCACACAACAAAGGAACGAGATGATGGATGATTTCGTGCAATTCCTTCGATGACTACCAACAGGCGACACATCTTCTTCGAGCTGAGGCACCACCCCCTTCAAGGTACAAATAAACTTCGATATTCCTATATTTGAAGGTCAGATAGACATATATGCTGTAGACAAGTGGTTGAATCTACTAGAAGGGTATTTCTCTGCCATAAATTTTCAAATAGAGAAAATATTACTTTTGCGCTCCTCAAAGCCGTTCCCCATGTCAAATATTGGAGGGAAACTTTCTGTGAGCAAAAGGAAATAGAGGAACCCTCATTATTTACAGTCACGACCACCTGGGAATCCTTCAGGGATGCTATTAAGGAACAATAATACCCTGTCAGAAGTTATGACGACTTGTATACCAAATGGACCACACTGCAGGCAAGAAGGAGACCAAGCAGTGCCAGATTTCACAAATATCTTCCATACATTGTGCACCAAGATGGGTATCAAAGATTTAGAGAGACATCTGGTGCTCAAGTATCATGGTGCTCTGCATAGATACATCCATACCGAAATGGAATTTCTGGACATCTCATCCTTGGGCGCGACCTACCAATATGCCGTCAAAATCGAGCAGAAGCTTAAACAAAAGACTCGAAAATTTGGGTCTAGAAACCTCGCACAACAAAAGCTAGGAAAGGGCAGCTCCAACCCACAAAACAAAGGACAGAGCAAAGATGGACAGTATCAGGACAACCAGTCCAAGACGCAAGCAAAGAAGGACATTGGAAAGATAAAGAAAGATAACGAGAAGTGGTGCGACTTCCATAAGAGCCCTTGGCATAACACTGCTGACTGCCACTCAAAGCAGATGTTGGTGGCCAAAGTGAAAGCCTCTGAATCAGATGCGGGTTATGACTCTGAGTCAGAACCAGAAAGGGGAAGACGGATCATTGATGTGGAACCCAGTGCAACCGTTGCTACCACCAAGCTCCAACATGGTGAACCAGACGATCTATAAGAAGGAGAGCGCCTCTTCCATTCACATAGCACTTCATCATTGATAGTGGTAGCCAAAAGAACCTCATCTCAGCAGAGGTCATCAAGCGGATGGCCCTATCGACAATGATGCACCCACAACCCTACACCATTGGATGGCTCCACCAAGGAAGCGATCTCTGCATCAACCAATAGTGTCGACTGTCGTACGGAATCAAGCCCTTCAAAGACGAGGTATTGTGTGATGTTTCTCCTCTCAAATTTGTGATGTTCTTTTGGGCCAACCTTATTTATGGAAATGTCATGCTATATATGAGTCTAGGCCTCGTAGTGTTATTATTACTTTGAACAGAAAATTGTATAGGATACCCGAGGCTGTCCCACCTAGTTCTATTTCCTTGATCTCTGCTAAGCAATGCAGGAAGGTCATCTCTCATACGGGGAAGTTTGTCTTCTTCGTGATTCGCTCTCAGAATGAGAGAAAAATCATAGCCACATCTAGGGTCTCTGCGTCTGACCTCTCCACACAGCAGAATCAAGTAGACAAGATCATGGAATAATACTCTGATATCTTCTCCTCACCTACTGGGGTACCTTTGCATTGTCATGTCAAGCACCCCATCGATTTGACCCTCGACGCACTGCTGCCCAATGGGCTAGTCTATCGCTGCTCTCTATTAGAGAATGAGGAGATCAAGTGATAGATCCAAGAATTACTCCACAAGGGGTACATCCATCCTAGCTCATCACCTTGCGGGAGCCCAATCGTGCTGGTATAGAAGAAAGATGGAACCTGAAAAATTTGCATTGATTATCGGGCTCTGAATAAAATCACAGTTAGAAATCGGTGCTCGATTCCCTGAATCAACGAGCTCCTTGATCAACTCATGGGGGCCAAATACTTCAGTAAGATTGATTTGAAGTCTGGCTACCACCAGGTCCCGATAGAACAAATAGATGTATGGAAGACCACCTTCAAGTCAAAGGAAGGCCTTTTTGAATGGTTGGTCATGCCCTTTGGTCTGACAAATGCTCCAACCACTTTCATGAGGATGATGGACGATATCTTGCGACCATTCACCAATAATTTTGTAGTGGTGTATCTTGATGACATTCTCATTTACAACAAGACTTGGGTCGAACACTTGCATCATATTCATCAGGTTCTGCACACCCTGTGGCAGCATAAGCTATACGCCAACTTGAAAAAATGCTCCTTCGACATGGATAGGGTACACTACCTAGGATACATCATTGATAAACATTGCGTACATGTGGATCCACCCAAGATCCAAGTCATCCGTGACTGGACAGCCCCAAACACACTCACTGAGCTTCAGAGCTTCTTGGGCCTTGCCAATTTCTACCGCAGGTTTGTGTTGGGATTCTCCCATATTGCATGGGCCCTCAGCCAAATAACCAGGGGTGGTGGTAAGGCGAAATTTGCATGGGGCTGGCCCCAACAACAAGCATTCGATGATTTGAAGTAATGCTTGTGCTCAACCCCAGTACTTTCACTACCAGACCTACAACAACCCTTTGAGATTAAGACCGATGCTTCAGACTATGCTGTGGGTACCGTTCTCACGCAGCTGTTATCCACAATTTTAGTCATCGTGATGGTATTATGATGATGTCATGGTGATGGAAAATCAGCCTCTTCACTAAGAATACTTTCCTGAGAAAAGTTGCACTTGTCTGCTTCCAGAAACTATATTTTTCAAGAAGTTCGCAGGCCACCTATATATTTGCTTGCGAGAATTCCTGATTCTCTCAGGCTGCATTAAGCTAGGGTGCGAATGGTTCACACTGTAACAAAGGCTAGGGTGTGAACATCTTCTTAAAGAGGAAAAATATGAAGTTCTTGAGCCTTCTAGAAGAGAATCTTCGAGAAGAATGAGTTGGCTAACGAATGGTTGTTCAAGTGCTGGCATTCCAGATATCTTGGGATCATTTTCTATCCAAGTAACTAAATTATCTTCTCCTATATATTGAGGAGATTGCTCATTGGAAAGGTTAATAAGGAGCAAGCTAGAAAGAGATTGATTGGGGAATTGTTGGAAGCCTGTATGAAGGACTGATGCTACAGCAGCTAGAGACTACAACAAGGTCATCAAAAGTGGTTGATTTTCTTCATGCATGAGCAAGTGTGTGTGTCAGAGCTAGGAGCCATCAAAAGGAGACCTACGACATCAAGGCTCAGGTTGTAAGTTTCACTTTCAATTAATTCAATACAGTAATATGTCCCTTTCCCATAAAGATGATGTCACTTTATTACATAATTCCTTGATCATATGTATAGACTAGCTATTGAATATATTAATCTGCCTTTACTTTGATTGGTTTGTACTGTTGTGATCTGAATGGTGCAAGAGCATTGGAGCAAAGCTTGGAACAACAGAGACATAAGGAAAGCGTTCATAAGGTATGTCCGTAATCCTTATCTCTTAGTTCATTCAATAGGCTAGATCTAGGGAAAGTGTATTATTCTGTCCTGTTTTGTTCTAGATCCAGGTGGATCTAGGGAGATCAGTTTGTGTCCGCACTTACGGATTAATCCTGAAACAAAATTGGCGACTCCGTTGGGGAATTATCCCTTTGTCTTTATGGTTTTTTGAATTTTCTGTGGCCATTTTCTCTATTGCTATCATTCTCCTGTTTTGTCAGTGTCTGAGTCCTCAGGATATCCTGAGGGACCTTTTGGGTCTATAAGCCAGTTTGATTTTTGCTTGTAATTTCAATTTTTTTATTATCTTCAGGAGTTCTCGCACTGTGTCCATTGACAGCCTACGAGAACCAATCAAGTTCGCACCCTACTTATAGGGTCCAATGCGAACCCCTCGCACTTTGCTTTAAAGTGGCCTGCGAGAACACTATCTTCTCGCACTGTGTACACTGCTTGCCTGCGAGCAAGATTTTGGAAAATTTTGAAATTGAGTTTTGACTTTTTCAATTGCTCAGAACAGTTGATTTGTGTCTTTTTGGCTTATTGGATCATTGACTTATACATCTCTTGCTTTAGTTTGCTTTCTTTAACAGATTTAGGGTTTCTAGGTATTTCTTGCCTTTGGTAGCTTGACTTTCTTTTCTTGGCTCTGTTTGGCATTTTATTTCTCTCTGACTTCTGGAGTTGGATGTGTCTGAGTGGCTGAGAACCAGTGATTGGTAGAGAGTTAAGTGCTTGTGGTTTTCTCTTTTTCTTGGTGGTTCGAAAGAACAATTTTGCATTTGCATTGGGAAGACTCATTGGTTTAGTTGTTTGTTTTTACTATCATTGAAAGAATTGGTTGGGTTGTTTTGTTTGATTCGGTATGATTTGATTTTCTTTTCTTATTATTCAGAGTTCTTCTTGGAAAGTGAACAATAAGTTTTGTTTCAAGATTTTGTTTTTGACATTTTGAAAACATTGAAAAATCAAATTTTAGAGTTTTATTGAAGTATTGAAAAAGACATTTAGAGATTGTTCATTGATAAATGATTATTTGCATTGGCATCTGAAAGGAAATTGAGCATTGCATTTGCATTGTAGTATTGCGATTGATTCGGAAAATTCTCTCTCTCTCCCATAACTAGGATTCATGGAATGAAAAAGATTATATTTCATCATTATCCTTGCATTATTTGGGTCAGAGTCAAACATCATGAGTTTCACTTCCGTTACCTTTGAGTAATTAGCAGCCTTTAAGAACATTGCGTAATATTAAAATTGATCAAGTAACTTTTTCTAGGGCTCTTTACACCAATATATTAGCTAGGCTAGTGCTTTGGAGTAGGAAGAGAGACACACTCTCCAAAAGCTCAAAAACAAACAATAGTATCTTGATTTAGGGAGTGTTAAATTCCATTGGCAGCATATTGTCCTGGGACGCCCTTCTAACACAAGGGTTAAGCAATAGGTCGCATTGGTGTTGGCAAAGTTACTAACCCTGCTTTGTTGACATCGATGTAGAGATTGCACGTATTACTGGGATCACTTCGAGGTATACCCACAATTATGAGTGGAAGCCTTTGAGTTGGTTTCGGGCTAGATACCCTACCCTTGCGTGTGGATCGGACTGACGACTGTCCCCCCAGGCTGTATTGTTGTTTGTGGTGACCTTAGTGGCTTATCTCTCTAGGTTCTTACCCAAGGTGACTGTGGAGGGGAAAGTCTTCACGGTACCTGGAATCGACGTTGATCAAACTCACTCGGGCTCCTTGGAGGGTATACCCACGATTATGTGTGGGAGCTTGCACCAGCGCGTAAGTCTGTTAAGCAGGTCATCAATGTAACTTTTCCACCTTAGCCCCGCCCCTTCTCGTCTCGTTGTTGCGACGTTGGATTTCATCACCAACTAGTGGCTCCGAAATTAGAAGGTATTGTTTGCTTGGTGATTGCTTCTTAGTTTTGTTTACTAGTGTGTGCTGTTTATTTCTCGAAGTTGACCATAGGATTTTTTCTCGCGGAACTTGTCACTTGTTTACAATTTCTCCCCCACGACGTTCTCGTAGAATGCAAGGATTATCTCCAGAGCATCTGGACGATCCTCAACCTGCTGGTACTCCTGAGATGTCACCCCATCAGACTGAAGTCCCTGTGGTTACTTCACCACAAGGGGAAACCAGTGAAGTTTCGGTTGTTACCACACCACTTCCACACGTCGAAAGAACCGACTCTCTAGACGAGTTTTGAGTTACCAATACTATTGAAGACTATCGTGTTCGTCGTGGTGAACGACATTCTGGACGATTAAATCCTTCTGAAGAAACCATTGCTACATCTTCTGAATCAACTATTGGGCCTTCTCACGGTGTAGTGGGCCAAGATCCTTTTTGGTCCGGTAATTACCGAAGAGTCCTTTTCGGTACAGAGTCACCCCCTGTTTACGCAATCAACCCTCCTAGGTCTCCTGAGACAGAGACTACACCCGAGACTACCACTTACCGGTTTGTTCTTCCTCCCGAGATGGCCCATATCGCACATACTACGAGTGTCCAAACCGAGGATACTGAAACTACTCTCCCTCCTATTAATACCCAGAGAATACCTGATGTCATCCAGACATTACCACCCGGTTACCATGCGCTGAATGCTCTGTTGAATCATCCTAATCCAACACCTCCGCAAACCCCTGCCGGTTCTCCAGGTGGTCCTCAGTTTCCTGGGTATGAGGTCCTTCATTTTATTCCGACACTCCCACCTTTTCCTCCTGGTAATCCTAATCCAAGTGGCACCATTCCAACTGTTGCACCCAACACGCAGATTCCCGTTGGTGGACAGGGTGGTACGGTTCCTTTTATTTTTCTCGGACAGAACACAGTTACTACACAACCTACGGTTGGCTCGCAACTTCTGGGTGGAGCTATACCTACAGTAGGGGGTCCAACCTCACCCTCTGGACAAAATATACCTCCTGAATTGGCCCAGTATTGGACTCAACTTTTACAAAATTTTTCCCAGAGTGCTGGGGGGCAGCAAGCTGTCCCTACAGTTGGCCAACCTTATCTAGGGGTAACTAATCCTATTTGGGGTTCGAGTCAGACTACTCAACCCCAGGTCCCCGCTCAAACTCAAGGTTACAATCCTTGGGGTTACTATCCTATCCGACCACCACCGAATCAGCTAGGGGCTTCCCTCTACGGACAATCTGCTTACGCTCCTACTGGTTTTCCGACAGGGCTTCCACCCCAAATCCATCAGTACCCACAAGTAAATCGATAGTTGCCTTTCCTTGCTACCTTGGATTTTCCAGATTTGTCTAGGATCCTAAATGATCCTATTCGTCACTCTCCCCAATGGCTTGCTATCCCTGCTAAACTTCCATTGGATATTCCGAAATTCGATGGCAAGCCGGGAGAGGACCCAAATAATCATGTCATGACTTTTCATTTGTGGTGTTCGTACAAATCTCTGATGGATGAATCCATTCATCTTCGTCTTTTTCAACGAACTCTTACGGGTTCCGCTGCAAAGTGGTACATTGAATTGCCACGAGGTTTCTTTTCCGATTTTAACACCCTGGCTATGGATTTTCTTACAGATTACTAGTTACCAATCCGTTATGATACCAGGACTCAGATTTTAACTTCTTTTAAACAATCTAAAGGCACTCATATATCGGATCATATACATGAGTGGAGACGGAGACGACGTCTCATCAAACTTGAGCTCCCTGATCAGTTACTGGCAGAGTGGTTCACGAAATCCTTTGTGAACGAGATTGGTAAAGAAATCGCCATGGGTGGTGTTGTTACGAAGGAGAAGGCTATAAGTCGTGCCCAATATATTGATCTCGTTTATTCACAAATGGGAACATTGTACGATTTGCTACCTGACCTACCCCGTCCTGGTACTTCCAGCGCTTCAACTACTCCAGCTGCCTCTCATGCAACTGATGGTGTGATTGGTTCTACTCACAGCCACTCACATTCCGTTCTAACCACAACCCCTAAACCCTCCTCTTCTAATGTCCACAATGCCCCGTCTCCTACTCCTCTCCCCGGTAAAACCTCTGAAGTGAACGCTGTTCAAACTACACCAACCGGTAAAAATAAATCAAAGAAAGGGAGAGGCAAGAATAAGGGGGGTAAAAATAATAATCCAACCGAACAAACTACAAATGCTCCTGTTGAAGAGCGGGATAAACGCAAACCACAATATCCTTGTCTTATCTGTGGTGACGATCACTATACGAAGGATTTTCCTAGACGTGCTGAAGTCTCTAAGTTCCTTCAAGGAACACCAAAACCACCTACCCCGTCAGTCTTGTCTCAACCTTTCCCGTCTCAACAACATGCCTCGTTGGTCATCCATGACCAACCTTCTACTTCTACCACATCATATGTTTTGATGTGCACCGGTGATTCCAGGAAGAATGACATTGCAATCGCAACTAGAGCTAAAGACTATACTTCTTCTAAGGAGAAGGTTGATGATTTACCTCCTGATCTGGTACACGCTTCTCCACCGAATCCACCTATGAACGGTCCTCTTCATCTCGAACGACCGAGTCTTGATACAGTCCTACGACCCTCTAAAGGTGTTGTTCGCAAGTCGGATTTCAATCCTCATGCTCGTGCGGCCCAGAACTACAGTATTGTGGAAGATCTGGCCCAAGCACCTTCAATGATGTCTGCCCTTGAAGTCCTTCAGTCTTGCCCTGTGCAACGAAGGGATTTGTTGAAAGCTATAGGTGGAATTGATCCTACTGATTCGAATTTGATAGTCTTTGACTTGGACGAACATGTTCCAAGGTTGCCCCCTCAGCTTGCTTTTCAGATACAAGTTATTGTATCTGACAAGAGCATTTGTCGGACAGTTGTTGATGAAGGGGCCTCTACGTGTGTAATGTCTCTTACTTGTTGGAAAGCCATTGGCTCTCCTCCATTAACGAAATCAAAAAATACTCTGAAAGCCTTTAATGGCTCTGGTTTTAAGCCTTACGGCGTTCTTTCCTCATTGCCTGTCACTCTAGAAGGTAAGACCGTCCAAGTTGAAGTGGAAGTTTTCGATGCTCCCTTAGATTATAATCTTCTTCTTGGTCGTAGCTGGGTAGATTCCATGCGCGCTGTTGTGTCAACACATTTCCGTGTCTTACGTTTTCCTCACTAGGGAAAGGTCGTTACAGTTGATCAACTTGCCTTCTTTAATTTCGATACTCGCTCGGGGAACGTACCATTTATAGCTAAAACCCCACCGGGTTACGAGAATGTTGGAGTCGGTCTTTTAAAAGACTCTTCCTTAATGGGTACTTTTCCCATACCACCACCACTCGATATTCTCCGCCCGTCAGTTGCTTCGATTAATATGGTTTCCGTTGTTCCTCATGAACTTCCGGTGTTTTTTGACCCTTGGATAGTCCCTGACCTCGGAGATCATTCTCGTTTCGGTGACGTTATGCCGTTAAGTCCGATTGAGTCTGCTTATTAGGCGATTCAATCGGAAACACCTTATACACCCTCTCCAGAGGAGTTGTATCCTGATCCTTTCCATGTTATCTCTCCCACTGACGAGATGATCATGTCCGTCATGGCTGATACACCTTGGGACGATGGGCATCATCGTTCCATACTGTTTCTGGAACAACACACTCTAGAGAACTACCAACGGATTTCGACTCCATCAACCGTTGTTGTCACGATGACCATTCCTGGATCTACACATGATGTGTTCGCGGAAGGGAACCTCAGTAATATTTCTCCCACGATTCCTATTGATATTTCAGTTAAAGGGCTGAGGCAATGCCGACATTCGATAATACTGGGAAGACTGCAGCGTTATTTCTTTTCAACCATGTCATCACTCGTTTTGGTATCCCTTAGGCTATCATTACCGATCATGGTAGTCACTTTAGGAATTATATGATGTCAAAAATTACAGAGAAGTTGGGCCTTCGTCATGACAGCTCAACACCTTATTATCCACAGGCTAATGGCCAGGTCGAAGCTATCAATAAGGTTCTCATAACTATGATTTGACGGATGATAGGAATACATAAAACCAGCTGGCACACGATGTTGTTTTCAACATTGTGGGCGTATCGGACATCTGTTAAATCCGCCACGGGATTTGCACCCTTTCGATTAGTTTATGGCATGGAAGCCATTCTGCCAATAGAATGTGAAATACCTTCTTTGAAGCTAGTTGTAGAGCTCTTACCCAATACTTCTGCCGAAGAGGAACATTTGTTGTATTTGATGAGATTAGATGAGACCCGACGTGATGCCACTTTAGTAATAGAAGCCCAAAAGAAGCGCGTTAAGTCACAATATGACAAGCATGTCAAGCCTCGCGTTTTCTTTGAAGGAGATCTTGTTCTTCTGTATGAACAAGATAAAGATGTCCTAGGAGCCGGGAAATTTGAACGTATGTGGCGTGGTCCCTCTATTGTTAGCAAAGTTTTGGAAAAAGGAGCGTATGAACTAGTTGATTATGATGGTGTACCTTTGAGTGAACCCAGGAATGGGTTATACTTGAAGAAGTACTATGCATAAGTTATTTGTGCATGAGTATTTGTATTTTATGTATCATACTGCGTGTGTGTGTTACCTTAGTTTTGCTTTTGACATTATCTGGTCTCTACCCTTACGTGACATTGTGTTTGATTGCCAGATGTCGGAGTATTCGCTACCTTATATTGGCTTCGCTGATGGAGCTAGCCATAGTACTCGGAACCTAGCTTCCGCTGCGTGGGCAATCTATGCCCCGAAAAACGAACTCATATCTCTACGAGGTATATGTATTGGCCGAGCAACCAACAATATTGCAAAGTATAGCGCCGTGGTTGAACTATTGGTTGATGCTATCTCTCTTGGAATTCGTCATTTGGTTGTGCGACTTGACTCACAGCTTGTAGTACTACAACTCAATAATGTATATTCTATTCGAAGTCCTACTTTATTAAGGGTATATTTGTGGATTCGCCTCTTGGAACGGTACTTTGATCACATTGAATATCAACATATTCCTAGATGTCTTAATACTTTAACAGATGCTTTAGCTAATTATGTATTGGACAAACATTTGAACAATTTATAAATCAAACACATTGAAATGTACACAATGTAAAGTAAGCTGGTAGAAACCATGTATATATATATAACGATCAAAGTTTGTTTTTACAAAATGATTGTCCGAAGACCAAAATATCAAAATTTGAAGCTCATGGCTTCTACATAAGGACGTCACGGATGACGTTCACGATAACTGACTAATGTCCTAGCAACTCTGCGGAGCAAGCGACCCATAGATGCAGAGACTCCCACAGTGTGACGCTGATCGCGTCGTGGAATCTCCTCTAGGGGCGTATCTGGAACATATGCCATAAGGCCTTCTAAATTCTGCTCCACCGTCAGGTAATCCTCGACATACTATGGAACTGATACTACTGCCTCTCCTCGTCGCTGGACAGGAGAGATGCCGACAGGTCGATATAGTCCAACGTCTGTGTTATCAACAAGTATTTGATGTTAGTCTTTGGGTAAATCTATAAAACAAAAGCATTTAAATACTTTAAAAATACAAAAACATTTAAAAAGATAAAATTGGTGTACTTCTTATCGAGGTCTCCCCACTGTGCATCCTCAGGTAGGGCAAGGTCAGGATCGCCACGGAAATCTAAGCCAGCATATGCATAATCTTCTACCATCAGCACTTGGCCCTGAAGCCAGTCAAAGAACATATCTTCGTACCTGACAATCGGTCCTGCCACATGTCTGGCCATGAGTCGACACCATCGTAACATCCTTGGGTCCCTAGGACCCGGAAAGTGCCACT
Source organism: Picea engelmannii (assembly GCA_009831015.1). NCBI lineage: Eukaryota > Viridiplantae > Streptophyta > Pinopsida > Pinales > Pinaceae > Picea > Picea engelmannii. The sequence goes on from ML796441.1 coordinate 83,431, forward strand.
CAGCCTGAAGCCTAAACATCGGGACCCTCTCACAGAAAAAGGACACTAACAGAGATCCATACCCAAACTGTTTTAGATCTCCACGCCTACATTTGGTCAGTTGTTTCTTAAGACTGCATAAAACTGCGTCGGCCCAGTTGAATACCCGGGGCTCAGTACACTCGATGGCATACTGAAAATAGCTTTGTAGAGCCATATGTGGGGCAACACTTCCTGCCATGCGAGCAATAGTGAAGAGAATGTTACAGAGAGTTATGTCAGTCACTCCCCAAATTGCCACTTTTCCCTTTTGTCGTTCAGCTTCAGGCACACAATACTAGGCGCAGTACTCGCTCATTTTCAAACCACCCCTTCTGCTACCGGTCAAACTGACGTAAGACCCTCGTCTGGATAACCCAGTCAAGAAATATATGTCCTCGATATCTATAGTCAAGGTATGAGCTCCCACGTTGAAGACTTGTTGATCCGGGTCCCACATTCGGATCAAGTACTCTAGCAATCGAACTTGGGCTCTCATGCCCGGGATGCAGAAATATTTCAGCAGACCGCAATTTCTTAAGGAAACAATGGTTGGAGGGTGATTTTTGGCATTTGTATTATCTTTCTCGTGTTCCCGTTCTCTCCATTCGAGCACCATGATGATGGTTATTAACCTACATGGAAAACATATGAAGATTGTTAATAATCTAAATCAAGGAAAAATTCACTCATTTGGCTAAACATTACAATTTTTTTTGGGTTCTGTGCTGTTCGCAGGTGGCCTACTATGTGCAGTGAGAACTTCTCGCAGTCTGCCTTAGGCCCACCTGCGGGAATGAAGCATTCTCGCAGGTCCCGTATGGGCAGCCTGCGAGAATCCCTCTACACGCATAGGGTTTCAAAAACTAACTCAAAACTTGAAATTTAACCAATGAAATCATGAATTTAAACCATGAAAAGCTAAAGGATGGAGAGCTTACCAAAATACTGCAGACGGCTCATGGAATGATGGCCCGAAGCTCCCGAAAATCGACGATGAAGGTAGAGGGTAAAATGGAAATTTTTGCACTCAAATGGTAAAAGGGTAGAATGACATGGTAAAATGTGTTATTGGTTTGTTTTAATTACTTTTTACCATGTCAAAAGTGGATTTTTTATATTTGTTCATTATTTAACCCTATTTTCTAATGAGGAAATGAGTAAAGTGCATTGGAGGTATGAACATGGAGGGTCATGGACAATTTTTTCTATGGTGTGGTATATTTTTGATTGTTTTCTATGGTTTTGATATAAAACCTCGAGTGCCTTTTATCCGTTCTTGCACTTGTCAAAAACATAAGAACGTGATCGAGTGTTGTTTTATCTCTTTTCCGGGCTCATTGTGGTTATACGAAAAAGGAACCCCCCTGGAGTTATCTTTAAGCTCTTTTCAGACTCTCTAAACAGGAAAAGATTGCCGAGCGACCTTGCTATTTTCACGCTCGATAAAGTATTTGAAGTATGCATCCTTCGATTTATAGTTTAACCCTTTTTCGGTCTCGTTGGACTGCTATACGAAAAAGGAACTGAGAGAGTTCTCTTTTAAGTGTTTTTTCAAACTCTATAATCTTGAAAAACCTTCGAGTTTACTATCTCTGGACTCGTTAAACAAACATTGACAGACCCGTAATGGGACCGAACCACTCCTTCCTAGGGT
>ML796441.1:85800-104198 GCA_009831015.1 Picea engelmannii
GAGGTACTTGCCAGAAATGGTGGGGGAAAATTTGGGAAAGGGATATGTTTCATCTTTGTGTTAATTGGCAGTAAGTGTCGCTCTTGAACATGACACCCCCTATTCGTCATCTGAAATTGGTTTGGGTAATCCATTCGTCTCTCGTTCGATTTGATATCAAAAGCCTTTTTATGCGTCATCTTTGAGTCAATGCTGCCAAATCATTGGTCGTGTCATTCATATGTTCAAGAGAAGTCCTTCTGAAACCTCTATTTTGAGTCGGCCATCTGCAGTTATCTGTCCTCTTCGTGTCGGCCTTCCCTGTGTCCGAAGTCCAATTGCTACAAGTTTTGTTGCATTTTGAAACTCCGTGACTTATTTCGCATCATTGATGAGGGATACATCAAGGCCCTCCTGTGACGAGTCTTGTTCCATCGATCTCAGCACATTATCCGGGATTAAGACATAGAAATCATTCAGTACCTTGGAGCTTGCATGCCTCAATGGCAAGTTTCCTCGCTTTCGACAGTGGGTTTACATCATTGACCCCTGATCAAAAGATTCTGTCGATTGTTCGACATCAACTCATTTATTCACAGTCGATAGATTGTAATTTGGTACCTTGGGAGTCATTGACATCAATGGTGATTTCCCTCGCACTTGTTAACGGTTACATCAATGACCGGTAATCAAGTGGTTTCTACCGTGTTCGACTTCAACACATGTAATCACATTGTTAGATTCGTACTTTGGGTGATGAGATTGAAGACCCTGGATGTTGTATTAAGTGATCCAGGTTGCGATGGAGTATGTATGATTTATGACACATAGATCCACTTTGTATGTTTCGTGGCTATGTCATCTTGATTGAAAATTTGTCGCATAGATCCACAGTGTATTCAGGTGGCTATGCTGTATTATGACTGCATGGATCCACAGTGTAGGATTGGTGGCCATGACCTTTGTTTATGATGTCATCAATCTATGATCTGAGCATGGGAATGCCTACCTCAGAAGGGATACATATGATATTCTGCTGATGCTTGGATGTTTGCAGGTTTCCGATTAGGTGCGCTCTTAGTTCTTGACACACACATGCAGCTTACAAAGTCTATTGACTGTCACTGATTCCACTCTCAGACTTTGGGGGGCATTCTGTTATCCACAATTTTAGTCATCGTGATGGTATTATGATGATGTCATGGTGATGGAAAATCAACCTCTTCACTAAGAATACTTTCCTGAGAAAAGTTGCACTTGTCTGCTTCCAGAAACTATATTTTTCAAGAAGTTCGCAGGCCACCTATATACTTGCCTGCGAGAATTCCTGATTCTCGCAGGCTGCATTAAGCTAGGGTGCGAATGGTTCACACTGTAACAAAGGCCAGGGTGCGAACATCTTCTTAAAGAGGAAAAAGATGAAGTTCTCGAGCCTTCTAGAAGAGAATCTTCGAGAAGAATGAGTTGGCTAACGAATGGTTGTTCAAGTGCTGGCATTCCAGATATCTTGGGATCATTTTCTATCCAAGTAACTAAATTATCTTCTCCTATATATTGAGGAGATTGCTCATTGGAAAGGTTAATAAGGAGCAAGCTATCAAGAGATTGATTGGGGAATTGTTGGAAGCCTGTATGAAGGACTGATGCTACAACAACTAGAGACTACAGCAAGGTCATCAAAAGTGGTTGATTTTCTTCATGCATGAGCAAGTGTGTGTGTCAGAGCTAGGAGCCATCGAAAGGAGACCTACGACATCAAGGCTCAGGTTGTAAGTTTCACTTTCAATTAATTCAATATAGTAATATGTCCCTTTGCCATAAAGATGATGTCACTTTATTACATAATTCCTTGATCATATGTATAAACTAGATATTGAATATATTAATCTTCCTTTACTTCGATTGGTTTGTACTGTTGTGATTTGAATGGTGCAAGAGCATTGGAGCAAAGCTTGGAACAACAGAGACATAAGGAAATCATTCATAAGGTATGTCCGTAATCCTTATCTCTTAGTTAATTCAATAGGCTAGATCTAGGGAAAGTGTATTATTCTGTCCTGTTTTGTTCTAGATCCAGGTGGATCTAGGGAGATCGGTTTGTGTCCGCACTTACGGATTAATCCTGAAACAACAGCATGGCCACCCCGTGGCCTATCATAGTGCGACACTATTAGATGCTATCCGTAAGTACCCTACTTACGATAAAGAAATGTACTCCATTGTGAAATCCTGCCGCCAGTGGAGACATTACATTATTGGGAGGGAGACAGTCATCCACACTGATCATAAGCCATTGCAGTTCATGCAGACACAAGGAAAATTGCAGAATGACCGCCATCAAAAGTGGTCCACATACTTGCAACAATTCCACCTCAACATCAAGTATAATATAGGAAGCACCAACCACGTTGCTGATTGCCTCAATAGACCACCAGTCGCGACACTCACCACAGTGCTAGACTCCTATGGCCATGAGACCTCTGGATGGCCCCAACTCTATGAGACAGACCTAGACTTTGCCACCACCTACCAAATGTTGGGTGCAAAGGAAGTTATCGATAATTTCCATCTTCAGGATGGGTTGTTGTGTCATCTGGGCCATATATGAGTTCCCTCAAGTGAGCGAGCGATGCTGATCTGGGAAGCCCACTACAAATGGGTGGCAGGACACTTTGGAATTGAAAAGACAGTGGCGATGCTACAAAAACATTTCTACTGGTGAAAACTTCAACAGGATGTCAACACGTATATCAGGTCTTGCACTGCCCATGCTATTGCCAAACCAACCACTAAGAAACAGGGCCTGTAAACCCCTCTTCCTACTCCCGATAGACCATGGGAATCCATTTCAATGGAATACATGTTAGGCATCCCGTCCACTAAGCGGGGAAATGACTGTGTTTTTGTGGTTTTCGATCGCTTTTCTAAGATGGTGATTCTGGTTTCTTGCAATAAGAGCATCACAACAGAAGCCATTGCCAAGCTCTTCTTTGAATGAGTCTGGGTACATTTTGGAATCCCACAAACCATTGTCTCAGATTGGGACAGTCGATTTCTCAGCACATTCTAGTCGAGCCTTTGGTCACTGCTGGACACCAAGCTCACCAAATCCATGACCTTCCACCCCCAGACAGATGGCCAAACCGAGGTCATAAATAGAATGATTGTGCATAGCCTGCGCATGTATAATTACAAGCACCCTCACAAATGGGATGAGAGTCTTCCCTATGTCTAACATAGCTACAACCGAGCCCTGCATAGCTCAATCGACCACAACCCCTTTCAGGTGGGTTTGGGATTCCAACTATTGGGTCCAATAGATGTTGCACTTCCACTTGCGGTCACCTCGAATGACTCCTCTCCTGCTCCAACTGAGGCAAACAAAGGCACCTGGTTCATTGAGAGGATACAACACATCTGCCAATAGGTTCAGGATATCCTACAGAAGTCCAATGACAAGTACAAGCAACGCCATGATCAACATCGGGTTCCACATAAGTTTCAGGTGGGAGACAAAGTTTGGTTGCACTTGCAGAAAGAACGCCTTACAGGACCCCATCGAAATCTTCTCCCACTCTGTTATGTGTCGCACCAAGGATGTGGGGGATACTGCTTTTGCACTCAACATTCCTCCTTTCCTTGGCCTGCACCCAGTGTTCAACGTGGACCTCCTTTGGCCTTATTTCCCACCATTATTGGACACCTCAGACGTAGCAGAACAACTGACACCAACAGAGCTCAAACCCGATTGCATACAATAGGCATCCATTGATCATATTGTGGACACACAGATCAAGGGCTCTTGACAACAAAGGATCCAACTTTATCGAGTCGTCAAAGCAGGGCAACTCCTGTACCAAGGCAAGTGGCTCACCCAGGGCCAAATTCAACAGAAATTTCCTCATCTGATGGGAGAAATCAACGTAATGGAGACCATTTCTTCCTAAGTATGGAGGATTGATCCAGGTGGATATCGGTGGTGACCCACCTTTTCCAGCTGGCTCAAAACAACTTTCTAGCAATTTTGATAATTTACTATTTTTAGCAGTTTTTCGGGTCTTGAACTTCCGGATCCGTTTTGAGGCCCTAAATGACATTTTTTAGGGCATGTTGTGGTTGCAAAATTTCATCATGAAATTTTGTGCAACTTTTATATTCCTCGGATAGATCTTTCCAACGGGCTATTATACGCCTAAAACGAAGTTCGTATGCAAAAGTTACGACCCCGAGAAGTTGATGTACTGACTTAGCCAAACGGGGCCCACATGACTTTTGGCGCTTCATCTCCTAGGGTTAGGTTTTTGGATGTTTATGGTTTTTGAAACTCTTGTTTATTGTAAAAAGGCCTTGAGAGCCTCATTGTAATCATCTTCTTGTGAATAAGCGTAGCCGTTACATCTCTTCTCAGAGATAAGCCGCCACCATTCCAGTACGCTTGTTTTCCGCTACATTTTACAGTTTCAACTTATTTCCTTATTGAATAGAAAACCAGTTTTATTGTATCTCTGTTATTTTGTGTTACGCATCTAGTAATAATCTGTAGTCATTTCGTTCTACTCATAAAATCCGGATCAGGCTCACCCCAAGAAGCTCATGTAACCGCATTTATCAATTAAAGCCAATGTGGCCAAATAAAATATAATAAAAAGACTTAGCCCCTTAAGCCTCCTCTCTCATGGAATCATAGCTCCCTATATCATGTCCTTGTTCGTCTGCAACCAACACTATATTTTTATTAATGTATATAAAATTAGTATATTTCCTAGGCACTCCAGGCCCTTTTCAACTTTACTGGCTCACCAAACTAATGTCACATTTACATAATACATTCTAATTCATAGGGATTAAAACCGGGGTGTTACATCCCCCTCCCCTTATTTTGGCACTGTCCTCAGTGCACAACACCATACCAATGTTCTTACAATTCTAGGCACTTTGGCTTTTAATTTGCACAGGAAATCCATCCAATTGTTTATATACATAGGCACTCTAGCCTGAAATAAAACATGCATACATAGACATTTCAATCCAAAACTTGTAAATTTATATTTCTGGCAACAGTTCCAACCAACAAGCTCTGATTCCCTATAAACTTGCACAACCCAAAGAAATGAACCCATTTCTCTTCCATGTAGTCCCTCAAGTTGTTCCACTTCTCTCCAGGGCTCTAACACACTTGGCTAGGAATTTTCAGAGTTGCGGATCCAAAAACTCCAACTGCAACAAGTCCATTGGAATTTCTTCGTTCTATGCCTTCATCGTTGAGATCGATTCCCCTCTAGTGTTATTTTTCCCGAGCTTCTAGCTTCCATAGCCAACATCTCATCCGTATTATACACATACATTCATCATGATATATCATTATAACAATTTTCAATCATAAATGTCAAATCTATTTTATACAGGAAAACAAAATTTTCCAAGCATGAGCTTCCTACTCATAATTCATTTGTCTCTTGCAGCTGCAGGCATCCATGTTTATTATGTCTTACAAAAATTCCATACCCAATACCATTATTCCTACAATTTTCTCAACTTTCAATCAACCAAACCAATTGTTAGCATATCATAACAATTTTTAACTATCAATTTCTCAAATCTATTTTATATAGGAAAATAAAATTTCCAAGCATGAATTTTCTGCTCATAATGTTTGGCTCTTGTAGCACCAGGCACTGGTCTTATTTATGGGTTTACATCCCTGCCATATCCAAGACCATTCTTGCTACAATTTCCTTAATTTATACCCAACCAAACAAATTGTCAATAATTTTTTAAATTCTAATTCTCAAATTGTTTAATACATGAAAAAATAAACTTCCAGGCATGGTCTTCTGTTCACATGTTTGGATATTGCTACAATAGAGACCAATATTCCTTGTGGGCTTACATTATATCCATATCCAAGACCATTATATATATATTTTCATGGAAACAATTAAAAACATTCATAAAGTGATATCATAATTGATTACAACACCAATTCGATCACTTCCATTAATCCAACTAGTAACTAGAATGAACCCATCATCCTCTACACATGTATAATCAACCATTTTTTTTTTCTTCTAGCCATCAATATTTTTATTACTCAGTTACTATTCTAACCTGCAAAGTTCTTGCTGCATTATCTAACATCTCCAAAAGTGTTTTCAAATTCATGAGTTATCCCTACTCACATCATTTTAGCTATTAGCATAATCATTTCTATGTCATATATACATGCATTCACCAAAATTCGTTCAATAATCCCTTTAATACCAATCTGTAACATTTTCAACAGTTTCAAAAAGTGATCTCAGAATTGTAACAGACAACAATTCAATCACCTTAGGCTAGTATTCATATTAAATATAACACCACTATCATTCAATATGCATTTTCATTACCATAAGATTTTCATAATACCAAAAACAATTACCAGTAAAATAAAAATCAATGTGTTAATACCCATGGCCACATCTACACAATGCATCCATGCATTGACTACATAATACCACATAACTGTGTTGTGCACTCCACCATGGTGAGTTGGAAGGTCTCGCCAACGCTTCAAAACATCATCCAAACTCTTCCCAATATCGCCCAAATATTTGAATAACCTCATCTTCAACCCATACACAATGAAAGGAACATAATTCCTAAGTGTTCTTTAGTGTCAGCAAAGAGGTTTTAGTCCAAACATCAACTATACAAGGGAAAAACATTAATCACTCACATATTACTATATCCCTTCCATATTCAACCATATCATGGTCTCACACATGACTAGATCTATAGTATGTCTCCTGACTTGACTTGGTTATGATTGTTATCCCCTAGCCTAGGGATAACTACAGAGATTATGTCTCGAGGCCCATAGGTCCTAGACATGGAGTACCGAGAGCTATATCGACTTGAGCATGGCCCTGGAGGGCCCATCCTTTCATTCTTCAGTGCCTCCACTTTGTTAGCAACATAAACATCCATTACGTCGGCCTGGTCCTGCAACATAAATGGATCTTTCTCCAAGAGGTAATTAGTCCAGGTATCATGGTATGTGTCACTTTGATCCTCAAAACCTTTGAACACATATTTAATTATTTTTACTTGTAACGTGGGCTTGTGATCTAGGTGGATATCAGTGGCCACCCACCTTTTCCAACTGGCTCAAAACAATTTTTTGGCAATTTTGGTAATTTACTATTTTTAGCAGTTTTTAACTTCCAGGGCCATTTTGAGGGCCTAAATGAAGGTTTTTCGGGATCAATCTTCTCAATGATAGGAAAAGGAATTATTGATTACCCTAAATGAATCTCCTCGATGACACCTTTCCAACGAGCTATCGTGCACTCCAAATGAAGATCATATGCAAAAGTTACGACCCAGGGAAGTTGATGTACTAACTTACCCAAACGGGGCCCACATGAATTTTGGGCGCTTCATCTCCTAGGGTTAGGTTTTTGGATGTATAGGGTTTTTGAAATTCTTGTTTATTGTAAAAAGGCCTTCAAAGCCTCATTGTAATCATATTCTTGCGAATGAGTGCAACCGTCACATCTCTTCCCAGAGATAAGCCACCACCATTCCAACAAGCTTGTTTTCCGCTGCATTTTACAGTTTCAACTTATTTCCTTATTGAGTAGAAAACTAGTTTTACTGTATCTTTGTTATTCCGTGTTAAGCATATTTTAATAATCTATATTCATTTCATTCTACTCATAAAATCTGGTTTAGTGGTATCAGAGTGATATGCTCCTTGTCGTCTTAATGCATGTCCCCAACGAGGTCAGGGTACAAAGAATTGGGCCTCGAGCTTGTTTCTCTTGAGGACAAAATCTCTCGCATGCCCAAGTGACCTCTCATGGCAGGAGAAAAGAAATATGACAAGAAAGGATATCATTTCAAAATGTTGTTTGAGGAATCCCTCACGCAACAGAGGAATGAGATGATGGATAGTTTCATGCAAATCCTTCGACGACTACCAACATGCGACACATCTTCTTCGAGCAGAGGTGCCACCCCCTTCAAGGTACAAATAAAATTCTATATTCCTATATTTGAAGGTCAAATAGACGCAGATTTTGTAGACAAGTGGTTTAATCTACTAGAAGGGTATTTTTCTATCCATAACTTTTCAAAAAGAAAAAAGATTACTTTTGCACTCCTCAAAGCCATTCCCCATGTCAAATATTGGTGGGAAACTTTCTGTGAGCAAAAATAAACAGAGGAACCCTCATTATTTACAGTCACAACCACCTCAGAATACTTCAGGGATACTATTAAGGAACAATACTACCCTGTCGGAAGTTATGACGACTTGTATACCAAATGGACCATACTGCGGCAAGAAAGAGACCAAGCAGTGCCAAAGTTCACAAATATATTCCATACCTTGTGCACCAATATGGGTATCAAAGATTCAGAGTGACATATGGTGCTCAAGTATTACGGTGCTCTGTATAGATACATATAGACCGAAATGGAATTTCTGGACATCTTTTCCTTGGGTGCGGCCTACTGATATGTCGTCAAAATTGAGCAGAAGCTCAAACAAAAGACACAACAATTTGGGCCTAGGAACCCCTCACAGAAAAATCCAGAAAAGGGCGACCCCAACCCACATAATAAAGGACAGAGAAATTATGGACAATATCAAGACAACTAGTCCAAGCCACAAGCAAAGAAGGACATGAAAAAGACAAAGAAAGATACCAAGAAGTGGTGTGACTTCCATAAGAGCCCTTCACATAACACTACTGATTGCCGCTCAAAGAAGTCATTGGTCGCCAGAGTGAAAGCCTCTAAATCAGATGCAGGTTCTGACTCTGAGTCATAACCAAAAAGGGGAGGACAGATCATTGATGTGGAACTGAGTGCCACCATTGCTACCACCAAGCTCCAGCCTGGTGAACCAGACGAGCCAGAAGAAGGTGAGCACTCTTCCCTTCACAGATGTGGGTGAAAGGAACCTCGCTACACTTCATCATTGATAGTGGTAGCCAGAAGAACCTGATGTCAGCAGAGGCCGTCAAGCAAATGGCCTTGCTGACAACGCCACACGCACAACCCTACACCATTGGATGTCTCCTCCAAGGAATAAATCTCCGCGTCAGCCAACAGTCTTGACTGTCGTATGACATCAAGCCCTTCAAAGATGAGGTATTGTGTGATGTTTCTCCTCTCAAAGTTTGTAATGTTATTTTGGGACAACCTTATTTATGGAAACATCATGCTATATACAAGTCTAGGCATCATAGTGTTATTATTACTTTGAAAATGAAATTGTATAGGATACCCGAGGCAGTCCCTCCTAGTTCTATTTCCTTGATCTCTGCCAAGCAATGTAGGAAGGTCATCTCTTAGACTGGGAAATTTGTCTTCTTCGTGATTCATTCTCAGAGTGAGCAAAATATCACAGCCACATCTAGGGCCTCCACAACCGACTCTCCACACAACATAAGCAAGTGGATAAGGTCGTAGAATAATACTCATATATTTTCTCTTCTCCTACTGGGGTACCTCTGCACTGCCAGGTCAAGCATCCCATCGATATGACCCAAGGCGCACCGCTACCCAATGGGCCAGTCTACCGCCGATATCTATTAGAAAATGAGGAGATCAAGAGGCATATCCAAGAACTTCTCCACAAGGGGCACATCCATCCCAGCTCATCACCTTGTGAGAGCCCAATCGTGTTGGTGCAAAATAAATATGGGACTTGGCGACTCTGCATTGATTACCGAGCCTTGAATAAAATCACAGTCCAAAACTGGTACCCGATTCCCTGAATCGACGACCTCCTTGATCAGCTCACGAGGGCCAAATACTTCAATCAGATTGATCTCAAGTCTGGCTACCACCAGGTACCAATAGAACAGACAGATGTATGGATGACCACCTTCAAGTCAAAATAAGGTCTTTTTGAATGGATGGTCATGCCCTTTGGTTTGACAAATGATCCAACAAATTTTATAAGGATGATGGATGCTATCCTACGACCTTTCACCAATACTTTTGTAGTGGTGTATATGGATGACATCCTCATCTGCAAAAAGACTTGGGAGGAACACTTGCAAAATATTCAACAGGTTCTGCACACCCTGCAACAACAAAAACTATATGAAAAATTGGAAAAATGCTACGTCGTCATGGATAGGGTCCATTACTTAGGCGATATTGTTGATCAACATGGTGTGCATGTGGATCCAGCCAACATCTAGGTCATCCGTGACTAGCCAGCCCCAACCACACTCACTTAACTTCAGATCTTCTTTGGCCTCGCCAATTTCTATCGCAGGTTTGTGTTAGGATTCTCTCATATCGCATGGGCCCTCAGCCAAGTAACTAGGGGTGGCAGTAAGGAAAAATTTGTGTGGGGCCTATCCCAACAACAAGACTTCAAGGACTTGAAGAATCATTTGTGCTCATCCCCAGTACTTTCATTACTGGGCCCCCAACATCCCTTTGATATCGAGACATATGCTTCAGACTATGTTGTTGGCACCTTTCTCACTCAACACAACCACCCCATGGCATATCATAGTGAGACACTATCAGATGCTATCTGTAAGTACCCTAATTATGACAAAGAAATGTACTCCATTGTGCAAGCCTGCCGCTAGTGGAGACATTACATTCTTGGGAAGGAGAGATTCATCCACACTGATAACAAGCCACTGCAATTCATGCAGACCCAAGACAAATTGCAGAATGACTGCCATCATAAGTGGTCCACATACTTAGAACAATTCCACCTCAACATCAAGTATAAAATAGGAAGTACCAACTGAGTTTCTTATTTCCTCAACTAACCTCCAGTCGCGACACTCACCATGGTGATAGACTCTTGTGGCCACAAGACCTCTGGATGGCCCCACCTCTACGAGACATACCTTGACTTCTCCACCACCTATCAAATGTTGGGCGTCAACTCAGTGGTCACTAATTTCCATATTCAGGATAGGCTGTTGTGTCGTCTCGACCATCTCTGCGTTCCATCAAGCGAGCACATGAAGATAATTTGGGAAGCTCACTACAGTCAGGTGGTAGGACACTTTAGCATTGAAAAGATAGTGGCAATGCTACAGAAACATTTCTACTGGCCGAAACTTCGACAGGATGTCGACAAGTATATTAGGTCCTGCACTGCCTGTGCTATTGTCAAACTGACCAAAAAGAAATAGGGTCGGTTCCCACAAACCATTATCTCATACCGTAACAGTTGGTTTCTCAGCACATTCTGGTCGAGCCTCTGGTCACTGCTAGATACCAAGCTCACCAAATCCACTACCTTCCACCCCTGGACAGATGGCCAAACTAAGGTTGTCAATCGGATGATCGTACATATCCTGTGCATGTACAATTCAAAACACCCTCGCAAATGGGATGAGAGTCTTCCCTATGTCCAACATAGCTACAACTGAGCCCTAGATAGATCAACTGGATACAACCTCTTTAAGGTGGGGTTGGGATTCCAACCATTGGGCCCCATGGATGTTTCACTACCCCTGGCGACCCCCTTGGACGACTTGTCCCCTACTCCACCAGAAGCTGACAAAGCCACTCGATTCATTGAGCAGATCTAACACATCCGCCAATAGGTTCATGATATTCTATAGAAGCCTAATGCCAAGTACAAGCAACACCATGATCGACATCGGGTGCCACAACAAAGTTTGGTTGCACTTGCAGAAAGAACGCCTTGCAGGGTCCCATAAGGAGCTTCTCCCACTCCATTATGGGCCATACACCATCACCAAGGTTGTGGGTGACAATTATTTTGAGTTCAACATTCCCCCTTTCCTTGGCCTACACAAATTCTACAACGTGGCTCTCCTTCGGCCATATTTACCACCATTATTGGACACCTCAGAGATAGTAGAGTAGTTGACACCAACAGATCTCAACCCTGACTGCATGCAACAAAAATACAATGATCATATTGTGGACACACATATCAAGGGCACTCAACAACAAAGGATCCATCTTTATTGAGTCATCAAAGCAGGGTAGCTCCTACATCAAGGCAAGTGGCTCACTCAGGGCCAAATTCAGCAGGAATTTCCTCATCTGATGGGGGAAATCAATGAAATGGATACCATTGATTCCTAAGGAGGGAGGATTGATCTAGGTGGATATCGTTGGCCACCCACCTTTTCCAAATAGCTCAAAATAGTTTTCTGGCAATTTTGGTAATTTACTATTTGTAGCAGTTTTTAAATTCCGGGGCCATTTTGAGGGCCTACATGAAGTTTTTTTTGGATCAAGAATTTCAATGATGGGAGAAGGAATTATTGAGCCCCCTAAATGAATATCCTCGATGATACCTTTCCAATGAGCTATCGTGTGCCCCAAACAAAGATCATATGCAAAATTTACGACCTTGGGAAGTTGATCATGTACTAACTTACCCAAATGGGGCCCACATGACTTTTGGGCACTTCATCTCCTAGGGTTAGGTTTTTGGATGTATAGGGTTTTTGATATTCTTGTTTATTGTAAAAAGGCCTTCAGATCCGCATTGTAATCATATTATTACGAATGAGAACATCGGTCACATCTCTTCCCAGAGATAAGCCACCACCATTCCAGCAAGATTGTTTTCCGCTGCATTTTACAGTTTCAACATATTTCCTTATTGAATAGAAAACCAGTTTTACTATATCTCTGTTATTCTATGTTAAGCATATTTTAATAATCTATATTCATTTCTTTATTCTCATAAAATCTTAATCGACTTGGACCTTATGATTTTCCGCTTGATCGCACCTGGGGGGAATGACATGATGCCCTAGTAAGATGGTACCCATAGGGTTTGAGTTTTCAGTGGGGGGATTCATGAAAGGCCATCATCCGTTCCCACATATTTACCACTTTTCATATTTCTCCTGCTCATCCATCCCATTACACTGGTTTGAGCATTGGGTTGGCCAAATATCTAAGGGTTGTACTTTACCTTATGAGAAGAAGGGGCTAAAGGCCTAGAGGGTAAAAGTAGCTAGAAAAAGATAAAAGCCAACATAATGAAACATTGATATTCTTCGCCCAGGGATCCCCAAGAAAGCAATAAAAATATTCTCAGCAAGAAACAAAGGGACCCATAAAAAATAATAAATCAATACCTAGTTGGAGGATAGGGGGTCTCATCACGAGCCAACCTATTGAGTCCATGGGCATGTAGCAGTATGAAACTACCAACAACTGGTCACCATGCTAGGGTAGTGGCTCTTGGTGGCATAGCGAAGAGAAACGGGGTCTCATCACAAGACAAACTTCTCATTTCCGTGAAGTTCTTGTGGGTAACATTTCCACCACTGGTCATCACGCCAGGGCAGTGTCCCCTAACTATCCTCTTGAAATAAACATCAATAAGAATAAAATATAAAAGGAATGAATGGGATTGTAAACATTTGTATCCATGACAAGGTGAAACTCACCCTCTTTAGAGGCACCCATAGGTAAGATATACATTTCCCTGCTATCATTGCACCCCTTGCCCATACATCCCTTACCACCTCTTCCACTCACATGGCTTGGATTTGAATTCTCCCAGGAACATCCCACATCTAATTAGCATTATACCAATATGACATCCTAGCATCCCCTCCAAACTTGGCTTTCACATTAGCCTAATGTCTTTGAGCACTTGTCTAGGTAAAGGGGGTTTCATGCACATGTTTAATAACTTGATGATTAGATGTGATTGACATTGCTATGATCCCTGTGATTTATGAGCCCATGGAGGGCATATCTATTGATGTTGCAGGGCCACGCTTGATGGAAAGGTACCTGATGGACATGTATACATGGGGAGATGATTAGTTCATACCTCCATGGGGCTAAAATCCCACCAGATGGATGTTGAGACCCCACCAGGGGGCAGAGACAAATTAGAGGATTACACCAGAGAGAGAGGAGGATGTTTCACCAAGGGAAGCCTGGAAGGCCTGGACCCAGGGGGTTTGTTGCCTTTCCACCATGATGTAGGCCTCATAATTACCATGACGTCACCCATATCACCCATGATTTCATCCAACATTTTGGGATGTTTTGGAGGCAGTTGTGTGCCAAGTGGCATGTGTGGAAGGTTCTTGAGGCCCAAGGAGGCCTAACGTTTTGCTCCAAGAGGCCAACGCTGCCCAAAATGGACCTAACATCACCCTAAAATGGAATGACATCACATTATCAATTTGTTTTAGGGTTTAATTATGACATTTAATGTAAAAACTGGATATTATTTGTAACTGGCCATGTTGGCCTTTTTGACGTAATTTTGGTCATTATTATTGTATAAATAAGGGGAAAATCCCTCTTATTTTTCATCATCTTTCACTCACACTTGTGAGGAATGAAATTTGTGCCCTCCTTAGGGTTTCTTGGCTGGAATTTTAGTCGCACTTGTTGAAGGAGGCTGAATATGGTGTATTTTGGCAAGATTCTTGGTGGATGTGTTCAACTAGGGATTTTCTTGATTATTCTTGATGTATGTAAGTGAATTTTATGCAATTCTTATTAATTGAATGATTATGTTTGTATTTATCTTGCATTTACATTCAATATTATACAATTGCTTGATTAAACACTAGGAATACTAGCACATGTTATTTTCCTAGCTTCAAAAGCTTTCACCTACTAGATATTGTCAAAAGGCCATTTTTCTTGAAGCATTGAGCTAAGGCCTTTCCATTGCAACACCTTAGTGTCCATTGCTTCATCTTAACTGATTTTACTTCATCATTGAGTTAAAGAGGGAGTAAATATACTAAGTCCTAGGGTTACCTACGCCTTAGTATCTAGTTTCCCATAGGGTTTGATAATTGGAGCCTTGGCTTACCAACACTCCAATTTATCATTCTCTCTTGTCTTTGACTCTCCCTTATCATTTTTCTTCAACATTTTCCCTACATTTTTGACTCCATTTTACCTAAAAGCACTAGTCTAATTCCTCCCCTAAGTAATTGATCAACACAAACTTCAAAACCTACTCTTTGAACAACCTACTAACACTTTCTAACCCTAGAATAACCTAAGCTACTAACAATATTGATGCTGTTACTAAATTAAGCTACAACCATTAGATGCAACATTAAAATCTTATAAAAGTAATTGTAAAGGCTGATTTATACCTTGTCTTATTGGCTTCTACCAAATTCTATTGTTATGATTTCAATGGTTAATGATTCTTAGTCATTTTGAAGCTATTTACAAGGCATTTAATTTGAAGTATTGCTCTATAAAGATTGCTATTATAAAGTTTTTGTTTACTTCATTATATTCAACAAAATTATTTTATCAAGAAAGTCTTTGGTTTTATGAAGTGCTAACCAACAAGTGTACTTGAAAATATATAGTTTTATTGTTGCTTTGTTCCGGGAAGTTACACTTTGACATATTATCTTTTCATTGGTTATAAAACTTGACTTTCTGATTGGTGGTGACTTGTGAGAGGGGATCTTTACCTAGCCACTTTGAGTTTTCCTTCTCAAACCCCTAGGTCACCGAGGACATCTCCCCTGTGCCTACCACCCTAAATAGAAAGAGACATCCTATTGAGGTGACAATGATAGGATAGTTTCCCATTACACCAATTTGATCTCCATTTACCTTGTCTTCTATCAAAGTACAAATTATGCGATAACAATGATCCCATAACCAATCATAACACAATATGCAAATAACATTTGATCTAAATGCATTCTAGCATCAACAACATTTACATGCTCTAGGCCTTCAGCCATTACATATCAATTTAAATATTGGAAATTTAATTGAGGGAATTCTTACATCAATTCCCTTCAACATTTATGCATCAAAAGAAACTAAATGCATACCTGCATGGTTGTTATCAACCTATTTGATGTTATCCGATTGACTGGTATTTGTAGAAGCTCGCATGATTCCTCTTCCATCCTTTCGATTACCATTCCTACCACCATCATGGGTATTCACATAGATGGAATTCATAAGCAACAACAACATCCACACATTTAACCATGCTATATCATCTTTCCTGAATACATAATCCATAATTAGTCATACTCAATTTCTAGAATGTCATTATTGCATGCATATAACAACATACTATTCTAGGTCCACAAGCATGTCATATTCATATCCAAGCATGTACATAATATGCACTAAACATTCATTTTCCACATGCCTACAAATGCATATACATTTCAAATTCATTGTATGCATCATGCACTCTAGTTCATTTTTGTTTCAGTTCAATTATTTATTTATTTATTCATGTTGTACTTTGATTGTCCTTGAATTTCATCAGATCCTTGTTGTCTTGTGTGCTCCCATTCTGTTTAGTTGCACTATTGTTCCCTAGTCTGAACACTTTCCAACCAAATTTCTCTGGGACATTCTGCAATCCAAACTATGTGCTCTATTTGCAACAAATTTTCTTAAGCAATCCTATCCAAACTTCACCTTTATGAAACATTCCAACACCTTAGAATGAGGTAGCTCACAACATTCCATTATTCTACCACCACATCATTCTTGAATTAAATATTTTTACTCCTGTTAATGTTTATGCCATTATTATAGTTCTTTGCATTTCAATAGATAAGAGCATCATAAGAACAAGATCACTGAGAAATACACATTCACAAGAGACACAACATTTATCATGGGAAACCCTCTAGGGGAAGAAAACGCAACAAAAAATTCCTTATCATAAATTGCCAATACAATGTTCAAGAGATAACTCAAACCAATACAGATAGTCCTCTCCAAGAGATGTGCCACTCTTCTCCCTCTCTCCAACTGGTAATTGCATCTTGCCTCATAAGAGAATGAGAAAGTGTGTTATGTGTTAAAGTGAGGCACTAGCCTCCCTATATATACAAGACTGGCACGTGTGAGGGGGATTTACTGGCAGGGCCGACCTCTCACTCTGGGTGGGTATACCCACCTTTAATTTAATTTTGGGTCTCAATAATAACTGTTGGGGTCGACTTCTTATTCTTCCTATTAAAATTGTCCGATGACCAATCCACAAAAGGGGATTTGGTCCTAATACAATTACCGACATGATTAATCCACAATGGGGATTAATCCTATGAATAAAATAACAATAATAATAAGAATACTCTTCGCAGTTACATTATTTCAACAACTCCTAGTTGTCTATTAGATTAATTCATTTAACATTTCCGTGTGAAACCATACCTTTCCCAGTGGAAGTCTATTTTCATATAGTGTCACTTTTCAAGTGAAAGAACCTTCATTATTTTGTCCCTGATTTCTCTGCATTTGTATCCTGCTTCCACCATGAAATCTAATATCAGAAGTGGATTTATTTCTCAAAGTACTTTTATATTAGTAGCTAAGTCATATCTAGCAAATCCTTCCTAGGAACTCCTATGCTTGGCACATAGAGATGATTCACACATCACCTCTTAAGCTGCTTGTTCTCTTTCACATCAAGCTTGCAACTATCTACACATCTCTACCTTCAAGGCTGTGGAGTCTTACTTTTCCTTTATATTCCCATTAATGACATTATTCACCCGCTGGATTCATGCCCTATGTGAGTATTCTTTTTGCTTTTCCTGCAATTCATTCACACTTTTTAGCAGCTGAATAATAATCCTTTTGTTCCATTCTTCTTGAGTTATTTATCCACTTTTCATTACTCACATTGTATCTCTTTATTGCCTCGTCCAAATTCCGCAAGCTCCATCATGCTTCCATGAGTCTCAAAATCCAATCCTAGGATTGAATTTATCCAATTATACCTTTAATTCTACTAAGTGTGCAAGCAACCATTCTTGTTAGAATTATACATATTATAAATTTTTTGTCAATTAAGGCTACAAGTCCTTTTTATGCTCAATTCATGAATATTTATATCACAATTATCCAAATTATAATAATTACAATTTATCCTCCTCTTAATTATATTTCTAACGACTATACTCATGCCCCAATTCGATCTCTGAGCTAAAAGTTATGGCTTTTTGAAAAAGTCATTTTCAGTCTTTTTGTGTGTTTTCTCCACTGGTGCAATTTTATTGAAAGACCAACTTCGGTCAACTACAGACAAAAATATGTCAGGAAATAGAGAAACCTTTGTATAATACATAGATAAAAATAATGACAAGTAATTCATAATAACTCTCATATTTACAATCTGATTCTCTAGTCAAAAAATGAAACAATCTGGAAATGACCATTTTTCTCTTTTTCACCCCTTTTTCCAAACTTGGAATTTTTAGCAAAATTGGATATCTCTCAATCTGTGCACTTTTGGAAATTTTCCACTAAACCAAATTGTTTTTTTCTTGATGAGTGTATAAAATTTCAAGTACATAATTCTTTTAGTTTTGTGATCTAGGGTCACTTTTCCTTAGAAAATCTAAAAAGTCCCCAAAAGTGGCCCAAAATAGTGGATTTTGGCCTATTTCAACATCCCCATTCAAATC
>ML796441.1:109676-161308 GCA_009831015.1 Picea engelmannii
TAAACCACTTTGACTACTTTGACCTTTTGGGGCTTCTAGATGACATATGAGGGTCCTCCAACTTCGTAAGGCCATAACTCTCAAACCATGAGGAGTTATGTGATGTTCCACATACCACCAAAAATGGAATGACATGTACTATCAATATAGAATAGTATTACCTGCAAATATATCAAAACTCATACCATTATCCATAACACAAACTTGGGTCCATTACCCAAACTTGGGTTCTCCAACTTATCATGGCCATAACTCTCTAACCATGAGGAGTTATGTGACATTCTACATACTACCAGAAATGGCATGACAAGAACTATCCATATAGGATAGTTTCACTGAAAAATTCACTGACCTTCATCTCATTATTCCACAAATAAGTACGAGTTCTCTAACCATACTTCTAGGATAACTCAATCCACAAAGCGTCTTCCCGTGAGGGATTTCACCATAAGGGGACCACTTTGGAGTTCATCCATTTCTACTTATTATAAACCATGACAAGAAAATAATGAGTCATCTTTACATAAAAAAAACTTGTGTCCATTACCCAAACCTTTGTGCTACCGGGATTTCTTCAAGGGTTGACATCAATGATAACCAACCTTAATCAACACACAGACACACACACACACACACACACACACACACACACATATAATGAGGGAAAAAGTGAAATTTTATGTAAAAACTAAATTTCAAGTTAGAAAACACATCCTTTTAACTTGTTCCCATTGCCAAACTGATTCTTACTTGTCTTTAACTGGGTCGACTCAAACCTCCATATAATATTTTAAAATACTCAGAACGCTATATGAAAAGACCAAAAAAGAATGTCGTACCAAACCAATACTAATTAATTTAGTATATCAACTCTACATGAATGTGATTGTTCATGCTTTTGGACTATGGAACTACAACTGAGTAAAGTTGGGTATGCGATTCAACATATAAGACAATACAAATAAATGGGTTTACTTCTAAGACAAGAAGGGGAACAAAAGGTGCGCGACCAAATTCTTTGGATAGAGAGGAAAGTCAATGCTGAGCTTGAAATGTGCTCTTTTCCTCAACGAACAAAAAAAATGATACCAATGAGCATTCAAAACAATTTCAGGTATGACCCAGGTCGAATGTTTTGTATGTGCTAATATTATTACTGGTGGGTTCAACCAGTTGTCCCTTATTGTTGGACAGTTGGTTGTCATTGATGTCAACCCTTAGAGTGTTAGAGGTAACCCAGAGTCGTGGTTGCGATTTGTGGTGAGTTAGTTGTCATTGATGTAAACAAGAGTGGTTGAATTCAACATATGTGATGGGTGCATTTGATGAAGCCCACATAAAGCCTCGAAGGTGAGGTCATGAGACCCGAAGTTGTTTGAGGAATATGGACATGAAGGAAAATGCAAGTGCAGGTAACACACTCATAGATGGATAGTCCTCGTCGTGCCATTTCCAATGGTAGGTTGCATGCCATATGGTTCCTCACAGTTAGGGAGATATGACCTCATGAAGTTGGAAACCCCGAAGAATGGTTAAGAAGCCCCTAAATTGGTTGTAAGTGATTAATGAAATGGTAAAGTGGTTTCAACAAGAAAGTTCAAGAAGCCCTAAGATTAAGGAGAGAAGTCACTTGGAAAAAGTATAAATACACATCAAGGAGTCTCTCATAAGGACACACATACATTCATTGAATATATATCTTATGAAAATATTTTGGTCTATTGGTAAATCTGAGGTCGAGGCTGAGGTAGTGGAGAAAGTGCAAAGGAAGGCAAAAGTTTTAGAGATGCAGAAAGCTAGAGTTTTTCTGTAACCCTAATTAAGAAGTCCCTTGTAGGTTATCTTGAGGGTGTCACATGAGGCACCCCTGCAGGTCGTCTAGGGCTCGTCACGTGAGGCCTCGCTAGACAAGAGTTCTTAGTTCCGTGAGGCTAAGACAAATTTTGGGAATATGCTAGTGCCATGTTGCTGAGGACTAAGGAAAGATTACATGTCAGTATTACAGAGTATCGAGTCAACTACAGGATCAAAGGTAAGCTTTAAGGGTTATGCTTATGTTGTTATGGAATATTCTTAGTTGTGATGATACATGGTATGGTACACCTTGGTGATGACATGATACCTTGTTAGAAGTACACTCTTGGATATCTTGATATCTAGTTTTGTATATGTCATGGTTATGGTTAATAATTAGAGACATGTCTTTGAGATGTCGGTACATGGTTGAAGTTCACACTTGGTATATGGTAGCACATGTACGAGATACACCTCTTGGTGATGTTGGTACTTGGTTAATGTACACCATTGCTAGTACTTGCTTGGTACATATTATGGTACATGGTCTATGGATGATTGGTATGTTGTTTGAGGTATATGGTTGATGATATGGTGCATGGTTAGAGACATATGTTGGTGATATTGGTACATGCTTGAGTACTTTGTTGAGGCACTTAATTGTTGATATCTTATGGTACATGGTGTATGGGATGATTGAGACATATCATGAGTGATATGGTATATGGATGAGGCACATATCATGGTACATGATTTATGGTACATATCGGTACATGGTTGATGGTATGGTACATGTTTGATGCATTATATGGTACATACATGACATGATACATGATATGGTACATGGTTGATGCATGGTTTGGTACTGGTTTTAGTGCATGGTTGATGCATGATTTGGTACAGGTGTCCATGCATGGTTGATGCACGATTTGGTACAGGTTTTGGTGCGTGGTTGATGCATGGTTTAGTACAAGTGCATGGTTGGTATAGGTTGATGTACGTGGTTTATGCTTATGGTTTGGTGATGGTATCCATGTGAGAGGATATGGTTTTGTTGATGTTGAGTATCAACAATGATGACAATTTTATGATGGTATGTCATTGACAGTGACAGTGGAAGTGATGAGTTGATGTGACAGGTTGACTAGTTTATGTGATAGGTACAATGACAATTAAAGGTTGATGGTATAGTGATAGTGACAGTGAAATGTTGGATACAGTGACAAGTTGACAAATTACAGGTTGATTTGACAATGACAGTGCTTTTTATAGTGACAATTTGGTCACACTTATATTTCAGGGTGGAAGGACGGAGCAAGGAAAGGGGGTCATATCCTTCTTTCAGTTGGTGCCAGAGAACACATGGAGTTGGAGATTCCTTTAGGTTGGAGCCCGAGAATCAGGGGGTTGTAGCCTCCTTATGGTCGGAGATAAATAATCCAGGGAGTTATAGCTTCCTTCAAGTTGGAGCCTAGAAATAAGGGGGTTGTAGACTCCTTCTAGTTATAGCTAGAGAATTGAGAAGTTGGTGCTTCCAATGAATGTATTGTTGACAATATACAAGAAATCATTCCATGGTTTTATCCCATTTGGGCTTCCGTGTAAATTTTGGTGTATTGTGTATTTGATGTGATGCAATGCTTATGCTTATATGCTCATAATATATTGATGTTACATTGATGATATACTGCTGATTAAGTTGAATCTTATATATTGTGGTTAAAAGTGGAAAAATTTCTCATACTGATTGAACCCCCCCTCTCAGTATTCCAACAATTGGTTTTAGAGTAGGTTCCTTCAAGAAAGAGTTTAACCACTGGAAGGAAGATCATGGAGTACGCTATGTTTTGGGTACCATAGTTTGATGGTCAGAATGGCCAAAGATATGAAATGTGGAGCAAAAGTATGGAAATATTCTTAGACACACAAGGGTATGATGTTTGGCAATCAATTGTTACAGGATACACCACTACAAAGAAACCAAAGACTAAAACCAAGGAGAATTTGAAAAGAAACAACAAAATAGCAAAGGATCTCATCTAAGAAGTATTACCTGATCTGGTAAGAGAAAAAGTTGGAAAATGTTCATTAGCTAAAGAGATTTGGGATAAGCTACATGACCTCTACTTTGAGGAGTATCCCATCAAAAATCCATAGAATTCTAAATAAGATGCAATAACATAACAAGAAGAAAGATGTTAATCATGTCAGGCAGATTCAAAAGAAGAATATTATGAAGAAGACATAGTATATCTTGAAGCATAATTAATCAGTTCTTTAGACGTGTTGATGAAAGAAAGGAAGAAAAAATAGTCTCTTGAGGAACAATCAGTCAAGAAGAATTTTTAAGAAAGTTCCAAATAATCCCAACAGGTCATCATGAATCTAAAATCTTAGATGGAAGAAGCTAGAAGGATTGAAGAAACATACAAAAGTTAGATGGAGGAGAAGTAGTGTTTGGAAGCTGAAACAGTAGCACAAAGAAAGGAAGTAGAGAAGAGAGAAAAGATTTTGACAGATCATCTCAAGGAAATATCATAGGATTTAAACCAGCTTGAAGCTGAATTTAGTCAACAAGAAAAAAAACTTTTAGAAGAAATCATATAATTAAAGATACAACTTGAAGAAGAAAAGAGAATGGAAGAAGTCATGAAGATTCAAATGATGAATAACAAAGAAGAGGTTGAGAAGCTTAAAGAATAAGTTGTCACATTGAGAGTTAAAATCGTCAAGCTCGTAAAGAATGATGAAGAGAGAGAAACATCCACAGTAAATAAAGTTGAAGAGAATCACTGTAGGTTGCTAGAAAGGAAAAATGAAGAAAATGGTAAGAGTTATGTAGAAGTACTCAAAGAAAGGAATCACAGTCAATAAGAATAAAAAAAAAATGAGTATAATAGAGATACATATTCAATAAGATCTTCCACATTCAAGCAACAAAGAAGATTCAATCATGATGAAGGAATCAACAGAAGAAAAGATCATGATTAACCAAGGTAGCAATTTAGAAGGACTACACCACAAAGAAGATCATTCACTCTCAGATATGCAAATTTCTTTTATGGTCATTGTTTTATTTGTACTAACTTTGGACACAGGGTTGTAGATTTTAGAGCATATGGAAGAAATGTTTAGACAAGAAATACCCATGTGGCTCCCCATAAAATTAAATGTTACAAATGCCACAATTATGGTCACATAGCTCGAAATTGCAGAATCATGATAGAGCCCTCCATGAAAGAAAACATTGATGTTAGATACACAACTTTTTGGAGAAGAAAATAAAGACAAGAAGAACAGGTGAATAAAGAATAAGTTCCAAAGATCGCAAAATTTGTAGTAGTCCGAGAAATAACATAAGAGAAGGTGAATAAAGAATAGGGCCAAGAAATTGTACTCTTAGGAATTGTAGTTCAAGATCATAATGAATCCACAAGCAAAAAGGAAGAAGTTATAGTTCAGAGAGATGATCATTCTATAGATGAAGAGGAAGATTACTCCCCATTATGCTGGATTCCTCCATTGTTCTGAGCCATTCGGCTTGGATACTCCCAGTAAATATGAATATTGAACAGTGGAAGTTGTTGCAGTAGCTACTACAAATTAGAGAACCATCCTTTGAACAACTTGAGGTGTTTGTAGAGACAGATTTAGAGCAATTAGATAACAAAATTACATAATGACATATTGATCGATTGAGAAGAAGTGTTCCCATGCAGATATTAGAGGAATAACATTGACACACTTTCCAGGCAGAGATATATTCATTATAGGTTCAAGTATGTATTGCAGATCAGTGGAAATATTTTATTTAGTTTGAGAAACATGAATATGTGATGATCAATTACAACAAAGAAGTCTTTATGATAGTACAATGACAGATGGGTCATCATTGTGGACAAGTTGAGTAGAAAATTTATAGACACATTATGAAATATGGATTTACGATATCATTGGCAGGTCGAGACAGATATATAACAGAGAATATTTACAATTGGAATCAGTGGAATCAATGGACAAGTTGAATAATTTGGTCACCAGAAGACAAACAATGAAAGGCATAGCAGAACAAGGAAAGATAAACCTTCAACAAAATCTATATCATCAAAGGGTCATTGTTGAAAAGTATGGTCATTGATGTCTAAACAGTGAACATAACAAACAATGAAGATTTGAAGTGAATAAATATTGAATTATTTTTATATATGTCAGAGAGTGACAAGAGGAAGCACCAATGGACAATAAGAAACACTAGAAGCGAGGAAAGGAAACATATATAGGAATCCCTACATTGATCAACACGACATCTTGCAGAGAAGTAAAGGGAAGATAAATTGTTAGAGAAAGAGATTAGGAAAGAAATATTAGAAGCATGCAAATAGGGGGTGACATACTGACAGGGGAGTTATCCTTTTTCCCATGATGTCAAAGGAAGAGAAAGAGAAAGATCAGAAAGAGTCAAGCACATGAATTCAGATAAGGATTGTTCAGAAAAGGTATACTTTCATGGGGATTCACTCCTCATTATTGATATAAAAAAGAAAAGAGGAGCTTGGAAAGAAACACGAGGACATAAACATGTGAAGAGAAAGAAAAGACGCATGAAGACAGGGGGAGCATCCCCAAGGAGAGATACCCTTTGCCATTGATTTCAAAATGGGAGAGAAACAATGAGATAAACATTGATGAGGAGCGATGGTCACAGGGGGAGCATGCGTGTTGGAGTATCAGTGCTGCCATCAATGTTTCTATCAATGTTGGTGTTTCCATGAATGATAAAAGGGGAGATTGTTGGATAGTTGGTTGTCATTGATTTAAACCCTTAGAGCATTCAATATACCCCAGAGTTGTGGTCGAGATTGATGGTGAGTTAGTTTTCATTGATTTCAACAAAAGTGGTTGATGTCAATAGATGTGATAGGTGAATTTGATGTAGTCCACATGAAGCCCTGGAGGTGAGGTCATGAGACCTGAAGTTGTTTGACGAATAAAGAAATGAAGTATAGTGCAAATGCATGTAACACACTCATAGATGGATATTCCTTTTCATTCCATTTCCAACGGTAGGTGGTATGCCACGTGATTCCTCACAGTTGGAGAGATTGTTGGCACATGGGTAGACCTAAGGTTCAACGCTTCAACAACGCACCAAAAAAACCCTAACTACTATCCCTTTCAGAAACAACTACGAAGTAGATGAAGTCTCACCCGAGGTAGAGGCAGAGGGGGTTGTAGGACTCAAGTGTCTACAACCTAGCTGGGACACAGATTTGTGATCACGATACTTAACATAGCACTTAGCCAATAGTATGAATTCAGTTATGATACTTAAAAACATCACAGATTAACCCTAATTGTAGATCAATGGAGTATTAATCAATATCAAACACATCTAAGCATTCAACACGTAGCATCAGAGAAGATCTAGCATTCATTCACATCATAAAGCACTAAGAAATCATAGATATATATATCATACATCAAGAACAGTGCAATAAGAAAGCATAAGAATAAACACCATGAATAACATTGCACAAAGCACATCAACACGTGGATGTACGTGGTTCTTCTTTATTAGTCTTCTTCAATCTTCTTATAGGCACCAAGCCACAAATCCAACTCTGCATAGGAAAAGAGATCTGTGTGCACCTTGCTAGATCCTCCTTCCCTGGATTAGGTCAAGGCACAAAGCCAACTATAACCACTTGCACTTACCTCTGCAAGTTTCACATACAGTATGCACAAATCATTCACAACTATTCACACTTAACAAGCTTCACAGGTTCTTGCACAAAGCCAATTAGAACTATAATCACACAGATTGAACTACTCTTACATCACCTAGATACTTATTTATACATTAAAATAATGGGCCTAAACATGGGTGAACCCATGGCCTAACATCCCATACCCATTACATAAACCCTAAAAGCCCAA
The DNA here is from genome assembly GCA_009831015.1 of Picea engelmannii. NCBI lineage: Eukaryota > Viridiplantae > Streptophyta > Pinopsida > Pinales > Pinaceae > Picea > Picea engelmannii. Next base: position 117,408 of record ML796441.1, read on the forward strand.
AAATCCCACAGAAAGGGCGAGATCCAACGATCTCCGCTTCGCTTGGGCGCTCCATCTTCGACTATCTTGTTGAAGTCCCAAAAATGGTCAAACACGACCAAGGTTCTCTCAAAACTTGGTTGAGGTCCAACAAATATATTCCCTCATCAATTTGGAGCCCCCAAAGAATGGTTAAGAAGCCCCTAAATTGGTTAAAAGTCATTAATGAAAGGGTAAAGTGGTTGCAACAAGAAATTTCAAGAAGCCCTAATATTAAGGAGAGAAGTCACTTGGAAAAAATATAAATGCACCTCAAGGAGTCTATCATAAGGACACACACACATTCATTGAATATATATCTTATGAGAATATTTGGTCTATTGGTGAATCTGAGGTCAAGTCCAAGGCAACAGAGAAAGTGCGAAGAAAGAGTGAGTTTTGTAGGTGCATGGAGCTAGGGTTTTTCTGTAACCCTAATTAAGAAGAACCTCACGGGTCAACTTGAGGGTGTCACATGAGGCACCCCTGCGGGTCATATAGGGCTTGTCACATGAGGGCTCACTAGACAATATTTCTTAGTCCCACAAGGCTAAGACAGATTTTGGGATTATGCTAGTGCCAAGTTGTTAAGGATTGAGGAAAGGTTACATGTCAATATTATAGAGAGTCAGGCAACTATAGGATCAAAGGTAAGTTTTAAGGGTTATTCTTATGTTTTTATGGCACATGCTTAGTGGTGATGATACATGGTATGGTACACATTGGTGATGACATGATACCTTGTTATAAGTACACTCTTGGATATCTTGATATTTGGTTTGGTATATGTCATGGTAATGGTTCATTATTAGAGACATATCTTTGAGATGTTGGTACATGGTTGAAGTTCACACTTGGTATATGATAGAACATGTATGAGATACACCTCTTGGTGATGTTGGTATCTGGTTAAGGTACACCATTGCTAGTACTTGCTTGGTACATATTATGGTACATGGTCTATGGATGATTGGCATGTTGTTTGAGGTATATGGTTGATGATATGGTGCATGGTTAGAGGCATTTGTTGGTGATCTTGGTACATGCTTGAGTACTTTTTTGAGGTACTTCATTGTTAATATCTTATGGTACATGGTGTATGGGATGGTTCAGACATATCATGGTATATGGATGAGGCACATCTCATGGTACATGATTTATGGTACATATTTGTACATGGTTGATGGTATGGTATAGGTTTGATGCATGATATGGTACATACATGGTATGGTACAAGTTTGATGCATGATATGTTACATGGTTGATGCATGGTTTGGTACATGTTTTAGTGCATGGTTGATGCATGGTTTTGTACAGGTGTTGGTGCATAGATGATGCACGGTTTGGTACAACTGTTGGTGCATTGTTGATGCATTGTTTGGTACAGGTTTTGGGGCATGGTTGATGCATGGTTTGGTACAGGTGCATGGTTGATACAGGTTGATGTACATGTTTTGGTGATGATATCCATGTGAGAGGATCTAGTTTGGTTTATATTGAGTATCAACAATGGTGACAGGTTGATGATGGTATTTCAGTGATAGTGACAATGGTAGTGACGAGTTGATGTGACAGGTTGGTTGGTTGATGTGATAGGTACAGTGACAATTATAGTTTGATGATACCAATATAGTTACAAGTTGATGGTACAATGAAGAATTAAGGTTGATGGTAAAGTGACAGTGACATGTTGGATATAATGACAGTTTGACATGTTACAGGTTGATGTGACAATGGCGGTGTTTGTGATAGTCACAGTTTGGTCTATAGTTATATTTTAGGGTGGCAGGACAGAGAAAGGAAAAGGGGTCGTATCCTCCTTCTAGTTAGTTCTAGAGAACGTAGGGAGTTGGGGCTTCCTTCGAGTTGGAGGCTAAGAATCAGGGGGTTGTATTTGTTGGCATGTTTATAGGCAGAGTGTGATTGTCATTGATGGCAAGAACAACAACGATGTTGGCAGGTTTTCAGGCATATTGTGCATGGAAAGAATAGCAGAGAAGACACAGAAGACAAATCTCAAGAACATCAGGAGGATAAGCAAATAGTATGCAAAGACGAGAAATCTTAGAAGAGATAGCAGTTTACATAAGCGCAGACGAGGTCTGAGTCATCAAGACTCACAGAAGGATCAAAGGCCGAGGCCTTTGACACTTATAAATTCTTCCAAGTCAGGAGGATGCGTAAGCTCAAAAGGAGGAGTGACAATGGTCGTTGGATTACCAATCCTGAATACCCGATGGCCATCAGATTAGAGTCCATACAAGAGGAGCGCACAGAGGATGAGATTAGACCTCAGTCGTTGGATCAAATCACGATGAGATATGAACCATTGGATCTAGAGGACACGTGGCGAGAGATTAGCATTTTGCTGACTCGCGAGCTGGAGAAGTCAAAGGTGAGAGTTGTAGGAACTCACGATATGTGAAGTCGCGAAATGATTTGAGCCATTGGATCACTAAGGATATGGACCATTGATCTGATATGAAGTAGGAGTTCACGATATGCGAAATCACAATGCACCCCTCTTTCTTGACCCCTGGTTATAGCTAGTGGTCACATCAATAGAAGGGAAGGGAAGGAGCTAGCATTGCTAGACTCCACCTAGGAGTTTCACAAGTTGAGAGAATTGAGGAAACTCACAGCAGGAAATCACAAAACACGAAATCACGATTTGATCCCAGTCATCGATCAAAGGGAAAGATCTGGACTGTTAATCCAATATGGAGTATTTCAGATTTTGCGAGTTGGGAGATTCAAGGCAACTCGCAGCAGAAGATCATGAAACATGAAATCATGAAGCACCCTAGTGCGTGGCCCCAGGTCACAACCAGAGGTCACATGAAGGAAGGGGATTATAAGCCAAAGAAGCCACAATTGACTAGATGTAACTGCCAGAACATAGTGATGAAATCAGCCAGGGAACTCGAGGAGATGCAGGGTGATCGCCAGAGGAGCTGGAGAGTCTTGAGGTAACTACCAGTGGAATGAATACTGATCATAGAGACAATTGACAGATGGAAAAGTGTTGAAGACTATAACTACAACAAAGAGGATTAGATCGACTGTGATAGAGAAGGCGATATGTCACACTACCAGAGAAGGCAGAGAATCTCAGGATAAGCCTAGTGATGATGAGCACATGGAGCTAACATCCATTGAATATGAAGAGTTTGTATGATGATCAAGTAGAGGACTCGATGTGAGAAAGAGAGGCATAATAGAGAAGTGAAGGAATTCTACCAATGAGCTATATAGTCGTAAGGAAGAGAGGTAGTGAAAAAAATGTAGGGAAGAACAATGATGTAGTGAATAACACGCAGAGGCATTGTGTAGAGGATGTAGTTGATGCACAGAGAATATAAAATCACAGAACAAAGAAGAGATGTGTGCTACTGTTGAGAGAGTTTCATGCAGGTAGAAGCATGCTGTGTGCAGGAGATGAAGCACACATAAGAGGCATGGTACCTAGAATGGAAATAAGACACAGAGCATAAAACATAGAAGAAAAAAGGAACAAAAATGCATATATGAGAGAAGAAAATAAAGCGCAACAGACGTGAGGAGAGAGACATTGATGCAGATAGAGCAGAGCAGTGTAGAAGAATAGTGATGAGACTGGTAAGCCATAGATAAATGCTGTATCACTGCGATAAATTCAAGAAAGAAAATATTTATATTTGAGGGTGGTAGGGAGGTGCTAGGGAGGACTATTGTCCTCAGAGTTTCAAGTGGGTGCTTGAACACAGGGAGTTGTAGCTTCCATCTAGTTGCAGCCAAAAAACAGGGTGGTTCAAGGGAGAACAATTATTCTTTGTTATATAGGTTGGTTCATGTGTGACTGGAAGTTGGTGATTCCATCCAGTTGGTGTTGGAACACTAAGGTAGTTGGTGCTTCCTTCTAGTGGGTGCTAGAGAACTAGGGAGTTGGTGCTTCCTTCTAGTGGGTGCTAGAGAAACTAGAGAGTTGGTGCTCTTAGCAAGTTTGAGCTTTCAAAACAGAGGTGGTAGCCTCACAATGAGTTGGTGCTCATAATAATGATAATATATAGAAAATAAATCTTACTTACAATATCAAGAAGAAAAGGTTTTTCCCTTTATGGTAGGAAATATCTGTCTCTGTATATTTCATGTGTGTGATTGATGTTGAATATTCTATTGCTTACATCTCTTCATTATTGTGATCATCATTGAGTGTGCTGCAAAGAGTTTAAAATAGTCACAATTGTTTAAAGAAAGTAACAACTGATTCACCCCCCCCCCCCCCACATCTCAGTTTTGCAACAATATCCTCCTTTTGGTTGGAGCCAGAGAATTCAGGGAGTTGTAGCTTCCTTTAGGTAGGAGCTTGAAAATAGGGGGTTGTAGCCTCCTTCCAGTTGTAGCTAGAGAATTGGGAAGTTGGTTCTTCCAATGAATGTATTCTTAACAATATACAAGAAAGCATTCTGTGGTTTCTACCATTTGGGTTTCCATGTGAATTCTGGTGTAATGTGTATTTGATGTGATGTGATTCCTATGTTTATATTCTCATGATTGATTGATGATACATTGATGATATACTGTTGATTAAGTTGAATTTTATATATTGTGGTTAAAAGTGGTAAAAGTGCTCATACCGATTCTCCCCCCCTCTCAGTGTTCCAACAAAAATCCATTTTTATAGTAGAAGTCTTCCAAGTATATGTAAAAATATGGAAAATGATAATATGAACCAAAGGGAAGCAACAAAAATACAAGAAGATAAAAAACCATAACCAATATTGTACATTGAAAACCCACGAATTGCATTCTATAGTAATCATGTTGAACAATTGCTTCAACCTTTTCTCTTTCCAAATGATTTCTTATGAGCAAAAGATAGGGGGAGAAAAAACTTTTACATTCATTACCAACTAACTAGATCCAAACTAAGTCATTTAGTAACAAATTTACTTGCAGAAGATTCTCAAGAGCTGTGCAAGTACTTACCTTGTGTCAGTGGTCAATTTATACCAGCTCTCAAGGATTGAAACAAATGTAGCAACGAATAGGAATTTTGGTTTCTCAAGCCGAAGCGTTGCTCCCTCTCTCCACAGTCCAAACCAAAACCAAATGATGAAAACCATAGGAATTTCAAAGGTGGTAAAATGAGGGACTGGAAGAATTAAATCCCATGCCCTCTCGAACTGAATACATGGCTTACGTAGTGGCCAACTCAATTCCCATATGTCACCACTACTATATCGACCCAATATCAAATGTTATGAACAAACCATATGATATCAACCTTCATATTGAATAAACACTTTTACATATCCCATATTGAATTGAAACTTAATAATACCATTTCTCCAACAACATATGATATGCATTGAACACAACTTTTATATTCATTAACCAAACCTTCATTACTAGCATGCCAAACATTTGAATCAAGGAATCCTTCATACATGTTTTAATACATTATGGAGAGGAAAATATTTCAAGTTACACTGATAAATTGAGCTTTTAAAACCCAAATATACTTCATATCTTTTCCATATATCAACCGTTTATTTCATAGCACATACATAATGTGAATGTAATTTATTCACAAGTTATCACCAATTGCATGTTCGACCAAATCTATTGTGATGAAGAGTCTTGATCCATAATAAAATTGTATCTCATGCAAGCACCCTCAATATATATTTATGTCATAGTTCTAATATATAATGAATTGAGGAAGATTAAATGTTCATTGCATGCAACTTTTATGCTCAACAAGACCATACATACCATTGTATATCCTTTGAGAAAAACAACCTGCTATCCCAAAACTTGTTATACCAAACAAATACCATATTTTTGCATGAGCATTACTTTGCAAAAATTTCAATGTCATTGGGTGTAGTAAGCATATAACCATGTAAAAAAACAGAGGACTATAATCCCACATATACCAATCCAAACCAATCCCTAATAAAAAACTTCTTCGATACCATGCTCAATGATGCCAATCCATAATAATGCTATTTCATAATGATGAGAAGGTAAATGCCAAATAATTTTAGTTCTTTTTCCTAGGGGATCCCATATATTATATTTATATATTTTTAACTAAGTTACAGGATTCAAAACTCTTTGCGAGATCTTATAGTAGGTGATGAATCATGAGTCAACATGGCCCAAACTCAATACTATCACAAAGGTCTTACGAGTGGAGGTCGAGGTCTCCTTGAGATGTCACGTATTTGGAAGCTGAGGTGGAACTACTCTTTTCCTACATCTTGGTGCCTTTGTTTGTGAGCATAGTAAAAGAGGAGATGATAATCCTGGTAATGTCCAGTGTTGAGGGTGGTCTGAGCATAGGAAATAGAAGCTTGGAAGCCTCCCTCATGTATAATGACAAGCACCGTTGATCCAAATATTTGAATAAAATGAAGAGGGAGTTTTGGGACTCCCTAAAAAGACAATGTTATCAACCTCAAATCTCATGATAGATAGGGCATCGAAAAATGAAATGCTCCTCCATATCAATGTCTTGTAGGTTGCAAATTTGACAAGCCTTGTTTGCTCATGGAATAAAATTATTGGCTATCACCCAAAGTCATTGAGAACTAACTTGGAACTTTTTAAGAGGGATCCCAAGGGCATGCATCCAGTGGTGAAGTGTATAGGATGATTTGACAACAAGGTTGTTTCTAATCTCCATGAAGTGCTCTGCATAGAAGGCCATGTTGGGTGAAGAGGCACATGTTCGTGATGCTGAGTACATAAAAGGAAAAGGTAATGATAAATGAAAACATAAGTTTAATGATACTTATTTTAAATGCAGAGTATCTAGGCATAGGGAATATGAATTCCCTGAACATCATCATGAAAAATGAAGAGATAATGATGTCAGATCATGTGTGGAACAGGGAGGATAAATTGAAATTGATGGTGATGATGAAGCATAATGAGAGCATGGAGAGAACCTTATATTCAGTGAGGTAATGTTTAAATTTATAAAAGTAACTTGAAATCAAGGAACCAAATCAAAGGAAGACAATCTTAAAAACCAAATGCAAAGTTCGATATAAGTGTTGTAATCTTATTATTGATGGAGGTATTACTAAAAATTTAGTGGAAATTGAGGTAATTCAAGGATTGAAATTAGAGTGTACACCACACCCTAAACCATATAGAGTAGCATGGTTGCAAAAGGGGAACTAGGGCACTATCATTGAACAATGTTTTATTAGTTTTCATATTGGAGAGTTTTATGACTAGTGTGTGTGTGTGTGATGTGCTACTTATGGATTCTTCCCATACACTATGAGGGGGACCTAGGTAGTGTGCTATACATGTCATGCATGATGGAAAGAGAAATACCATTCAAATTGATAAGGATGGGAAATTTTTTAAGATACTTCCAATGGAGGAAGATGTTGGGGAATGTCGTGGCAGTCAAGTGGGGATATATTTAATGAAGGAATACTTTTATAAGGAAAGGAGGGCATATGCATATTTCATTGAAAGACATTAGGGGTTTAGAAGAGTATGTTGTCTCTAAGGAAATGTGAAATTTGTTGGGTGGTATATTGATTAGTGAAATTTTAAACCTTTGTGCATTACCAATTTGCACCCAAGAAGGGGAGAGATTTTGATAAATTGGACATTGTTTTCAAGGGGAAAGAAGATGGAGATGAATAGTTGGTTATTCCATTTGGTGTGGCAAAAGAAACTAGTACCTTTATGAATAAAGAATTGACATGTTTGTGTTTGTAAGAAAACATAGAGATCTTGGGTGTGAAAGTAAATACAAAGAAGGACAAGGTTATTGTTGAGTGACCTACTTCAAAGGACACCTTCAAGGTTAATTGTGATGTATGTAGAACAATAATTAGAGTGGCACAGACTCCAAAAGCATATGAAAATGGAGTGACGTTGATTGAAAAGTATATGAAGTGGGATTTGATAGTATGAATGTTGAGTATTCCAACGATGGAAAAATTACAATGATATACTTGGGTTGTAAAGAGCCTTGGGATGAAGGAAAAATAACTTGGTAGGATGTTTTTGGCATTGTGATTTATTGAGTTTACTAGAAATTAAGGAAGATATTATTGATGTTGAATATTGTACAAATCACATGAAAGAACTAAATGAATAGGTCATAAGGAAATGTCATCTAGGAAATAAGATGTTAATTTTCTTATTCCAGTGTCTAGATAAATTATTTACTTGTAATTTCCTTGCTGAAAATTAAATTGCAGCTCACAGAATGAAATATAATAACTAGAGCAATTAACTATAAATAAATAGTGGAAGCAAAATGGAAACCAATTTCACAATCACACATACACAACAAATTTCTGCACTTCAAGTCATCTTTTCATTAAAATAATATTCCAAGCTTACAAATTCTCCCTCATAGGGAAAAACTATCGAGAGAGAAAAGAAAAATTTACAACAATAAACTAGCTTCCTGAACTATCTAGAAATCATCCCAAACTTCCTAAAAACATGCTTGAATTTCCCAAAAATCTACCCATGACCAGTATGACATCCATACAGTCTTCCCACACATTGTACGACCTTGTCTGTGCTTTGTAAAACCTTTCCATAGTCTGTATGGACCTTCCTGTGCATTGCATGACCTCTCCTTGCTACTGTACGACATCTCCTTGTTGTTGTACAATCGGTACAACCTATACCAACTCTGTCCATCCACTCTTGAACTCAGATATGCTACTGACCCTTGATCTCTTCTACTCTAGACTGAGCAAAAATCATTCTTTTCTCTCAATGAGTCACTGACTCTCAAACACTTACTTGTGTTGTTGTTGTGTGTGTTCTCCTTTCATGTTGGCTTCCTTTTATAACATTAAGTTGAACCCATAACCATAATATCCAAAATGATTGATGGTTGAGATTATATCTCATCTCACTTGATATCAAATTTTTAGATTAAGTCTAAATCATTGATGTAATTAAATTACATTTTATTAAACTTTTCCTAACTCAATAATTAAAAATTCATTCACTTTAATAATTCATTTAATTAAAGTTAATTTCCAAAGTTTCTGAAAGATCCTTTGAATGAATTCCACATGTCCAACACTAGAATTGTGCAGAAGTACTTGTCCAAGATATAATCATCAAAACTCTCTCTTAGCAAGGAAGGTATTCTACACCACTCCAAGTTTGTCCCTAAATAATACAAAATTCCCTTTAACCAAGGGTTTGGTAAGAATATTTGACACCTGCACATCTGTAGAGATATATTGAAGCTTGACTTCTCCCTTATGAATCCTGTCTCATATGAAGTGGTACCTAATATCGATATGCTTGGACTTGTCATGGAATACTTGATTCTCAGAGAGTTTGATACAACTCTGATTATCATAGTATATCATTGGGATCCAAATCTTGATCAAATAATCATGTAAGAAAATTATAACGCAAATGGCTTCACAACTTTTCATACTCACTACCATATATTTTTCCTCAATTGAACTGAGTGTCACGAAAGTCTGCTTCCTACTAAACCATGTTATCACGAATGATCCCAAGTTGAAGTAGTATCTGGAGGTGCTCTTCCAATATGTTTCACTCCCTGGACAATTTGAGTCTATATATCCTTGCAGCCTCACTCTAGCATGTAATGATCCCAAGCCAATGTTTTTGCTTGAAACCACTAACTGATACTGATGTGTTTATTATTTGTTTGGTATGCAGGTAGCTATTGATATTTCAGCCTTAGGGTTTATTTAAGTTATCTAGTCATAGTTCATACAAGAGATACTCAATATATGCAAGATCACAACAATACTCAAGATGTGGAAAACACAAGCATAGATCTGATCTTTATTATGAAAAAGCATGAACCTGATACAATATAGAGTAGATCTGGAATGGTCCTCAGATGGCTCCAATAGATAGATAATATGAGCTGATACAAAATGCTCTTGACAATACAAAATAAGCCTCCAAAGGCTGAATACAAAGTGAAGACCCAAGGTGCCAACAACAAGTGAACGTCCAACCCCCTTGGGTTGTTGGTATGTCCCGTTGGATGATAAGAGGCCAATATTTCAGCCCAGTTGAAGGAGATATCCAAACCATTCCAAACTCCACCAAAATGTAGACCGGGACCAGGGAAACCCCTCCTGGAAGTTTGAAGCTCAAATATTCAATCCTCCTCCTCCAATGGCTAAAACCCTAATACAACCTGCGCCCTCTTGAAGCCCTGAATAGCTCAATAATTTGTTCTATATGAGGGACACCTCCAAAACCTATGAAACTCTCTAGGATGATATATCGGGCTATGATAACCCCTTAGGAGAAGTTTTAGGTTCAGATCCTAGGTAGAACTCCCTAGATCCGAGAGATACTAAATCATAAGACATCCTCCTTGCTTCAAGGCCATCCCAATCTGTAACTGAAGATCTGATGGTGATAACTCTTCAAGAAAGCATCCAAAATGTTGGTCAAGGACCTGCAAATAGAACCCAAATGCTGGAATACCCCAAGGCTCTCTCAATTGGCTAGATCGAACTCTTCTTCAAGATATGGTGTGTCCCTGATGAAAATCCCTGAACAGTACAACCCTACTGCTTCCCTGAATCGATAGGTGGATCTGTGATGAGAGTAGAATGGTGTGGCTAGATTCTTTCATCCCCGAGACCAAGCTTGGAACAAGGTGAGTGGGTATTTCACCACTGAGTTGTACACAAGGGTTTGTGACAGCAAAACCCTCAAAATGTATGCTCAAGAGAATCAACAAGCGATTACCCAAAATCCAGAATGGATAAGAGGTTCGCCCTAGAATTCTCTTTATACTTTTCTTCTATTTCCCTATTGAGTTAAGTTAACTCCTAGAGTTAACCCTAACTCAACCTCCAACTCTTCTATTTCTTCATTGATTTATCCTTTTACTCTTTTTCCTCTTTTTATTAAGACAATTTAAGAATATAACTTTAGTTTGGTTGACTTTTACCTTCAGTGTGAGACTATGGCCTAGTGGTGATGCTTAGACCACTAAGTCCTCTCAAAACCTCTTCATCAAGAGGTGGGAGATATTATAGTCTCCCCTGCTAGAAATTGATTTCCCTCAAGCAATTCCAAACCTGTCTCCTGGACTACTTGTTCATTCTCCCAGGTGGCATCCTCAAAGGGTAGATCCTTCCATCTGATCATGTACTCTCTGATGCTTCTTTTCCTGAGCCTCTTCTCCCAAACCTCTAGTATCTCTTCTGAAATCCGAACAAGTTTCCCTTCTTCGTCCATAGGAGGTAGTACCTCAACATGATTGATGTGTTGGCCGATGGCCGTCTTTAAGCAGGACACATGAAAGACATTGGGTATTCTGCTTCCCTGTGGAAGTTGTAACTCATAAGCTACGACCCCTATCTTCCTGTTGATCCTGTAGGGCCCAAAGAAACATGGTTGTAGCTTCTCTGCTCCGCTTCTTTTTATAGAAGCCTGCCTTTATGGTTGGATCCTTAGATAGACTAAGTCACCAACCTCAAAAGTGATGTCCACCCTGTGCTTGTCTTCTTGGACCTTTTGCTGGTTCTGTGCCCTCTGTAGATGGTCCTTTAGCTCTTTGAGGATGTCTTGGCTCTGCTATACCCACTCCTGTACCAATGGTGCCCTTCTGTCACCAAAAGCAATCTCTACAAAAGATAGTGGGTCATAGATGTATAAGGCCATGAATGGTGTCATGCCAATGAACATGTGTTGGGTGGTGTTGTAGTAGTACTCTCCCAAGTGTAACCATCTGACCCACGCTTTCTGCTGCCCTGCTTAATAATTTTTGAGATAGACTTCAATCCACTTGTTGACTATCTTGGTTTGTCCATCCGTTTACTGGTGATAGCTGGTACTAGGGGTCAAGGCCATACCAACCAATATGAACAACTCCTACCAAAAGGTGCTCATGAACCTGCTATCCTTGTCACTAACAATGGTTTTGGGTAGGCCGTGCAACCTGAAAATCTCCCTGAAAAATAGTTCGGCCACCTGTGTTGCACTGAAGTCAGTGGCTATGGAGAAGAAGTGTGCAAACTTTGTCAACCTATCCACCACCACAAAAATGCAGTCCTTCCCCTATGTTCTTAGCAACCTCTTGATGAAATCCATGGATATGATTTCCCACTTATGCTCTGGAATGAGTAAGGGTTGTAGTAGTTTTGCAGGGTGGGTATGCTCATCCTTGTTCTTCTGACATGTAGTAAACTCCTTGACATGATTTATGACATCCTCCTTGAGGCCCTTCCATGAGAACCTCTCCCTTACTTGCCTGTACATCTTACTGATCCCCTGGTGCCCTGCCATTGGCGAGTTATGACATGCCTGCAACAACTTGGCCTTGAAGGCCGATCCAGGACCAAAACGATTCGGCCCTTGTAATAGATGAGGTCATTTATAACCTTGAAATTATCATCCTTCACATGTCCATCAAATAGCTGACAAGCGTACTGATCCTTTGCATACTCCATCACCAAGTGGTCCTTCCAGTCAACTGATACTCCTGTTAATGAAAAAATGGATGGCCTATGGGATAATGCATTAGCTACCACATTGTTCTTCCCCTTGACAAACTCAATGTCAAAGTCATAGGCATGTATCTTGCTTACCCATTTTTGTTGTCTTTCATTCAATTCCTTTTGATCCAATAGGTATTTAACACTGTTGTGATATGACTTGACCACAAACCGTGCACCTACCCGATATTTTTGAAATTTGGCTAGTGCATGCATGATGGCCAACATTTCTTTGTCATAAATGTTGTAGAGTAGCTCAGGACCCTTGAGTTTCCAGATTTCATAGGCAAGAGGGTGCCTATTCTTCATCAGTACGACCCCTATACCTTCTCTTGAAGCATCACACTCCAATGTAAATGGCAAGATGAAATATGGAAGGTCTAGGACTGGACACGTGCTCATCTCCTTTTTCATCTTATCCATCGTATTTTGAGCTTCTTCACTCCATTTGAAGGATCCCTTCTTAGTCAAATCAGTCAAGGGTGCACACAGCTGGGAAAACCCTTTGAAACATTTCTTGTAGTACGTGCACATGCCTAAAAACCCCCTTAACTCTGTGAGTGTTTTAGGAGTAGGCCACTCCATAATGGATTTTATTTTCTCCTGATGCACCTGCAGCCCCTTTTCTCCAATGATGTGTCCCAAGTAAAGTACCTCTGTCATTCCAAACTCACATTTGGAATCCTTAGTGTACAGTGACTGTTCCTCCATGATAGATAGAATTTGATCCACATGCTGAAGGTGTTCCTCCCATGTCTTGCTGTAAATGAGCAAGTCATCAAAAAATACTAACGAGTGTTTCCTCAGATGTTTGTTGAACACATGGTTCATGCAAGATTGGAACGTGGCTGGGGAATTGGTTAACCCAAAGGGCATTACCAAGAACTCATAATGGCCGTAATGACACCTGAAAGCTATTTTTGAGATGTCTTCCTCCCTCATCTTGATCTGATGGTAGCCAGAACGTAGGTCAATCTTTGTGAAATAGATAGCCCCATGAAATTCATCCAACAACTCATCAATCCTAGGTATAGGGTACCTGTTTTTATTGTCTTTTTATTCAAAGCCCGGAATTCAATGCACATCCACATAGTTCCATCTTTCTTCGTTACCAGCACTATTGAGGAGGCAAAGGGACTAGAGCTTGGCCGGATGTGCCCCATGTCCAAAAGTTCTTTGATGGATTTCTCTATATCATCCTTGTACTTCTTCGGATGCCTGTATGGTGTGGTGATGTTTGGTTTAGCTCCCATCTCTAGCTCAATGATATGCTCAAACCCCCTGTCTAGTGGCACTCCTGGAGGTATCGGCCCAAACACCTTGCTATGTTTGTCAATAATCTCTTGGATTTATGGAGTGTAGTGAATCTTACCCTGCTCATCCATACGTGCTAAAATCCTACACTCAGCTGCATACATGATCTCTTCTCTCTTGAAGATGGCCTCCAACCTCTTAGCCGTGAATATCTTGGCATAATTGCCTGTCATACCCTGGAGCACTATCTTTCATCCACCCTCCTCTGTAAAAGACATCTCCATTGTCTTGTAGTTGGTGGTGATAGGTCCTAATGTGTTGAGCCACTGAACTCCAAGGATTATGTTAGTGTATGGAAGCTCCATCACATATACATCCTATACCAACTCATGCCTGCCCAATGTAAGCTTCATACCTGGTATGTATCTGTCACAAGGCATAGTGCTTCCACCTGCTACCTCCACCTTGAACCCTTCAAATTCCACTGTAGGTATATGCCTCCTCTTCAACAATGCTGAGTCAATGAAGTTGTGAGATTCTCCCCCATAAATCAATATGGATACCTTTTTCCCCTGCAAGACTCCTCTCATCCTGAAAGTGTTAAATTTGGGCACCCCACTGATAGATGATAAGGTGACATTCCCTTTAGCCGTACTATTTTGTTCTGGGACCTCCTCTTCTGCTGTCTTTGTGGTTTCAGCCTCTATGTTCTATATTTGGCCACAATCTTCCTCCTCCTCATTGTCTGAGGTCACTTCTATGTAGTGCACCTGGCCATGAACCATGCACTTGTGTGATGGGTTCCATGGTTCCTTGCATGTGAAGCAGAGTTTCTTCCTTCTAAGTTCCCTCCTGGTGTTGTCATCCATTCTACCACGACCCCTATCAACCCCACTTAGGTCACATCCTCATTGATTCATTGGAGGTCTCTGATCTCTGCCTTCGATGTTAAGGGGTGGTCTAGGTGTAAATTTCAGCCTAGCAGCTGGTCCTAGGTCCCTCGTCCTCCAAATCACATCCTGTAGGTTGGTAGGCTTAAAAGACTTTACCCAACCCTTCAGTGAAGAGCATCATGAGTCTGGTAGGTGATATATCATGCACCATTACTACCAACCTCTAAAAGACTTCAATGTATGCCTCAGCCGTACCTATTTTCTTAAGTTGTGTGAGCTCCCAGAAGTGTAGCTCAGGATCTCCTTGATCAAATATATCCATAAGCCTCTGGGTGAATTCAGTGTAGGACACTATCTGATTGTGGCCTAGGGTGGAGAGTCCATGATACCACCAATAATGAGCCTTTCCATCCAATTACATAGTGGAAAACTTGATGGCTTCCATCTACCTCATGGGATTAAGCTGCAAATATGTATCCAGTTTCTGTACCCATGCTTGTGTCGTCATCTTGGCCATGCCATCAAAATATGGGATTTCCATATTCCCTTCTCTTTGTTCAAACTCATAGCTCCTCCTATGGCTTGGCCTAGGCTTGTTTCTGAACTTGAGTTGGCAGTACTGATCCAGGGACATCTGCCTCTGAATCAACATGTCCAAGCCATAGTAATCCTTAGTACATTGTGCCATCTTCTCCACAAAGTCATCCACCTGTTCCTGTTGCACCTATCCATCTGTGAATGTGGGAAAGTATGGCCTAGGGTTAGCCCTGCTACCCATTTGTCCATATGACGTGCCTCCTCCATGGCTTCCCTCGGAACTGGGGGCTTTCTCTAGATTGTATCTAGTTTCACCATGGGAACCACCAGATCCCTCGTAGCCACTAGATCCACCAGATCCACCAGCTTCTTTGTTTCCATATGTCTCAGGGTATTTCCCCTTGTGAGTCATCTACATCAATATCTTGGTTATCATTGTCTGGTTCTCATAATTTTTTTTCATATTTCCATCTACTGTCTTTAAGGTCTCTTTGATCTCAGCCTGTTCCCTTCATCTTGTCTCCTGGATCTCCTCCAAATGACGAGCTAAGTTTCTTTCTGTGAGATTTAGGGTCTTATGGAATTCAGTTGCCAAGAAGGCCAAGCCCTGTGGTTCCCGGTAAGCTCCTGAACCCTCCATTTTGGCTTTCGTTTCAATGGTTTGTTTCTTCCTTCTGCCCATAAAGATCCCACTGTACCTCTGCATGTGCTAATCCCTCCATAGGTTTGGAGGATCAAAGCTCTGATACCACTGTAATGATCCCAAGACAATTTTTTTGCTTGAAACCACTAACTGATACTGATGTGTTTATTAATTGTTTGGTATGCAAGTAGCTATTGATATTTCAGCCTTAGGGTTTATTTTAGTTATCCAGTCATAGTTCATACAAGAGCTACTCAATATATGCAAGATCACAACAATACTCAATATGTGGTAAACACAAGCATAGCTCTGACCTTTATTATGAAAAAACATGAACCTGATACAAGATAGAGCAAATCTGGAATGGTCCTCAGATGTCTCCAATAGATAGATAATATAAGATACTACAAAATGCTCCTGAAAATACAAAATAAGCCTCCAAAGGCTGAATACAAAGTGAATACCCAAGGTGCCAACAACAAGTGAACGTCCAACCCCCCTGGGCTGCTGGTACGTCCTGCTGGATGATAAGAGGCAAATATTTCAGCCCAGTTGAAGGAGATATCCAAACCATGCCAAACTCCACCAAAATGTAGATCGGAACCAGGGAAACCCCTCCCGAAAGTCTGAAGCTCAAATACTCAATCCTCCTCCTCCAATGGCTGAAACCCTAATAAAATCTGCGCCCTCCTATAGCCATGAATAGCTCAATAATTTGTTCTGTATGAGGGACACCTCCAAAACCTCTGAAACTCTCTAGGATGATATATCAGGCTATTATAACCCCTTAGGAGAAGTTTCAGGTTCATATCCTAGGTAGAACTCCCTAGATCTGAGAAATACTGAATCACAAGATGTTCTCCTTGCCTCAAGGTCGTCCTAATCTGTAACTGAAGATATGATGGTGATAAATCTTCAAGAAAGCATCCAAAATGTTGGCCAAGGACCTGCAAATAGAACCCAAATGCCAGAATACCCCAAGGCTCTCTCAATTGGCTGGATCAAACTCTTCTTCAAGATATGGTGCGCCCCTACTGAAAATCCCTGAACAGTACGACCCTGCTGCTTCCCTGAATCGATAGGTGGATCGGTGATGAGAGTAGAATGGTGTGGGAGGATTCTTTCATCCCTGAGACCAATCTTGGAACAAGGTGAGTGGGTCTTTCACCACTGAGTTATTCACAAGGGTTTGCGACAGCAAAACCCTCAAACTGTATGCTCAAGAGAATCAACAAGCGATTACCCAAAATTCATAATGGATAAGAGGTGCGCCCTAGCCTTCTCTTTATACTTTTCTTCTATTTCCCTGTTGAGTTAAGTTAACTCCTAGAGTTAACCCTAACTCAACCTCCAGCGCTTCTATTTCTTCATTGAGTTATCCTTTTACTCTTTTTCCTCTTTTTATCAAGCCAACTTAAGAATATAACTTTAGTTTGGTTGAATTTTCCCCTCAGTGTGAGACTATGGCCTAGTGGGGATGCCTAGGCCACTAAGTCCTCTCAAAACCTCTTCATCAAGAGGTGGGGGACATTACATAGCACCTTTAAGATACCTAAAACCATACTCTGTTGTACCTCTTAGGAACCTGGCCACATGATTCTTTTCTACCCAATGCACCTGCATTAGTACCACCATAAATTGGATCAAGGTGCTCACAACAAAATATATATCTGGCCCAGTTTTGAACAAATACATCAAAGAACCTATCAAATGTCTGTATAACCTGGGATCCACCAAATCTAAATATGAAGTGGAAACCTTCTTCAAATTGGTAACCATAGGTGTAGCCATTGGTCTATAGTTTTCCATATCGAATATCCTTGGGGTATCTACTGTGTACTTTTATTTCCTGGAATATTTCTCCCAATCTCTTCCATACCTCTAACCCCAAGAAGTAATGCATCAATCCAATGTACTTGATATGGAACTCTATAGCCAAATCTACTTTTCACCTTGCTATAATATCCTCTACAACCATGAGAAACAAATCATCTATGTACAACAACAAGATGAGTGGGTTAGTCCCAACAAGTATGAATTACAAGTTAGGATCTACATCAATCTTGGTGAATCACATGCTCTACAAGTATCCGTCAATCCTGGAATGCCATGCCCTGTGTTCCTACTTGAGTCTGTACAAGGATTTATTAAGCCTGCACACATGAGACTCCCTCCCATGTACCTTAGATCCCTAAGGTTTCTCTCTCTATATACTTCCTCCTCAATGATCACATTAAGGAATGATGTCTTCATGTCCATTTGGTGAATCCTCCACCCCATGACTGAGGAAATATATGTAACAACTTGGATGGAAGTATATTTGGCGATTGGAGAAAATGTCTTATCATAGTCCACTCCCTCTTTCTGGGAGAAACCTTTCACCACGAACCTCACCTTGAACTTCTCAATGCTTCCATCTACAATATGATTGATTTTGAATATCCACTTGGAACTCACCAATGAATTCCCCTCCGATATCGAAACTATATCCCACACATCATTATTCATGATGGATTTTTACATTTCCACCATAGAATCATGCCAAACTTGTTGATGTGATGGTTCCTAAAAAATGGAAGGCTCAACATCAATGATGATACTCATAAGTGAAATATATCTGGGAAATGTTTCGAAAGTTCAATATCCTTGAGTGTGCTCTTGGGATCCTCAACATGCTCCTGAGCATCCTTCAACATATTTGTAAACCACCTAGGTCTCTTGATAGAGTTGAATGGGGATAAGTACTCCTACTATGCACTTGAACTTTGACTCCCTGAACTGGAAGCTGGTGAGCATTGCTCATACTTCAGAGCCTCCTGCTCCTTGTCCTCTATCACTTCTAGTGGCTCATGAGACTTCCTAGATGCTAAGTTCTCCTCTAAATTTACATCTCGACTCACAATTTTCTTCCTTTGTGCTGAAATGAAGATCATGTATGCCTTTGAAGTCTCATTATACCCCAAAAGTACACCCTTCTGCCCCGAAGGATCCAACTTCATCCTCTTATTCATAGGCACATGGATGTATATTGGACAGCCAAATATTTTCAAATTTCCTATCTCTAGCTTCACTCTTGTGAATGCTTCCTCAGGATCCTTATCCCCAAATATCCCGTGAGGAATCCTGTTCTACTCATATAATATCATGTTACATGCCTCTTCCCAAAGGAACATAAGAATATCATGGTTATGTATCGTAGCCTTGGAAAAGATAATGATGGATCGGTTCATTCTCTATGTAACCCCATTCTGTTGAGGGTTGTACGAGACTGCCAACTCCCTCTTGATCGATGCCTCCTTGCATAAATCCTTGAATTCATTGGAAGTGTACTCACCCCCATTGTCTGACCTCAATACCTTGATCCTCTTCCATTTCTAGTTCTCAACCCAGGCCTTGAACTCTAGGAATCAACTAAATATTTCATCCTTGGTCTTCATAAATAATATCCATGTTTTCCTGAAAAAGTCATCGATGAACGTCTTATAATATAGTTCTCTCTGCACGGATGCCACTGGCATTATTCCAGACACATATGAATGTATAAGATCCAAGATATCCTTTGACCTACTCTTTTTTTCTTGGAAAATAAGCCATGGCATTCTTTCCAAGTGCACACCCTCTGCACATGCCTTGCTGCTCAACATTGGAATATGGGAGACCAGTGACAATCTCCCTTAAGATTGGGAATGCTTCATAGTATAGGTGTCCCATCGTCCTATGCAATAATTCACACATGTTGTCATTTTCATGTACCAAGGATTGATATGAATTTCCCTATAGACTATACATATTTATCTCTCTAACCCCAATGACCTTTGTTGTGATGGGTCTAGATTCTTCCAGATGGATGATTACTTTACATTTCTAAAACTTGATGATAAAACCCTTGTCCTCAATAGTTGAGACTGAGAGAAAATTCTTCCTAAGTTCTAGTACATATAACACTTCTTTGGCTTCCAATGAACCACCTAACTTTAGTTGGAAGGAAATAATACCAAATCCTTTAAATTCATACTTGGCATCATATCCTATTGGACATGTGGCCTATTTGTTGTCATTGATGTCAACCCTTGGATAATGGTCCTAGATAATGATGTCAACCCTTAGAAATATCGATGCCAATCCCTGAATAATTCTAGTATCATATTCCGGTAGTAGTGTTAAAAAAAGAATATCTACTTGAAGGAATAATTTAATGTAGTTAATAATATCATATATGGATAGTTTTCGTCGTTCTGTTTCCGATGATATGTGGAACTCCACGTGGTTCATCACGGTTAGGAAGTTATGGATTTGCAAATATGGAAGCCCCTAAGAGTGGAAAAGAAGCCCCTAGTTGGTTAATGAAAGGTTAAAAGTTGCTATAACAAGAAAATTCAAGAATCTCTAAGTTAAGGAAAGTGGTCCAAAATTGTTCAAGAATCCCTAAAGTTAAGGAAAGAGGTTACTTAGAAAAAGTATAAATACACCTCAAGACATCTCTCATAAGTACATCACATATACACACAAGTTCATTGAATATCTATCCAATTTATCAAGTGATTCTTATATTAGGTAACCAAGGATATCTGAGGCATTTTTTATAGGGAAGATGAATTAAATAAGGTCAAAATTCCAAGGGAGGATGAAGTCTTGCGAGGATGTGTCCTACGGTATGTTATTTATAGGTCATCTTACCATTTTCGCTACAAATTTGTTTCTAGAACAATTCAGATAGTTAAATATGGAGGATATCGATATGACATAGCAAGGTACATGTGGTAAAAATTTCCACTTATGGGTCGTTGTATTTTGGGAGATACACTCCGTGGAAGGTAGGGTTTTTGGCCAATCTTGGAACTATTCTCAAATAGGTGTTCCAGGAAGAACAATCATAACTTCTTCATAGAAGATAAAAAATCAGTGAGACAAAATTTATTGGATATTTTATAGGCCTTAGTACATTGGGTGAAAGTTTCAGATAAATATATTAAATATTATGCGTGTGACATTCTCTACAAGGTCGTTCTCTAGAATAATCCAAAATTCAATAAGGTCTACCAATTTTTCTATAACTCCTTTTAGGGGATGTTCCAAGAAGTGAAATTTGGAGGAATTGCATAGAAGATACTACAAAATATTTTGTATAAGTTTCCAACCTTTATTCATTATAGGTATAGATTTATGCTTATTGAAAGTTAGTGTTTGTGACTAATCCAAAAACTAGTCCTGTGAGACTAAGGTAATGTTTAATGAAAATGATATTATCTTGTTGCTAGAGTTGAGGAAGGTCTGCAGGTATTTGATCCCATACATTAGGTCTATTACAAAGTTACATGTATGTTTATATGGATTTTTTGAGGGTTACATGTTGATGATGTTATGGTGTATGGAATGATTGAGAAAAATCATGAGTGATATGGTATATGGTTGAGGAAAATGGTTTGAGGAGCATGTTGGATATTGGGCACATTGTTTGAGATACATTTTGGTATATGTATGAGGCACTTGCTAGTGATCTATATTCATGTTTGGTACATATTTGGCACATATGCTTGGCATATGGTTCATGCACATTTCATGGTACATGACGGTGGTTGATGTACATGGTTGGTATATGGTATGGTACATGCACATATCTTGTGATGGTATGTTGGTGATCTTGTTGCATGCTTGGTAGAGGCATGTGTTGTTGATGTTGAGAATATGGTTTAAGATATGATTTGGGTGATATTGGCATGAGTTGCATGCAGATGAGAGTGGATCTTGTTTCGTGGATGAGACCATGACAAGTTGGACAGGTTGATGTGATAGTGACAATTACAGTGACAATGATAGTGACAATGACACTAACAGAGTTTGTGGCAGTGATAGTGGCAAATTCCATGACGGTTGGTCTACATTTATATTTCATGGCATTGTGATGAGGAAATGAAAGTGGGTTGTATCCTCCTTTCGATTGGAGCCAAAGAATCAGGGAGTTGGAGATTCCTTCAGGTTGGAGCCTGATCACTAGGTGGTTGTAGTCATCTTCTAGTTGGAGCTGAAGAACCTAGGGGGTTGTAGCCTCCTTCCGGTCGGAGCCAGAAAATTAGTGAGTTGTAGTTTCCTTCAGGTTGGATCCTGAGAATAGGGGGTTGGAGAGTCCTTCTAGTTGTAGTTTGAGAATTAGAAATTGGAGCTTCCAATGAATGTTTTCTTCTGAATAAATATAATAAAAGGATTATATGGTTTCATCCCATTTGGGTTTCCACATAAAATTATGGTGTACTTCTCTCTTGATGTGATGTGATATTGATACGATGCTCATGATTACATGCTTTATGGTTATGCTACATTCTTGATAAAATAATTGTTGAAGTTAAAAGAAGACATAAACTCTGGTTAAAAGTGAAATTATTGCTCATTACTGATTCACCCTCCCTCTTAGTAATCCAACAAATGGTATCAGAGCAGTTCCTTCAAGAAGAATTTTAACCACCAGAAGGAGATCATGGATTACACCAGAATTGGGGTACCATAGTTTGATGGTGAGAACTATGTCTTCTAGAGCAGAAGAATGTAAACACATATAAAATCAAAAGGGTATGATGTTTGGTGAGCAATAATAGATGGATACAAAGCACCAACTACTCCCTCGACAGATAAAGATGGAAAGAAACTTGAAGAAAATGATTCAAAGGCTAGGTGTGCTATTGAGAATGGTGTGACTTCATCTATATTTACCAAAATCATGCACCGTGAATCTTCCAAAGAGATGTGGGAAAAAATGAATACTATCTATGAAGGAGATGCTAAAGTTAAACAAGCAAAACTTCAAGTTCTCAAAGAAAAGTTTGAACAATTGAAGATAAATGAAGATGAAAATATAACATCCTACTTTCTATGCATTGAATAAATAGTAAAAAAAATCAAGGGATTGGGAGATGAGATTAAGGAACTGGTTGTTGTCAAAAAGGCATTAATATCTCTACCAATGACGTTTGATCCAAAGATCTCTTCTTTAGAAGAAAGAGTGGATATAACTACAATGACCATGGATGAGCTGTATGGGATACTTAAAGCCTATGAAATGAGAATAGAACAGGACAATCCAGTCATAAAGGAATAAACATTCAAGGCATCTAAGAAGTCAAAGAACAAGAACAAGCAAGAGCTAAAGCCAGTTCACAAACAAGAGCCAAAGTTAGATTCCAGAAGAAACGATGAGTCAGAAGATGATGAAGAACTATATAACTTTTCCAGAATGTTAAAGATAGGATCCAGAAAGTACAAAGGTAATATTCCATTGATTTTATTTAATTGTGATGGTATTGGTCATTTTGATAATAAATGTCTATACAAGAAAAATAAAAGAAATAAAGAAGATGAACCAAAGAGAAAACAAAAAGGAAAGAGAAGAAAAAATATTTTTTATAAGAAAAGTCTTTTCACCAAAGAAGATAGCTCCTCATCAAACGAAGATGAAGACAACACCAGTAACAAGTAAAGGGTACTATTTATGGAAATATAATATTTTGATGAAGAAATCTTCGAAGGCTCCGAAGAGGCAGAGGTTGATTTCAGAGAACAATTGATGAGTGCCATATAAGTTATAAGAAGGGAAAAGAAACTAAAAAAGTCACTCCAAGAAAAATTAAATAAGAAAGAGGAATCTCAGAACTCCAAAGAAGTCGAACAGGAGATTATAAAGCTGAAATTCCAAGCAGAAGAAGAAAAGAAAAGAAAAGAAACACTCAGAGAGCAGTTGGAAGAAAATGAAAAAATCATTGAACGCTTAGAGGCAGAAGTTGTCACTTTAAAGAAAGATCTTTAGAATATGGATATGCAACATAACATATGGATATGCAACATAACAATACAAAGATATTAAAAACATCATTAGTAGTCAAAGCCCTTATCATGAAAGATCTAGACTAGGATACAACTAGATACAAACAAAGAATGTCTTAAGCTCAAAATCAACAGAACAAGAAGCAAATCCTAGAAGTTATGTAGAGACCGTCAGAGGTTTCTCTAAGAAAGAATAAGACATGGAGGTTCAAGAAGAAGACTATAAAGACACTGCACCACCTAGAAGATTAAGAAATTAGTACCAACCACAGACAAAGAGAACCCAAGATGAAGAAGGATTCAGAAGTGCAACACCACTCAGAAGAGATTTCTCCCTCAGCTATCAAAATTTATTTATTGGTTCATGCTATTCATCTAATAAATTTGGACAGAAGGATGTGAATTGTAAATAAAACATCAAGAATAAAAGAAATGATGAAGGATATACAAGAAACAACTATCCTAGAAGACCTCATGAATCTCATAATAGAAACTACAATAGATTTAGGTCATTAAGTAATGAGGTGGAATGTTCCAGGTGTAATAATTTTGGACATTTAGCTAAGGATTGCAGACTCACTCTTCCTCTAAGAAAAATGAAGCAGATCCACAACAATTACAAGCTAGAACCACAAAGGATATGGGTAAAGAAGTAAGATCAGTTCAATACCGAGGAATGAAACCTTGCTCTACAAGCTCAGAACAAGAAACGAGGATGGTATGTTGCAAGTGGTTTCTCAAAGCATATGATAGGTGATGAAGATATATTTCTAAGTTTTAAGAAGGAAAGAGACGGGTCCATGTCATTTGGGAATGACTACTCAACCAGAATCATTGGAAAAGGTACAGTAAAATTGGGAAGCAAGGATGCCACCACCGAAAATGTCTTATTGGTTGAAGACATGAAACACAACTTGTTAAGTGTTATTTAGATGTGCGATCAAGGACAAAGGCTTGTGTTTGATTCAAGGAAATGTGAAATAAGGAAAGAAAAATAAAAAATGTGAGTGGCCACATCAATAAGAACTCCAAGCAACATATATGTGTTGAATGAAATTGGAAAGGTGAAGTGTTGTTTAGGAAAAGAAGACGAAGTATGGCTATGGCATAGAAGAATGGGGTACATAAATTTCAACAACCTTGTCAAGATCAACAATAAGGAAGAAGTAAGAGAAATTCCTCAGATCTCAAAACCAATAGATATCTTATGCAAGCATTGTCTACAAGGGAAGCAAACCAAGACCAAGTTCAAAACAAAAGAGTACTCTACGACAAATCCACTTGAAATAATGCATAATGATCTAGTTGGAGAAACTAGAATAAAATGATTAAATGGTGAACAATATTTCATGGTACTAGTGGATGACTAAACAAGAATCACAACTGTGTGTTTTCTCAAAAAGAAGTCATAAGCGTTTGAAAAATTCAAGATCTACAAAGAGATGGTTGAAAATGAAACCAACTTGAAAACCAAGTGTCTGAGAACTGAAATTGGTGGAGAATTTACATCAAAAGAGTTTATGGACTCCTATAGTGAACATGACATAAAAAGGAAGTTCTCTACAACTAGGACACCTCAATAAAATGAATTTGTTGAAAGGATTAACATGCCAATACAAGAAATGGCCAGAACCATGTTGATGGATTCAAATTTAACAGATATATTTTGGCCACAAGAAATACACACAACAATTCACATCTTGAACAGAGGAATTCTCAAAAGAAAAACTGATAAGACTCCCTACAAGCTATGGAAAGCAAGACCAATGAATGTGAACCACTTCAGAGTTTTTGGGATGAAGTGATTCCAAAAACTCAAGTTTACAAAGGAACATTGGTTGGATACTAAAGAAAAAAAAAATCATACAAATGCTTTAACCAGAGGCTCAAAAAAACAGTGGAAATCATCAATGTGACAATTTATGAGTCTAATGGGTGAAAGAATAAGGAATGAATCAAAGAACCAGAGGAACATGTCCATGGAAAAGAAGAATTGAAGGAATAAGAAGTAGAAGAAGAGTGGCCAAAATCATAGCAACAAGAAGAGAAACAAGAACTTCAAGCACCTCCAAAGAGATCCCATAAATGAATATTGAAGAATCATCCATCAGATCAGATCATTGGAAATAAACATGCAGTGGTTGAAACCAGAAGAAGAATCCATTCACCAGAGTAGCAACATCTAGCACTTCTATCTACTATCGAATCAAGCAATTTTGAAAAAGACAGTAAGGATGAATACTAGGTCAAATATATGGATGAAGAGTTAGATGAGATTGAAAAAATGACACATGGGAATTGATTCGAAGGACAAAGAATAAGAATGTCATTGGTACAAAATGAGTCTTTAGAAACAAGTTGAATGAGGAAGGACAAGTTACCAGGAATTAAACAAGACTGGTATGCAAAGGATACTCTCAGGTTGAGGGTATGGATTTTGAAGAGACATTTGCTCCAATTTCCAGAATGGAAGCAATAAGACTAATCCTATCTTATGCTTGTTCGAAAAACATCAAAGTTTATCAAATGGACGTGAAATCAACATTCCTGAACAAAGATCTAGAGGAAGAAGTCTATATTGAGCAACTTGAAGGATTTCAGTTGACATAGAAGGAAGAATATGTTTGCAAGTTGAAGAAATAACTATACAGACTCAAGCAAGCACCTAGAGCGTGGTACTCTAGACTGGACAAATATCTACAACAACAAGGTTTCAGGAAATGAAATCCATATAGAAATCTCTACATAAAGACCGATCAAGACAATATATTAATCATTGAAGTTTATGTAGATGATATCATCTTTGGAAGTCATTATGACAGAATGAGTTAGAAGTTTGCTAGAGACATGCAACAAGAGTTTGAGATGTCATTACTTGGAGAGTTGGCATTCTTCTTAAAATTTCAGATATGTCAAAGTAGTAAAGGAATCTTCATCTCTCAAGGAAAGTATATCAGAGAAATGTTGAAGAAGTTTGGGATGACAGATTGTAAACCAATTGGTACTCCTATGCAAACAAGTTGCAAGTTGAGTAAGAATGATGAATCAAAAGATACAGATCAAAGGTAGTATAGATCAATGATTCACAGTTTACTCTATATGACAGCTTCCAGACTAGACGTAATGTAGGCAGTTGGACAAGTTGCATGTTTTCAAGCTGCACCGAAGGAATCCCATGTTTTAGCAATACAGAGGATATTTAGATATTTCAAAGGCACAAAAGAATTTGGATTGTGGTATCCAAAAGGAAAATATCTATCTCTTGTGGCCTACATAAATGCATATTGGGAAAGTTTCATTGATGATAGAAATAGCACGAGCGGAGCAACCTTTTATATGGGTGAGTTCCTAGTATCTTAGTTGAGAAAGAAACAATCATAAATATCTTTGTCCATATCACAAGCATAATACATTGCAACAACAACTTGTTGTACTCAAGTTCTTTGGATGAAGCAGAAATTACAGGATGTGCAAGTGAAGTATGATGAGCCCATTTCCATACTTTGTGACAACACCAATGCCATCAATATTTCAAAGAATCCAGTGCTGCACTCTAAGACGAAGCACATTCTGATCAAGTATCACTTCTTACGGGAGAAGGCTATAGAGAAGAACATCAAGATAGAGTATGTTGGTACAAAGGAGCAGATTGCAGATATCTTCACGAAACCACTTGCAAGGGAATCATTCAAGTATCTATGATAGAAACTTGGCATAGTTTTTTTCCCATAGTGATCGATTTCACATCAATCTTAATAAGATAGGGGGAGAGAAGTCTTGAAGAAGTGATTTTTTAAATTCTTTTCATATATACTTCATAGAATTACATGAGGAAGCACCATGAGAAAAATAATTTGTAGAATGGAGGAGAATCCCCATAGGGGGAGAGATACCCTTTTCTATTGATGTTAAAGGGGGAGAGATAAATAAATTCATGGGAACATAGAGATAGAGGTATGTAGTCAAGGGTAGAGAGTCACAGGGGGAGCATGAGAACAAGGATTTACATGCCTAAGTGTTTCCATCAATACCAAAGGGGGAAATTGTTGGACAAGTGGCCTATTATTTGTCATTGTTTTCAACCCTTGGATAGTGGTCATAGATAATGATGTCAACCCTTAGAAATACCGATGTCAATCCTTGAAGAATTCTGGTAGTATATTCCAGTAGTAGTGTTAAAAAATTAATATCGAATTGAAGGACTAAGTAAATGTACTTAATACACTCATAGATGGATATTGTTCATCGTGTTGTTTCCAGTGATATGTGGAACGCCATGTGGTTCCTCATGGTTAGGAATTTATGGATTTGCAAATATGGAAGCCCCGAAGAGTGGACAAGAAGCCCCTAGTTGGTTAATGAAAGTTTTGGAGTTGTTATAACAAGAAAATTCAAGAATCCCTAAGTGAACAAAAGTGGTCCCAAAGGTTTTATGAAGCCCTAAAGTTAAGGAAAGTGGTCCCAAATTTAAGGAAAGAGGTTACTTAGAAAAAAAATAAATACACCTCAAGAAGTCTCTCATAAGTACATCACATATACACACAAGTTCATTTAATATATATATAATTGATCAATTGATTCTTATCTGAGGTAACCAAGGATATATGAGACATTTTTCAAAGGGAATATGAATTAAAGAAGGTCAAAATTCCAAGGGAGGATGAAGTCTTGTGAGGATGTGTCCTAAGGTATGTTATGTACAAGTCATCTTACCATTTTTGCTATAAATTTTCTTCTAGAACGATTCAAATAGTTCCATATGGAGGATATTAATATGACATAGAAAGGTACCCGTGGTATAAATTTCATATTCTGGGTTGTTTCAGTTTGAGATATACACTCTATGGAAGATAGGCTTTTTGGCCAGTCTTGAAACTAGTCCCAAACAAGTGTTCTGGGTAAAGTAGACATAACTTCTTCATAGAAGATCCAAATGTAGTGAGACCAAATTCATTGGATATGTTATAGTTCATAGTATGTTGGGTGCAAGGTTTAGATCCATCTATTAAATTTTATGTGCGTGGAATTCTCTACCAGGTCGCTCTCTAGAATAATCCATAATTCAACAAGGAATACCACTTTTTGTATAACTCCTTTTATGGGATCTTCCAAGCAGTGAAACTTGGAGGAATTGCAGAGAAGATACTGAAGAATAGTTTGTATAAGTTTCATATCTTTATTCATTATAGGTATGGAGTTATACCTATTGAAATTTAGTGTTTGTGACTAATCCAAAAATTAGTCCCGTGAGACTAAGGTAATGTTTGATGAAGATATTATTCTCTTATTGATGGAGCTTAGGAAGGTCTGTAGGTCTTTGATCACATACATCAGGTCCTTTATATACTTACAAGTATGTTTATATGCATTTTTTTAGGTTTACATCTTGATGATGTTATGGTGTATGGCATGATTGAGACATAACATGAGTGATATGGTATATGGTTGAGGCACATGGTTTGAGGAGCATGTTGTATATTGGGCACATTGTTTGAGATACATTTTAGTATGTGTATGAGGAATTTGTTGGTGATATATATACATTCTTGGTAAACATTTGGCACATATTCTTGGCATATGTTTGATTCACATTTCATGGTATATGGTATATGGTGATGGTTGTTGTACATGGTTGGTACATGGTATGATACAGACACATATCTTGTGATGGTATGTTGGTGATATTGTTGTACATGAGTTTATTTCTCAATATAATCTTATTTTTAATGTTATTTCTCTATAAAATATCCACTAGAGCATTGAACATCTCTATGGCCATCTGCTTCTCAAACAAATGAGGAATCACATGATTTTTTACTACATCCAAGATCACCCATTGGGATATGATATCCTTCTTATCATGAGATTCCTTCTACTAAATATATATCGATGGAGTAATCTATTGGCTACATATTTCCCAAAGATCATTTACCTTCAAAATCAAGGAAACCCTCTCTTTATAGGATAGGAAGTTGGATGCTCCATCCAATCTTTCTTCAAATATGAGACTTGTTGTTGCCATTTCTTAGATTTGATCAAACTGTCATGGATTTCATAATCACAAGATATAAATTTGTTGAGATATCTTGAAATTGGCCTCCTCTTCAGAGTAAATTATTTGATAGCATGTTAATTTTCTAATCCCAGTGCCTGGATAAATTATTTCTTTGTGATTTCCTTACTGAAAATTAAATAGCAACTCACAAAATAAAATATGTTAACTGTAATAATTAAATAGAAATAAATAACAAAAAAAAAAATGGAAACCAATTTCACAATCACACATACACATCACATTTATGCACTTCAAATCAGATCATTATTAAAATAATATTCTAAGCTTGCAATTGCTCCCTCACTGGTGAAAAACTTTCTACAAAGAAAAGACAAAATTATAGCAAAAAACTAGTTTCCCGCGGCCTGTATGGACCTGCCAATAGTTTGTACGGTTTTCCTACATGTTGTATGTCCATGTATGTGCATCATACGACCTTCTCATGGACTGTACATAACTGCTCGTGCAATTTACAACAAATATATGACCTCTCCTTGCTATTGTATGGCCTGTTCGATCTCTACCAACTGTGTCCAGTTTCTCTTGAACTTATATATACTACTACCCCTTGATCTCTTCTCATCCATATTGAAAATAAAGTCCTTCTTTTCTCTCAGTGAGTGACTAATTGTCAAACACTTACTTGTGTTGCTGTTGTGTGTCTTCTCCTTTAACCTTGGATTCCTTTTATAACACTGAGTTGAATCCCTAACCTTAATATCCAAAGTGATTGATGGTTGAGATTATATCTCACCTCACTTGAGATCAACGATTGAGACTAAGTCTAAATAATTCTCATTTGTATCATTATAGTAAGCATATGCTCATATATATTTAGGTATTTTAAATATTAATATACAAAAAATTGTAAACTAGCTCTTCACATGTTTTATGGTGAGTTTATTAAATTTAACATCTCTAGACAGGAAGTAATTCCTATTGATATTTATAGTTGTAGAGAATTCCATGTAAGATGGAAATGGTAGATAAATTAGCACTACAAAAAAATGATCCTATCATGTGAAGTTGTGACCTAGGGTCCTAGTGAAATAGAGCACTATTAGGATGAACACTTTAGATTCTACATTCATCTATCACTTCCTTTCAATATCAAGGATGATAAAAATAAAGGGTGGAAAGGAACAAGTACCAACTCCCTCATACAATTCTCTCTCATACTTAGATCCATTTATTTTTTCCACATATTCCATAAGCATATACAAAATGGTCTATTAGCCCCCATTCGTAGGGGTAACTAGAGGAGATCATTACTTGAGTCCCACAATGGAGAACATGATCTACACCATGATGAAAATGATCAACATGTCCACAGATGGTATCCTAACAATCGCCCTAGTTTTCCTCCCAACTAAGATCAACCAAGGCTCATCACATTCAAGCAACCCCGAGTATGGGAGACGATAAACCATTGTCACCATGAGGTATGTTAGTCCTTCTTTCATGAAAAGTGTTTTGATTAATTTATTAGGCGTGAGGATGAGTATCTTTGGTTGAATTCAGATAATGTATCATTGATCTGGGAAATTGTGTCAATTGCCTTGTTTCATATTGGTGGTCAACTTTTGTTCCCTAGTCCTGTGTTGTCACCACCGAGGGAAAAGGGGTAATATCTCGGGGGCCCTCCGAAGGGTAACATTCTGATCCCAACCATATTTAACACTTTCCATATTAAATCCTTTCACATGTCGGGGGCTCGCTCTCATGAGAAGAAGAGGATGTCGTCGCAGAGGTTGTTTCACAACTGCTATACAATAATAAGAAAATGATGCTAAAAAGAAAGTAAACATAGAAAATAAGGACTACAAGAGCCAATCCAACTTGATCTCTACTCATTCAGTGCTCGCCCCGGTCCCAAAAAGTAATGATAAATCTTGGAAACTTGTAAAGGAGACCCTCCAATTTGCAAATTATAAATGAAAGCATGGATTGGAAAGATGGATAATAAAGGGGTTTGGAAAAATGTGGCACACAAATATTGGGTAACTCAAGATAAAGTGCACCCTCCAAAAAGGAACTCATATAGATGGATTCATAAAACCATAAGCCATGAGGTAATCCCCAAACCATATCATTTTCACACTTACTCCTGGTGGGTTTTTACTTTCCCTTTTCACTCAAAGGAATGCCATCATAATCTACTAACTCATAGGCTCCCTTCTCCAAAAATCGTTTGAAAGTATAAGGATTGTTGTCGTCCTTATACACACTTGCCAACATGAGCTAAGTCCAGCTCACTTAATGTGTCCTTGGAGGCACAATGCCTAGGTTCACAACCCATGCTGTCACTTTGACTGGAACCTCTTCCGTCTAGGCTTACTCCTAGGGAAACCAAAGGGGGTAGGCCTTAGTTACTAGGTGTGTTAAAGTTAAGTTCTAGGAGTTAGTTTTAATTTCTTAAGGTTAGAGGGGATATATTCCTAAGATTATAAGGAAACAATGCAATGTGCAAGGGTTAGCATGAAAAACAATCCTTTTCCCTAGGTCAACTAAGACTAGTGCCTAGAAATTGGGCAAGGGGTCAACTATGTTAATGGGTGTTTCGTTACAAGTATATTACAAGTTACTTACAAGATTACAAAAGAATCAATTAAACCAATGAATATCAGATACATGTACTTACAAAAGAATTACAAAATATCTATTCACAAATGAGATATCCACAAAGTACTTGATGAAAGATTTACAAATAAGGCATATCTAAGATACAACAAGCAAGCTAACCACGTTTTACTTATATGTGTGCAGGATATCAAAAGAATAAAGCATTACATCACAACACCACATTGATGAGATCATCATCAACACATCATTATCATCATGAGCAAGAAAAACAACAACTTAAGAAGATTTAGAAGACTTAGCACAAATGTTGTTAAGATTATCAAAGATGACCCACACTCTTAATTATTAAACCCCCAAGTATTCTATTAGGTTTGGTCTAGGGATTAATTATTAGGATTTCTTAAGATTTATAAAATTTTAATTAGCTTTCACCAAAGCCACCTCCTTCTATTGCCAAATAACTGCCGGATGCTCAATAAGTGTTTCCACCTTAGCTTCACAGGTCATCCCAAAACACGAGTACTTCCTGGAGAGGACACACACCTGGTGCGCCACGGGGCAGTCCCCTACCACTACCCTCCGTTGTTTTCCTCAAGCCCCATTTTAGATGGTGAAGATGGTGGTATAAGGTACCCTAAATAGTCTATTAAGTATAGATATTGATTAGGTAGACTTTTAGGTGATTATTAGAGTGTTTTGAAGATTTTAAGACACTTTAAAATTGCAATTTAGTGATATGGCCGAAACTGTTATTAGCTTTTAAGTGTGTTGCTTCAAGATTATGCAATTAAGAGTATAAACACATGTAAAGAAAATAATATGGGTGAAAAATAAAGATATATCACATGCACTTAAAGAGCTTGCTATGAAAGAAAAGCACTAGGGCAAGAACAACTTGCCTTCAAGAGATTGAAAGAAATTTTAGTGTGTGTTTGCCTTATTAGCCATTCAATAACATTCAAGACTAAGCAAGTGGCCTCCAATAGATAT
The DNA here is from genome assembly GCA_009831015.1 of Picea engelmannii. Classification (NCBI taxonomy): domain Eukaryota; kingdom Viridiplantae; phylum Streptophyta; class Pinopsida; order Pinales; family Pinaceae; genus Picea; species Picea engelmannii. The sequence continues at coordinate 150,687 of ML796441.1, forward strand.
AATAAATATAAATCTAAACCATTCACTTATCCAAGCACTTAGATATTTAAGTATTTAAGATTTGAAATATGTGCACGAGAGAGAAAGAAAATAGACTTGAAAATGAACTAAGCAATATGATAGATCTAGTTAGATTACTTAAGTGTGTTTCCCAATAGGCTTAAGGTTAAGATGTAGATCTAAAACATAAGCAATATATCATTTAACCATAGATCACATAACATTATATCATCTATCATCAACACTAGGCATTGCCTATTGGGGTATTCCTCTCCCAACTAGGTAAGTGATTAGATTAGGGTTTTGCTTAGTTAGGTTAAGTTCCTTTAGATAATTTTAGGGATTAGGGAAAACCATTAAGGAGAAGCGAAAGAAAGATAAACTAAGTTGCAAACTAATATACCAATCAAACAACAAAACCCCATGGCCTAGGTTTGGAAGGTGCCCTCACCTCCAAGACCTCACAGCCTAGCTAAGAAAAGAAAAACAAAATTTAAAAGAATGAAACCCTAGCTAGATCTACACTACCCAAGGGTCTTACACCAAGAGGAGGGCCGTACCACTTCCTCCTCTAAGGGTGCAAGTCACCACGAGCAAGCAAAGGAGGCAAGACGTGCCAAAATTTGATGAAAAAGAAGAGTTGGGTTGAGAGATAGCTACCAAACCCCTTGGATGGTATTCTAGTGTTGTGTTCTTCTCCTTTGCGCAGCCAATGTCCTCTCAATCAGATCTGAAAACCTGCAAAACCAACAAGATTTTCTTTCTAGAATAGCTACACACACAACCAAAAAGAATTAAGGAAAATCCTTGCCTTTTAGGGAAAGAACTTTCCACAAGAACAAGAGAGATTATATGTGATATAATGACCTACTTAAATATTGTATGCTAGCTGAAAATGGAATGTGTGAGCAGCAATATATATGAAGAGTAAAAGGGTTAGAGAAATGGAGTGTATGAGTGCTTCAAGAGACCCTTCTCCTTGAGGGAGTTCCCAATGAAACCCTATAAGTAATACCTGCAAAATCTTTTCAAGTGATATCCATACAATAGACAATATGTTGATGTATGTAAATAAAATGACACTTCTATCCTATTAAATGCATCAAGATAGATAAATCCATAAGCACACACAATAGTAGATATACTTAGATAACACTTTACCTAAGATCTAGTGTTGCAATCACCAAAACAATTATAACAAAGTTACCTCTCAAACATGAGAAAAACAAGAATACACCTTGATCCTCTAGTTTTCCTCCAAAGTTTCTCCTTTATTGACATTACTCAAGAAAAATAGTCTTGGAGAGAAAATAATCCAAAACCCTAGAGCATAGAATGGAAATGAATGAAATTATGGAAAGAGAAAGAGAGTGTAAAATCAAGTAACATAACAATAGCTCAGGATATGGTAAGTTGGGGAGGACAAATGAGACCTATTTATACTTGGAGAGGCAAACCTACCTCTCTTGGATCTAAGCCAAGTGTCCACCACCAAGAAAATGAGTAGATCTCAAGGCTAGGGTGCACCCCTTAGGGTTTGCACAATAGATTTAGTGTGTATAAAAATAGAAAAATAGCTTGGATAGATCCAAGGGTGTGTAGGAGGCATGTGATTCATGCCAAGGTAAGTGAAAGGTCACAAATAATTTTTTAAAAATTATTTGGTTGAGTTCCAAGAAGAGGGAGGGCGCACCTCTTGGGATGAGGGAAAGGTAAGGAAGGGTGAGAGATGAGTGAGGGGTGTTGGTATCACACAAAACCCATATGAGAGGTTGTGGGATCCGTGCTAGGATAAAGAAACAATCTCAAACCAATAAAAACAAATTTTCATTGGAGAGACAAAAAAGGGGGGCGTAACTCTCTTGGAGAGCACTCCACAAGGTAAAAAATCAAATAAAAGGAAGGGATGAGTGAGGTGGAGTGAGTAGGGTTACCTATAGGGGTGATGTAGAGGTCAAATGAAGTGAAATATCAAGAGAGGGGGGCACACACAAGGCACAAATTAATTAAAAAAGGAAAAACGTCAATCCTCCTAGGGGGTCGTGATTTTTGAGTGTGGAAGGTGGGAAAGGGGTTAGAAAAGGTTAGGAGGATAAATTTATGCTTAGGGGGTCTCTCTCTAACCATCATTTCAACATTTCACATCTTCTAACTCATTATTACAATTTTTACATTTTGCCATGTTTGGACTTTAGCAATTAAAATTGTTGTTTTAGACTGACTGACACTCTGGGTGGACTAACCCATGGCTAAAGTTGTCCGACTGAGTTGAAACTTGGTCCATGGATGTACGGGGTTCTATTCAATTTATTTTGAGCACAAATACCCCTATCAAAAGTCCAAGGATCCAATTTTTACAATTATTTCTCAAAAATAATTAATTAATTAAATAATTAAACCTCCAAACTTAGGGAAATTTAATAAAAAAATAATTGATAAAAAAAATGACTCTGACTTGACGAAATTCTGTGAGACTCTCAAAAAATGTCTTGCATGGTCATTTACAATTATTTCCCTATATAGTTACCAAAACATAAGCCCACTGGAATGTTGTTCACCACTTTGGAGGAATTATTGCAAGTGTGAGGGAAAAACTCAAGGGAACTGACCTAGACATGACTCATGAAGACCTATTACATTATTAAAAGATGCAGGGGTGCAGAAATTTCAAGTACAAAATAAAGTGTTGGGCCAAACACATGCCCTGAAGGACCAAAAGTCTTCGACAACATGGCATCTGATGATGAATATATTCATGGAACTTGAGTTGACCATTTGTGTTGGAGAGGCGGTCAACATCTGGCTCCACATGGGGACGTGTGTTCGATCTTCTCACTCGAGACAGAGAGCATACGAGAATCCATCACCTACAACCGAGTGCTCACCAATAACCAACATAAGAATACATTTATACATGATTAAATCAATTAATGTTATACACAACATTTACAAAATGAAATAACTAAAGTAAAACATCATAATTTTACAACAAATGAAATCTATAGTACAGAGAGAATTTCTAAGTACATACAGTTGCATAAAGAATGAAATAATAGAAAATTAAAATACAAGGAAAGGTTAGAGATACGTTACAACCACCCATTAAATGGGTGAAATGATGCCACAAGTGTCTGAAGCATCCTTGTTCGGGATGACTCACAGAAGACCCCTTCCCAAGTTTTAAGAACTTGGAACTTTTTGTGAGGAAGAACCAACTAGACTTCATGCTCCTTCCTTCCTTCAACAATTCACTTGAATGTGACCAGCCGTGTAAACTCTGAATACTTTTCTTCTCATGACTGTCAAGGTGGGAGGCCAACCAATACTCATAATGATATGACATTGTTAAACTAAAGCTGCCTTCCATTTCCACATAATTCTGCATTAACTCATCTTCTGGTTGAGCGGTTGGAAAAGAACATATCACAAGAACCATCATACTGTTTTCCTCAAGATTTTCAAATTTACCCCTCAAAAATATTGGTTCCTCGGGAGGAGGGTGGGGACTTGAATCATCTAGATATTCAACATTTTCCAACTCAAGTTTCTTGATTTCCTCAAAATGACTGATTGGCTCTGTTATCACTCTAGGAAACTCTCCTAGGTTGTAAGTCAGAGATGCCTGGTAACTTAATCTTTTTGGAAACTATTTTCTCAATAATAGGTGTGGGTTTGGATCAAGATGAATATCTTAACCTCTAGATTGTATTCTCAATAAAGTCTTAACTATATTCATGCAACATAAGGCCTTCAAGAGCTATTGTTAGATAGGCTTGTATGACAAATGGATAAGAAAACTAATCAGTTAACCAAGACATACATAAAACCATATATATGATGGGTCAACAAACTAGCCAAAGATGCTTGTGATTCTTGCTTAACAATCAAAAGTAAGGTGACAGTTACCATAGGATCATTAAACAGAGACAAAAGAACTAATTCCACTCATAAGCATAGACAAAGATGAAAGAAGGTATGACAGTAACAAATGAAAGAATCTTGTAGGCTGATATATTAAAGAAAGTGTCTTTCATACAAAACAGTAGCATATAGAACTCAAAATCGAATCTCTTGTTCATCTTTATAGCCTTTACAACACAATATCTAGATCCTGAAATAATGGATTAGATATGCCAAAAATAGAAAGTCAAAACTAACTTGCAAAAGATAAGGAATGATCCTCAAAATGAGGTCAATCCCACATTTCATGGTCTTCATATCTTGTAGAGTCCTTGTGCAGTGCAAAATAGCCTTCCAAGGCTGAGTGATGACTCTTCCAAGAGATACAATTCGAATTTGTTGAGGTGTGCAAAAACCCTGATTTTCTGCCTTTGAAAAAGGTACCAAAAATGATTGAAACACCTCTTATTTCCCTTATCCATCAAAAATAGCTATTGGATTTGACTTGATAATTCGACAAATGTCCATTCGAAGAGGTTTCAAACCATTCCAACTCAAAAAATCCCGATCTGGGAAAAAATTCGGTCATTTTGGCAGTGACAGGATTTCGGTGGTTAACACTGGAAAAACTGGGTGCTTTAACTACCGAAAGCTCTGCTTTCAGTGGTTAATGAAGGAAAAATTTAGGGCTAGTTAACCACCGAAAGTGTAGGTTTTCCAGAAATAAACTGCCTTGGGAAAAATCAATTTTCCCAGCCGTGGAAAGGTCGATTCACACGCTCAAATAGTTGATTGACAACTAGACATCCTGAGCTTTCCAACGGTACTTTCAGATATGAATTTGGAGCTTGGGAAGGTAGTCAAAAGTTCCCTGCAATATTAGGCATCATTCTTCAAAAAATTGCTAGTGCGTTTGATCGCAAACATCTGGCTCCAATTGGGATAGAGACCTCCCTGCGAGGTCTTCAAGAATTTGGCAGACCTTGTGCCTTTAGTATTGCGCATGGAGTCATTCAACTTAATGTATCATCTGACTATTCTCCAAAGTTTGTTGTTATCTTTCACAATATTCTTTATCTATAACATGTCTGCTTCAAACTCCCCTGGAAATGTTATTTGCACATCGGCATAGCATCTATTGTGACAATCTCTTTATTGAGAAGAGAGGTGTTGGACATAGGAAGGATGGTTAGATCTGTAACCATGGTTTGGAAATTCGAGAATAACTCCAACCTTGAAATGAGAGCATTGCATGTATCTTGAGGTGTTTGAATTTTCATTTTCCAGCAGCTCGTGAACCCATATCCATACAGGACTAATGAAATTTCCTCTTGAAATTGCCGAGTCTTCTACTTGAAAATGTCTCCCTGAAAATCTGGAATATCTCATGATATCTCCAATCTGATAGCATGCGTCTTTGAAGGATGGAATTTGACTGTTTCTATTGATGCTCTGCCACCTGTCTTCTTATCTTCGACTATCTTCAATCATTTTAATTACCACTGATTATGTGCCTGAAAATCTGGGATATACACTCCATTATTTTCCAGCTCTTATACCTAGAAAAATGGAATCAATCTTTAATTAACTACAATAAATTTGGAATTGTTGGAAGACTCTGCCACATGTCTGCTTGAAAATCTGGAACAAATATCTCCTGGCTTTTATCAAAACTTCTCTGTCATCCAAATGTATGATCGATTGATTTGCTTTCCAATGTTTGCACCGTGATCTTTGTTTTTCATTAATGCCATACAAATTTTCCAATGGTTCTTTAGCTTTGTTTTGTATTTCAACATTAGCCCTTGTACCTGGGTGTACACATCATTTAGGTGCCTCCAATAGATTGGTATTTTCCACCCCAAACCAAGATCATTCTAGATTTTGATGAAAGTTGTGTAAGTCTTAAGTGTTAGCCTCTGACTGCCATCTCAAAACCATGCACCATGTATTTCCTCACCATCACTTTGCTTAGTAAAAAATATAGAGCATAGCAATGCAATTACACCTCTTTGACAACCATGAACCTTAGAAATTCCTCTAGTACTGCGAGGTAATGCGACACTTGAAACAACAAAAAATGCTCTGTTTCCAATATATTTCTCCACTAGGTTAGCGAGCATTCCCAATATAACAACAAACGAATCAAAATATTGGTCACTCAACGCTTCATCTTGATCCTTTCTGGAATGAGGTAACACGATCCACATATTTATGCATGTTTTCTTCTGTAACACGAACATTCCTTCCACCAGGAATAACTCATAGTCGGTGCTTGCACAAGTTTTCCCATGTTCTGCATAAATTTCGTTTGACAGAAATATTTTTGAATTAATGTTGCTCATAGACTCCAAATATTCATCAAAAGGATCATCAAAACCATAAAGGGATACCTCTTCAAGCAGGTGTTCCAACTGAAAAATTAAATCTTGCTGCTTGCTGCCTTCACTGATGTTAATGTTGAACATGGACTGCTGATCTGAAATTTTCTGCTCCAACTCGTATATGTTGTAATCTTTTTTTGTCTGCAAGCCAGAAAATTGAGAGCTGCCCTCATCATCTACTATAGATCCAACACTTTCACCAACTAATTTGTCAATCATCTCATCGCCTTTAAATTTTTTAGAGGAAAAATTTTGATCTTCACGACAACCGTCTTTAATAGATGCATTTAATACAATGTCAAAAGTATCACTACGATTATCATCCTGAAGATCACCCATCTCTTGATCACAGTGAGAGATATCTTTTGCTGCAGCAAAATCTTCATGAATGTTTGGATCTTTATTCACTAAATAAAACTCATGATAGCATTCTGGATATAGAAAGTCAGCTGAAAAAATGCCTATACAAAACACATGGAAGGCAGCATGAAACTCTGCCAAAGAGCTGACACTTGCACAAGGCAAAGATCGGTACCAATCACAAGCAATTCCCTCTAATGAGAAACAAAAAATCCAGATCTGAACATCCTTATGCACAACTTGCAGCCGATGCATGTAATCATGGAAGTCCAACAAATGTTCAGCTGGCACTTCCCATTCTTCTCTTCGAAATCTGGGAAGGTTGCGTTCCCATTCATCTCTGCTAGGCACTGGATTAGGGAAACCAACAATTTTTGAAAAATCACAGAACGCATACCTCTTAGCAAACATCTGGTTCATGTCATACCAGTGGAGTCGCCAATAGATCCATCCTTCATGGAGTCACCACTAAATTCATCCTTCCTGGAGTCGCCAGATAGATGATTACAACCAATGTAATGTCTAATCCTTGTCTATCATCAAGGAGTAGATCTAATGTCATCTCCCAGGGAAGCTGAGCTTCAATCTCCTGTCCCCGGCAACGACACCAATTTGATATCACTCCAGGAAACTCTCCTAGGCTGTAAGTTAGAGATGCCTGGTAACTTAATCATTTTGAAAACTATTTTCTCAATAATAGGTGTGGGTTTGGATCAAGATGAATATCTTAACCTCTGGATTATATTCTCAAGACAGTCTTAACTATATTCATGCAACACAAGGCCTTCAAGAGATATTGTCATATAGGTTTATATAACAAATGGATAAGAAAACTAATCAGTTAACCAAGGCATACATAAAACCATATATATGATGGGTCGACAAACTAGCCAAAGATGCTTGTGATTCTTGCTTAACAATCAAAAGTAAGGTGACAATTACCATAGGATCATTAAACAGAGACAAAAGAACTAATTCCACTCATAAGCATAGACAAAGATGAAAGAAGGTCTGACAGTAACAAATGAAAGAAGCTTGTAGGCAGATATATTAAAGAAAGTGTCTTTCATACAAAACAGTAGCATATAGAACTCAAAATCGAATCTCCTATTCATCTTCAATTTTCAGATTTATAGCCTTTACAACACAGTATCTAGATCCTGAAATAATGGATTAGATATGCTAGAAATAGAAAGTCAAAACTAACTTGCAAAAGATAAGGAATGATCCTCAAAATGAGGTCAATCCCACATTTCATGGTCTTCATATCTTGTAGAGTCCTTGTGCAGTGTAGAATAGCCTTCCAAGGTTGAGTGATGAATCTTCCAAGAGATATAATTCGAATTTGTTGAGGTGTGCAAAAACCCTGATTTTCTGCCTTTGAAAAAGGTACCAAAAATGATTCAAACACCTCTTCTTTCCCTTATTCATCAAAAATAGATATTGGATCTGACTTGATAATTCGACAAATGTCCATTCAAAGAGGTTTCAAACCATTCCAACTCAAAAAATCCCGATCTGGGCAAAAATTCAGTCATTCTGGCAGTGACAGGGTTTCGGTGGTTAACACTGGCAAAACTAGGTGCTTTAACTACCGAAAGATCTTCTTTTGGTGGTTAATGAAGGAAAAATTCAGGACTAGTTAACCACCAAAAGTGAAGGTTTTCCAGAAATAAATTGCCTTGGGAAAAATCAATTTTCCCAGCCGTGGAAAGGTCGTTTCACACGTTGAAATAGTCGATTGACAACTAGACATCCTAAGATTTCCAACGTTACTTTTAGATATGAATTTGGATCTCGGGAAGGAAGTCAAAAGTTTTCTTCAATATTAGGCATCATTCTTCAAAAAATTGCTAGTGCATTTGATCGCTAACAGGCTCATCCATGGATGCATCCAAAATTTCCGCAGGAACTTTCTCATCTTTTTCACTATCAAGCTCAAATTCAAGGGGGTCTGGATATTCAATATACGTTTCATCTTCTGCTAGGCGAGCCTCCATGATATCTAGTTGTTTTCTCATGGCCTCAAACTGTTTCTTATGGGAAATCTGCATGTTCAGAATTATTTCTTTAAGCTCCTTAATGGGATCTGGTGGAGTATCTTCTTCTGTGTCTGAACTAGTTGTGTCCATATATGGGAGGTTCTTTCCCCCCCATCTTTCCATAAATTCATCATCCGATTCAAGTGAAAACATGCTAACTTCATCCAAAAACCTTTTCAGGTTCAAGGAAGCAGAGAACAAGCCGTGAGTTCCTTCTCGAAGAAAAATTTGTCAATTTATTTTAAAGTGGAGTCGCTAGATGACCAATTTTATTTTAGACAAACAAGAGCATCAAACAAATCAAAAACAAGAAGGAAAACAAAAGTTAATTTATTGAGTTTGGAACTTGAATTGGGCATCAATGAGGGCTTCTTCCCTAAGAATTTCAAGCAACCAACAAGGATTTCTCCTTGCAATATACTTGATAGATTTATTCAATGGAGTCGTCACTTGGAAAGGAAGAAAGCAAGAACAACCAATGCAAGTTCAAAGAATTTTAAGGCCTAAAAGATTTTATTATTTAGTTATTAAAAAGTTAACTTAAGTTGTTAGGACCAAGGATAAATGACTTATCCCCAGAAATGGTGCCAAATATGTTGCCATCCTTATACACACTTGCCAATGTGAGCTAAGTCCGGCTCACTTAGTGTGTCCTTGGAGGCACAATGCCTAGGTTCACAGCCCACGCTGTCACTTTGACCAGAACCTCTTCCGTTTAGGCTTACTCCTAGGGAAGCCAAAGGGGGTAGACCTTAGTTACTCAGTGTGTTAAAGTTAAGTTCTAGAAGTTAGTTTTAATTTCTTAAGGTTTGAGGGGATCTATTCCTAAGATGGTAAGGAAACAATGCAATGTGCAAGGGTTAGCATGAGAAGCAAGTCTTTTCCCTAGGTCAACTAAGACTACTACCTAGAAATTGGGTAAGGGGTCAACTATGTTAACGAGTGTTTCGTTACAAGTATATTACAAGTTACTTGCAAGATTACAAAAGAATCAATTAAACCAATGAATATCAGATACATGTACTTACAAAAGAATTACAAAATATCTATTCACAAATGAGATATCCACAAAGTACTTGATGAAAGATTTACAAATAAAGAATATTTAAGATACAACAAGCAAGCTAACCACGTTTTACTTATATGTGTGCAGGATATCAAAAGAATAAAGCATTACATCACAACACCACATTGATGAGATCATCATCAACACATCATTATCATCATGAGCAAGAAAAACAATAACTTAAGAAGATTTAGAAGACTTAGCACAAATGTTGTTAAGATTATCAAAGATGATCCACACTCTTAATTATTAAACCCCCAAGTATTCTATTAGGGTTGGTATAGGGTTTAATTATTAGGATTTCTTAATATTTGTCAAATTTTAATTAGCTTTCACCAAAGCCTCCTCTTCCTATTTCCAAATAATTGTTGGATGCTCAATAAGTGTTGCCACCCTAGCTTCACAGGTTAGCCCAAAACAAGAGTACATCCTGGAGAGGACACACACCTGGTGTGCCAAGAGGCAGTCCCCTGCCACTAACCTCCGTTGTTTTCCTCAAGCCCCATTTTAGATGGTGAATATGGTGGTATAAGGTACCCTAAATAGTCTATTAAGTATAGATATTGATTAGGTAGACTTTTAGGTGATTATTAGAGTGTTTTGAAGATTTTAAGACACTTTAAAATTGCAATTTAGTGATAAGGCCGAAACTGTTATTAGATTTTAAGTGTGTTGCTTCAAGCTTATGCAATTAAGAGTATAAACACAAATAAAGAAAATAAGATGGCTTAAAAATAAATATATATCACATGCATTTAAAGAGCTTGATATGAAAGTCTCCGAGGTGTAGGACAGTCGGTGACGGAGTGTGTTGTTAAGCCACTCCGTGATGTTAAAGTCACCGGTTCGAAACCTGCGGGGACAAAAAAT
>ML796442.1:0-13853 GCA_009831015.1 Picea engelmannii
TGATGGTGTAAGTCCCATATTGGAGTGGGCAGAGATTCTAATGGGTTCGTATGAATAACTCTTTCTAAAAATGCATCCAAACTTTAACTCCAACCTAAAACTTGTGTGGAACTCAATGTTGATCATGGAAATACATGTACTTGGAATTGGATTTCTACAAAATATCATGAAGTTGTTGTTGGATGTGTTGGATCCATTCAAAACATTGGATACTCTATCAAACTTGAACTAAGGATGGGACGATTCTTCCTTTGTAGATGCAATGGTTATAGCTACGTCAATTATGCCCAATGGCCAAAAACCCAAGAACACTTGAAAATGGTTGTGGCCAATAGAGCTATGAAGGGATATATTGTAACTACATTGAACATTAAAAAAGGATCCCATCCCATGTCCATGGAAATTTGGAGTTGTACATTATTAGGATATGCACAATCATGTTGTTGACTACGTCTGCATGTCCTTTGTATTGGGGGTGGAAGGTAGTCAATTTGGTCATCTTGGTGTCCATAATTAACCAAAGGAAACCAAAAAGGACTCAAGAATCTATTATCTCTATAAAAAATAAGGGTCCCCAGGAGCCCAAAATGAACCAAAGTAATCTCAAATAACATCTTAGTACTATCCTATGATGTGATACTCTTCTTGCAGGATGTCAAAATGGCCATCTTAGAGAATTGATGAACAACGACAAATACATAATCATTTGCATGCTTGTTTAAAGGTAGTTTGGACATGTAATCCATGGATATGGACTCCTATGGTTTGTCAAGGGTATGTATTGGAGTTTATAACCCATGCTTCTTGAGGGAAGGTTTAGTGATGGAATTGGTGGTGCATGATATGATATACCTTGATCTATAAAGTGACATGGATATTCCACTTGAACATTTTTTCACAAAAAATCTTATAATATTCTTAAATATTTTATTATGAAATTTATTTCCTTAGATATTATATTTGTTATCATTGGCTTAGTGCTCAAATTTATGAAAATACCTAAAATCTAAAAATGAAAGAAAAAAAATGAACACCCCATCCACACAAATGAACACATGATGTCACTTGGGAAGTTTGATACAAGATAAATATCATCTACAAGGTGAGTCATATGCTCTTATATTTGTTTTTTCCAGTTATGAAATGTGAGTACAAAGAAAGGGGAAGTCCCTATGGATTTTCCTTTGACACTATGGCCTGAATGGATACTATAGAATCTTCTACCCCCTCTATTATGCTCTCTAATCCCACTCCTAGAATTTTTTCTCAACTATGAAACAAGTACAATACTAAAATAATGAACCCCATCTCTTCCTAGTAGCTTAGTATTTAACATAAAATAATAGTCATCTAAAGTTAGGGTTAGGCTTTTTGAATGCCTCAACCCTAAATTAAGGTTACGGTTTTTTACTCTTTATAATATTCTTAAAATTCCACGGGAGATTATCCCCACATGTGTGAGTAATGGGGGTTGTCATGGAATCCACTTGGTGCCATGGTGGTCAACTTGTAGGATGCATAACCTCTACATACAAGCTTTGATTGGAGTGATTTTTTAATTGTTGGAAAGATTTCAATGTGTAGAGAAGCATCAAAGGGATAAATCCATGATTGCAAATATTTTACCCAAAAAAGTGTTGTTTGATGCCTCAAACTAGCTCTAGAAGTTTATGTAACCCAAATATAAAAAAATGGGACCTACTACTGAAATGAGCCCGGCAAGCCAATTCCTCCAATTTTTCCACCTAAAGGGAACCAATATGGATGAAAAATTATATAATGAGCCATTACGGATCATACCTCCCCATTTAGGGAGGCATTTGGTCCCCAAATCCTTTTATGAAATGAGATGAGTAAAGTTTTCCTCTATTTTCTCCTAGGAGTACCATTTTACTCTATTTGGCATTTTTCTTTTCAACCCGGTCTACTAGAGTTCATGCTTGTATATTTTAACCTTGTACAATTATATTTTCCTACAAATAGATTTTCAATAAAAGAATAGAAAAAATACAATGGAAAATGCACACATTACACAGATATTTTTCCCCTAGAAACCCAAAACCGGGAAAACCAACATATTCTATATTTATTCATAGTGATACATTGTTTACAATACAATATACATATAGGATACTGCGGCATCCAAAACCCTAACCCAATTACCTGGATTAGTCAACAACCATAATTCCTTAATCGGAAATAGAAAACCATTAGAAAAAACCATGTGCTAAAAAACCTCCTAACAATGGACATGAAAATTGAGGTGACACGATAAATGAGGAAAAAAAATGCGAGATGTTTCCCGAGGAAAAACAATATTCTTGGGGATGTTTCCCCCGAACCCCTATGTGCCCGGTGCAATGTAGTAGACAATAGAGCTAATTGTGCAAAGAATATAACACATACCCAACATTCTCCCACTTGTTGTTTTCTTTGCATACAAGGGGTTTCAGAGTTACATAGTCAACAATCTAGGGCAACAATTCCCATGGATCCTCCACACCAAGAGAACTTCTCAATGCTCACAGATTTTGTTAATGAATCTTCAACATTCTTCAAAGTGTCCATATTCATCGGAAACACTTTATTTTCTTCAACCATGTCTCTCACAAAGTGATATTGAATATCAATATGCTTTGTCTTTGAATGATAAGTCAGGTTCTTTAACAAAAAAATTGAACTCTGACTATCACAATCTATCCTTACAGTTTGTTGTACCAACCCAATACTTGAAAACAATCTTTGTAACCATACTTCTTCCTTACTTTCATGAGTGGCTTCCATGTATTCAACTTTTGTAGTTGAAAATGCCACTACAACCTATCTTTTTCTCATCCAACTGATTGCTCCTCCAAACAGGTTAAACAAATACTCGCTTCTAGATATCCTATGATCCATATCTCCAACCCAGTTTTCATCCACAAAGCCATTTATGTCAAACACTCTGTCCATTCCTAGTATTCCTTGGTAGTAACATCCATAGCTAGCAGTGCCACGCAAATACCTAAAAACATTTTTTACTAATGTCCAATGCTCCTTCTCTGGTTTTGACATATACTTGCTCAAAAATCCCTCTGCATGTGAAATTTTTGTTCTATTACAGACCATTGCATACATCAAACTTCCAACTGCACTTGCAGATGGAACATGACACATGTCCTCCTCCTCTTCCTATTTCTTGAGACACTAATCCACATATAACTTCACACCAACAGGAATAGGAACCTTTACCAGTTTACATTCCTGCATATATTGTCTCGACATATTTTCTCTAATTTAACCAGAGTTTCCTCTTTTCTCGCTCTCTTTTAATTTCCATGCCCAAAATTAAATTTGCAACACCAAGATCCTTCATGTCAAATTTAGATGACAACTGAGTTTTCACACCTTGGATAATCTCCTTGTTGTTTCCTATCAGCAACATGTCATCCACATACAAGACCAAATAAATCTAATGATTCCCAATTAATTTAAAATACATGCAGTGATCCTCTTTGCTTCTTGTGAAGCCAATTCCCAGCATATAAGTATCAAATTTTTTATACCACATCCTTGGTGATTTTTTTAAACCATATAGGGACTTTTTCATCTTGCATACCAACTCCTTCTTTCCCTTCACAACAGAGCCTTATGGTTGCTTCATATAGATTTCTTCTTCTAGATCCCCATGTAGGAATTTTGTCTTCACATCCATTTGTTCTACTTCAAAATTAAATGCAGTAGTAGAAGATAACAGAAATCTAATAGAAGTTAACTTAGAAATAGGAGAAAAAATCTCACCAAAATCAATTCCCTCAAATCGGGAATAACCCTTTGCTACTAAATGAGCTTTGTATTTCGCCAGTTTGCCTTCTGCATTCAACTTCTTTTTGAATACCTATTTGTTGCCAATGGGTTTTATTCTAGTCGACAACTCCACTAGATCCCAAGCCTCATTCTTATCCAACGATGTCATTTTTAATCCATGGGCTTTTTCCAAATTTTTCCATCATCTGAATCCACTGCCTCCCTGATAGTTCTAGGATCATAATCAATAATAGATAAAGAAAAATTTGAACGAAAATCAAACGGAGTATACCTTTTCGATATTCTTCTTTCTCAAACCGATCTCATCCATACTAGAGTATGAGGATCTTCTTATTCTGATTCATGTTCTTCTTTAGAGTCTAATTCATCATCCTTTAAATCAAACTCTATTTTATCTAGTTCTTCCTTACTTGGTAGGACTTCCTATTTAAAAACATCCTTCATTTCTCTAAATACCACATCTTGTCTATACACGACCTTCTTAGTTTCTAGGTTCCAAAGCTTATAACCTTTGAGACCATCTTTATATCCAATAATGATACACTTTTCAGCCTTCTTATCTAGCTTACTCTTGTTTTCCTTTGGAACATGAACATAGGCCTCACAACCAAATACCTTGAGATGTGTGAGAGAAGGTTTCTTACCAGTCCATACCTCTTGTGGAGTCTTGTCATCTAGTGTTGATGAGGGTGATATGTTGACCAGGTAACATGAAGTACCCACTACCTCTTCCCAGAATTCTTACCCTAACCTGACATCACTGAGAATGCACCTTACTTTTTCCATCAGTGTCTTGTTCATCCTTTCTGCAAATCCATTCTTTTGAGGTGTATATGGAGTAGTCTTCTTCCTTTATATACCACACTTCTTACAAAATTATTCAAATTCATTCCCACATAACTCTTCACCATTATCTATCCTCGGCACCTTAATTCTTGTCTATGTTTGATCCTCAACAAGAGCCTTAAACTCTTTAAACCTATCAAAAACTTCATATTTCTTCCTGAGGAAATATATCCAAGTATTCCTCAAGAAGTCATCTATAAATGAGACATAGTACACAAATTTTCCCAATGATGGAACCGACACAGGTCCAAAAACATTACTGTGAACTAGTTGTAAAATTCCTCCTACCCTCGTTGCACCAGAGGGGAATCTTACCCGATTCTGCTTCACGTATACACAATGTTCACAGAAATAAAAATCCATAGAGCAGTCAAAAATACCTTCAACCATACCTTTAACATGTAGTATTTGAAGACCCTTCTCTCTGATATGCTCTTGTTTTTTATGCTAGAGCATAACCTTTTCTCCAGAGACTTTAGGAGTTATTTCTTCTTCAACTCCAATATCAGGAAAAATGGAACTATTACACCCATCACTAACAGTGCTTCCTTGCATCTTATACAGAGTTCCAAACCAAATTCCCTTCAACATCACCATTGCTCCTCAAACCATCCTACAGGTTTCCTTTTCAAATATTGTTTTTACCCCTGCATCGTCCATTTTTCTTATAAAAATCAAATTCCTGACCAATCCTAGGATGTGCAAAACACCAGGTATATTTTTAATCCTTTCCTCTATGAGCCTCAACTTGAATTTTCCTCGACCTATGATTCTGGTTGTCAATTCATCACCTAGGAAAACATTACCTCCATCAAACCTTTCACATTCACATAACCACTCCCTATGGGGAGTCATATGAAAGGATGCACCTGATTCAACCAACCATGCCTTATGATCTTCATGTGTTCTTGAAGAAGCCAAGTACACATCCCCTCCTTCTTCCTTGGAGGTATTTTCTTCTATAGAAGGAGTTTCTTCATATCCCTTCTTTTTCTCAACTTTGGATCTACACTGCTTCTTGTAGTGCCCTTCTTTTCCACATCTCTAGCATACCTTTACAAAAAAATTGGGAGATTTATATCTACCCTTAGACTTAGATCTCCCACTTGAGGACTTATATATATTTCTTTCCAGGGAGCATCCTCTTGCAAACAATGCATATGTGCTATGTCCTTCCATGTTCTTCCGTCTCATCTTCTCTGACAGCAAGGATGAAACCACTTCATCAAAATTCAAGGCATTTTTATTACTACCTATGACCATAACTAGACTATCCCACGAGTCTAGTAAAGAGCACAATAAGTTGATACACTTATATTCATCTGAAATTTTAATCTCAGCAGATACTAACTGAATTACCACAGTATTGAAGGTGTTCAAATTCTCTTCCACCGAGTCTCCATCTCTCATCCTCAGGTTATACATCTTCTTTCTCAGGAATAGTTTATTTAATAGGGACTTAGAGTGATACAACTTCCCCAACTTATCCCATAAATCCTTGGTTTTAGCTTCCTCTAACACATGCAGTAATAATGAATCTAAGAGACATAGTCGAATTGTTCTCTTCTCCTTCTGATACAACTTTTTCCAGTCATATGTTGAAGTTCCTGTAGGATCCACCATGATCCACTAATATCTATCCATCAACATATCTTCCATATTGAGCTTCCATAGCTCAAAACGTTTCCCATTAAACTTCTTGATCTCCATTTTCTAACTACTCTCCATTTATTTTCACCTAAGAAATCAATACCTCAGATCTCCCATTGTAACAAGGCTTATCATAGTCCCAAGACAAACCCTTTACCACAAAGGAATCCCCCTAAAGCCAACAAATCTCGGATACCAAATGTAGATTTTAACCTTGTACAATGTTTTACTGCAAACATATTTTCAATAAAAGAACAGAAAAGATAAAATGGAAAATACACACAATACACGGAGATTTTTCCCCGGGAAACCTAAAACTAGGAAAACCAACATATTCTATATTCATTCATAGTGATACATTGTTTACAATACAATATACATATAGGATCCAACGACCTCCAAAACCATAAATCAATGACCTGGATTAGTCAACAACCCTAATTCCTTAACTGGAAATAGAAAACCATTGGCAAAATGTATGTGCCAAAAAACCACCCAACAATGGACACGAAAATCAAGGTGACATGAAAATCGAGGAAAAATTATGATGCATTTCCCGAGGAAAACAATTCATGGGGGTGTTTCCCCTGAACCCCGGTGTAGGGGGGCTATCACCCCTTTCAAACCCCCCTATGCACATGGTGCAACATAGAAGAAACTAGAGCTAGTCATGCAAAGAATATAACACATACCCAACAATGCTAACCCTGTCTGGTACTTCTAGACTTCTACTAAAAAATTATATCTTCTTCTAAATCTACTTGAGCTTCTAGTGCTAATTCCTTTATGGTAGAGTAGTTAGGATCCACTCCTCAGTTTCTTGATCAAACATGGAAGGCTCATAGATTTTTATATTTTCCACATTCACTATTGAGTAAATGTGCATATATGGGGTTCGACTAAGTCTCTATGAATTATCACCCACCTTCTCCAATACCTCAAAAGGACCATACCATATATCCTTGATCTTCTTACCAAGTGTTACTGATGTAGACCCCCTACCTCAGCAGGGTTTTGCAACCTCCTGGTCTCTGGATCAATCTTCTTCTGAGCCGAAATGGCTCTTCGACCTCTTACTGGAACCCCTTGAACGAATCCATAGGTCCCTTTAATTCCCTGGCACAGGCTTTGAGAAAACCTATGCACGCGCTCAGCTTTCAGTGCTCTTCTCTATTATGAACCAACACACCTTTCGTGTTTCGGGGTTTCAGGACTCCTACATGCGAGCTCTCCCAGGCTCCTTGTCCCTCCAACTCCTAGTCGCTGAAACGCTGAAAAGGGTTTAACGACTTTGGGACCTCCCTTAGCCTCCGTCCACGTGACCACCACTCTGTGACCACGTTATTAACGTTAGAGCACTACCGGTTTTTCACGATTCAGGGAATCACGATGCAAGCATTCCTCCTGTTCTCTATCTTTCGAAATGATGAAACCCAAAATAGGGCCTAACTCCATAGCTCCTCCCTTGAGTCGCTTTTCATATGCCCAGTCATGTGACTTGGTGCTATTCCTCCAAATGCTTTCAGGTTTTCGCGATTTGTGATTTCGCGATTCTGGCTGCAACGATTCTAGGTCCTTCGAACTCCCAGATCCCGAAATGTTGAAATCTACCCGTGACCATGGTCCACTTTTCACGATTTCATGATTTCGGGTGCAGACGATTCTAGGTCCTTTGATCCTCCAGACCTTGAATGCTGAAATATCCCCCTTGAGAGATCAACGGTCCAGATTCCTCTTGAACTGACGATCATGATCCAACTGGATAGACGACCCACAACCTTTTGGGATTTCTCTCGAACCTTGACCACTCGCCATGTGTCCTCCCTGATGAACGTTGTCGGTCGTTTCGCAATTTTGTGAGCCAGGACTTCTTGTCTCACAACTCCTTCTCCTCGAACTCCCGATGTCAAAATCCCCAATGGGCTTGGATCTTTGACACCTGTCCTCCAAAATGGACGGTCTTGATGCTTTAGGGACTTGATGAGTCCTCTTCCTTCTGTTTTTACGAGGTTTAAACCTCGCGCACATTTTATGGATACGATGGCTCACGGAAATTCAACACTTCTCCCTCGAAGTTTGTCGTTTGTTCTACCCTTATGCACGACTTCCCAAGGATTAAACCCCTCGCACCTTCTTCTGGATCTGACGGCTATCGGTCCTTGGTGCTAGATATGATGGCCCGGATCCTTTTTCCTATGCACCTCCTAGGGACTAAACCCCTTGCACGTATCCTTGATCCAGCGGCTCTCAGACCACTGTGTTGCAAATCTGACAACGGGTGCGATTTTGCGAACTGGGAGTTCATGATGCAGTGACTCCAAAATCACTTGGCGCTCCAAATCCTGAACTCTAAAATAGAGAAATTTGAGCACAAGATCAACAACCCCTAATGCTTCTCATCCAACAGTCCACGTGATTTCATCACTTCTCTACGAAGTGTCTCCACCGTCCATACAAATCCTCTAATGGGAAGGGATGATTTTAGGGGCTAAATTTCGCTCATGGGCTAATTTTCCTTGGTTTTTCCCAAAAACCAATTTGCTATTCTAAAAATGATTCACCCAAATTCTAAAGGAAAAAATTATTTTACCTTAAAAATCGCCAAAATTTTATATAAACTATATACAATCCTTAGAAATTTGAAATTTTTTACAAAAATATCGCTAAACATTTATAGTTGGCATATGAAGGATTAGTAATATTCGCTAAGGTTTCTACATTTTAAAATAAATTTCCATCCTTAAAATCATCCATGCTAATGGGGTGCTTCTAAAGTCTTGAATACCTCGCAACTTGGTGTGATCCTATGTCTCTCAGGATTTCGACACTTCTCCATGAAGTGTCTCCACCATTCCTTTCAGTTGCTCTCCTGCGCAACCTCCCAGAGGTTAAACTCTATGCACCTTCCTCCGAATCCAATGACTATTGGTTCTTTGCACAAGATCTAATGGTAGTTGTGCTCCCTCATGAACTTGAGAACTTATTCCTTCCCCTTGGAATATTTTTCAAAGTTTCAAAGGCCTCGACCTTCGCTTCCCCTCCAAGCTCAATTCCTTTGGATCTCACCTGTGTTCTAGGAACACTGTCCCTCCTAAGCTTCATTCTCTCAGATATTTACTCCTACGCACACTTTTCATTCGAGGATCTCAAATAACTTAGATTCAAGAATTTTTATTGAAAAGAAAACTCCTTACGCCCACCTGGCGTTCTCTTGCTCGATGCACACCTTGCAGAACCTACAGAGTATTCAGCAACCCTGTGAGTGTCTTCTCCTCGACACTTCTCTTTTCTCAAAAATCGAAATAGAGTTCCCTAGTGCACTCTATGCACTCGCTTGATTCCATCTTGGCAGAGCTCTATAGAACCTTCAGTAGTTCTATCTTCCCTGAACTCAAGACAGAGTTCCTTCCTGTGCACTCCTTGCACCTCTGCTGATGAAGGTTCAATGCTATCCCTCTTGAGATTTCCTGAGGTTATCTCACCTCTGTCAATGCACACCTTGTGGACTATGTGCACTCCTTACACTTGGAAACTCCAAGACGGGACGAAATTGAAACTTATGAAATACTTCACCAGTTATGAATTTAAACATGAAATCCATAAAAACATGTAAACATCAAACACACAGTGCGCAGGAAAAATTGTTTTTCTATTAATCTCTATGTCTATACAAATGTTTGCAAAGACTGGACTGTAACAAGTCTTAGGTCTCTATTGAGACCTCTCTTCTCTGGTCTCTCCTCCTAACTCTTGTCACACACCCACTACGGTATAGTAAATTTTTTGCTTTTCCTCAAGGGACAGAATCCCCGAAGTCCTACGGGGGCCTAGCGCAGGCTAGTTCTTCCCTATTCACCTCCCTGTGATCGTGGGTCATGACCACAGACTGAACAAGTATGGCATCCTTTCGATCTTTGTGGCTTGGTACTACCAGAGTGTTTAGTCTTTTGACTCTGCAAACCCCGACACAGCAAAACGTCGAACCCCGATAGGGCTAGCGAGTACAAGATCCCTGTTTGGGTCTTCTCCTCGTGACCACATTCTGTGACCCTCGGTAAAGACTTTCCTAGCCCTTTGCAATTCGAGAAATCGTGATGCATGACTCCTTCATTTCCCATTCAAATCCCCAAAATTCATGAAGTCTACCAAGTTTCCCTCCAAAGGAGATCAACGACTGTATGCCTCCTCTGATATGACGGTCCAGATTTCCTTCGAGACTTCTCTTTGACACTTTTCGCTGCTTGCAACCTCATAGGTTGAATCGTCCACCTATCATGCTCTTTTTCTCCGAAATCTTGAGATGCAAAAGTCAGCAATAGTTGAATTCCTCTTTGCACTTCTCACAACTCGCCACTTCGCGAGTTGTAGTGTCAAATATTGGCACCTCTCCTTCACGAACCCCCGAGAAGCAATATTTATTATCCTTCTCGCGTTCTCGCTACTCGGGACTTCGTAAGTCCAAGGGTTGAGCTCTCAGGCTCTTATCCTGTGAATCCCCAAGACGCAAGGAGTCAACGGAACGTTGACCCCCCTTCTCTAGGAGACTTGTTTCCACCCATCAATCACGCGGCCCCACCAGGAAATTTTTGCCACGTGTTCTCTCTTACTCGGCTCTCGGCACTTCGCTACTCGGGAAGTCATAAACGACTCCTTTCAACCTATGAACTCACGAACCCCGACATGCGATGTATCGAGACACCAGATCCCATGACTGTCCTTCCTCTTGGATCAACAGCCCGGATCATATCACGATTTCACGACTTGGGACTTCATGACTCCGAGAGTCGGGTCTTCTACCTTTAAACATATGAATCCCCGATACGCGAAATGGAAAGATCTCTGCCACCTGTCCTCCAACATGGACGGTCCCGATGACCTCGGGACTTTTGGGACGTAGTCGAGTTCACTCTTCTGCCTAAGTAAAGGATTAGATCGATGGTTTGTAGGGCTCCGATGGGTCCCTGGGATCTACGGTCCAGGATCCTCTCACGACTTCGTCATTCGCGAGGTCAAGTGACTTCCTCTTCTGAATCCCGATGTCTGAATCCCCGATACAATCTCCTTCTCAGTACTCTCGCTCTGCTACTCTTCACATGAGGTTTAAACCTCATGTAATTCTCGACAGATCCAACGGATGTTGGTTGCTTAGACCAATATCTGGCGGCTCAGACCTATCTCTCCATTGCATTGTTCCTAAGCTGCCTGGACACGAATCCACAGTCCAGATTCTTTCATGGACCTTGGGGAATCTACGATCTCGATTTCTTCGCTACTCGCGAAGATAGAGGAAAAAGGGTTAAGGAATTTTACGCCCTCATTTATTCCTTCAATTTAACGGTCGTGAATGACCGCAGATCTCCCTACAGGATCTCATCCATTGATCAATATTTATACTTCGAATCCTCAAGGGATTCTACAACTTTTGGGCCTCTGCAGAGTCCTTGCACCCAAAGTGCTTCCTCTTCTAAGATTCTCAAAAAGGGTGTCTCTATGGGGAGATTTATCTAGGGTATCACCCGAAATGGATAAGGGTATAGGTTTCCCAAGAAACGACTTGAATTCTGAATTGATTCAATGTGTATATATACATATAAATCTATTTATCGACATGAGCCATACATGGCCCTTCCATTATAAGCATGCAACCACCATTTCAGAATCAAAACACTACATAGGCAGTCTTATACTCAGACCATTTATAAAACTGCACAGACTATGAGCATATATGTCAGCATATGAATTTCAAGGTGTAAGACATAAAACACTTATCAGAAATAACACCATAAATGAGTGCAACTGCTGAGAGGGGTGCTTGTTTCCACCCAACCGTAGGCTTAGCGACTCCCAGCAGATTTACCACTAGCCACCCATGAGATGAGACCACGATACTGTGAGACTGTGTCTCCGTTTTCTAGTGACCAGGAGCGAAGTTTTCAATCCTTCCTCTCTTCTATCACTCACTCTGTGTGTTGCTAGATTTCTCTCCTCGCGTTTGCCCCCCCCATCGCTTCTACCTTACGCCTTACCCTCTTGCAAGGTTTTGTTTCGCACGATTACCCTCGCGTTGGTTAGGCCTGACGGCTCTACGGATAGGCGGTTCACCTCCCCATCCCTCATTAAGCCGTCTGCCTACCAGCCTACGAGTCATTTAATTTAGGGCCAGCGAGCCGCTTTTGGTTCTCCGGGCCAGTGGAGTCCAAATATAGTATTAATTCTCGATGGAAGTTAACGCCACCTTTCCAGGTGCCTTCCACCGCCATCGTGGTCTCTTTTTCTGCACATCCCCTCTCAGCAGTCCTGCAATAAAATTCATAATGTTATTCACATTCATGAGTTTTCTATAGTTCTTGGCCAGTCCAGTTATTTTTACAAACTGGGGGAAACAGGGTGTTACAATTCCCTCCCCCTTAAAAAGGAACATCGTCCTCGATGTTCTTATATACTAAAATGAATTGCATGTACATAAGTAAACAAAATCGGATATGCCTGTCTCATGGCATCCTCCATTTCCCATGTAGCCTCATCTGGGCCAAAATGTTTCCACTGCACCTTGACCTATGCAATGGTTCGGTTCCAGAGCAGGGTTTCTTTTCTGTCCAGTATGCATTGGGGTTCTCGTAGAAATTCTCCCTCTGGTTCCACCTGGATCACAGACCAGTCAATTATATGATTAGCATTATGTACATATTTCTTCATTAATGAAACATGAAAAAACATTATGTGCTTTTACTGTGGGAGGAAGTGCTATCCGATAGGCTACAGGTCCCACTTTATCTAGAACCTCAAAGGGTCCACAATACCGGGGTGACAACTTGGCACAAGATCCCATTTTCAGGGAACTCCTTATGGGCTTAATTCTAAGATATACATGGTATCCCATTTTGAACTCTCTTGGAGTTCTCTTTTGATCAGCATAACTTTTCTGTCGGTTCTGAGCGACCTTCAAATTTTGTTTTATCTGAGTCACTTGTTGTTCCATTTCTCTCAGCATGTCGGGTCCAAAAGAAATCCTATTTACAGGATTACTCTAGCTGACTAGAGTATTACACGGTCTACCATAGAGGACCTCGAAGGGACTCATCTTTAAGGAGGTCTGGTAGCCGTTGTTGTAGGCGAATTCTACCAATGGCAGGTAGTCTTCCCATTTCCTGGGTTGATGCATTACATGCATCCTTAACATATCTGCTAATATTTGATTCACTCTTTCTATCTGTCCATCGGTTTGAGGGTGATAGGTGGTGCTAAACAACAATTTTGTCTCTAAACCCGCCATCAGTGATTTCAAAAAATTGGAAGTAAATTTTGTGTCTCTGTCAGATATTATCTCTCTCGGCATACCGTGCAGTCGGAATATCTCTTTCATGAATATCTGGGCGATATCTATCACCTTGTAGGTTGATTTGATAGGGATGAAATGAGCAGACTTGCTCATTTTATCCACCACCACCATAATAGCATCATTATTTTTGGTTGAAGTTGGTAATCCAGTGATAAAATCCATGGATATGGTTTCCATTTCCATTCTGGGATGGGTAAAGGGTGTAATAGTC
>ML796442.1:17097-68463 GCA_009831015.1 Picea engelmannii
CTTTGATGTAGGGTACATATCTCAATAAGTCGAGGAATTTGTTGACATATTCCTCTATAGTGAGTTGCCCCAGTTTGAGTTCATAAAACTCTTTAGCCTTCTCATCGAAATATCTTTCTGACAAATACTTCTTTCGGAAGTACTTCTCAAACCGTTTCCAAGACAGGTCCTCCTCGCGGACCCCTTTCATGTTCTTAAGACCTTCCCACCAGATGGAAGCTTTTCCGTTCAGATTGAAAGTGGCCACTCGAGCCTTCAAATTCTCTGAAAAATCATGGACTCTGAAATATTTCTTCAGTCCAAGTAGCCAAGCCTCGGGTTTCTCTCCCTTCTTTATCTCACCGTCGAAGGAGGGAGGTTTGGCCTTTCTGAATTCCTCAAATTTATGACCCTTGGAAGTATTTTGCTTCTTTCGTTTTCTTCGAGAATAGGAACTGGTCCTGCTGCTGGAAGAGCCTTCTGAATCGCCAGCTTCCTTCTCAGTGGAATTGTCTGGCACTGGTCCTTTACCTCTGGGGTGGACCTTTCTTGATGTGCTTCTCTCAGTATGGCCACTGATACGACCATGATTCTGCATCTCAGGTTCATGCTGCATTTGTCGTTGTAGATCGGATAAGCTCTGCAGTAAAACTGCATTGATTTCGGTTTTCTTTTCTTGTTCTTTCATCATCCTTTCATTGTCATCCTTGCAGTTTTGCAATTCAACCATGAGGCTCCTCACAGTCTCGGCTAGGTCTGGAGGGGTTCCTATTCCTCTTCTTTCGTCAGACTCTTCGTCTCTATTGTGGGAGCCTTCTCCCACCTCTTGGTGAGTCACCATACTCTGCGTCTGTAGATTCCCGTCGTTGATCGTCCGCTTGAGTGAAAAGACAAACGTTGGTTATTAATCAAGAGTTAAATACATTTTTATAATTTGCGCATAATTTATAACTCTTTCACATGCATACACAGTCGGGTTCTCATTTTCCAAGTTTTTAATCCTGGATAAGAGAGTTAAGTTAGGGGGTTACTCCTCGTAGGGGTTCTTCGAACGGAGCTTATTCGCAACTCGTTCATGAGCCCAATCAGGCCGAGTGTTGTAACCATGCTCTGATAACACTTTGTCACACACCCACTACGGTATAATAAAAAATTTTCTTTTCCTCAAGGGACAAAATCCCCGAAGTCCTAAGGGGGCCTAGCGCAGGTTAGTTCTTCCCTATTCACCTCCCTGTGATCATGGGTCATGACCACAGACCAAACAAGTATGGTGTCCTTTCGCTCTTCATGGCTTGGCACTACCAGAGTGTTGAGTCTTTCGACTCTGCAAACCCCGACACAACGAAACGTCGAACCCCGATAGGGCTCGCGAGTACAAGATCCTTGTTTGGGTCTTCTCCTCGTGACCACATTCCGTGACCCTCGGCAAAGACTTTACTAGCCCTTCGCGATTCAGGAAATCGCGATGCATGACTCCTTCCTTTCCCATTCAAATCCCTGAAATTCATGAAGTCTCCCAAGTTTCCCTCCAAAGGAGATCAACGACTGTACGCCTCCCCTGATCCGACGATCCAGATTTCCTTCGGGACTTCTCTTTGACACTTTTCGCTACTCGCAACCTCGCAGGTTGAAGCGTCGAGCTCTCGTGCTCTTTTTCTCCGAAATCCCAAGACGCAAAAGTCAGCAATAGTTGACTTCCTCTTTGCACTTCTCGCAACTCGCCACTTCATGAGTTGTAGCATAAAATCTTGGCACCTCTCCTTCACGAACCCCGGAGAAGTGATATTTATTATCCTTCTCGCATTCTCACTACTCGGGACTTCGCAAGTCCAAGGGTTGAGCTCTCAGGCTCTTATCCTACGAATCCCCGAGATGCAAGGAGTCAACGGAACATTGACCCCCCTTCTCTAGGCAACTCGTGTCCACCTGTCAATCACGCGGCCCCACCAGGAAATTTCTGCCACGTGTTCTCTCTTACTCGTCTCTCGGCACTTCGCTACTCAGGAAGTCATAAACGACTCCTTTCAACCTCCGAACTCATGAACCCCGACACGTGATGTATTGAGACGCCAGATCCCATGACTGTCCTTCCTCTTGGATCAATAGCCCAGATCATATCGCGATTTCGCGACTTGGGACTTCATGACTCCGAGAGTCGGGTCTTCTACCTTTAAACTTATGAATCCCCGATACACGAAATGGACAGATCTCTGCCACCTGTCCTCCAACATGGACGGTCCCGATGTCCTCGGGAATTTTGGGACGTAGTTGAGTTCACTCTTCCACCTAAGTAAAGGATTATATCAACGGTTTATAGGGATCTGATGGGTCCCTGGGACCTACGGTCCATGATCCTCTCGCGACTTCACCACTCACGAGGTCAAGAGACTTCCTCTTCTGACTCTCGATGCCTGAATCCCCGATACAATCTCCTTCTCAGTACTCTCGCTCTGCGACTCTTCGCATGAGGTTTAAACCTCGTGTAATTCTTGACAGATCCAACAGCTGTCGGTTCTTTAGACCAAAATCTGACGGCTCAGACCTGTCTCTCCATTGCTATGTTCCTAAGCTCCCTGGACACGAATCCACAGTCTAGATTCTTTCACGGACCTTGGGGAATCTATGATCCCGATTTCTTTGCTACTCATGAAGATAGAGGAAAAAGGGTTAAGGCATTTTACACCCTCATTTATTCCTTCGATTTAACGGTCGTGAATGACCGCAGATCTCCCGACAGGATCTCATCCGTTGATCAATATTTATTCTTCAAATCCTCAAGGGATTCTAAAACTTTTGCGCCTCTGCAGAGTCCTTGCACACAAAGTGCTACCTCTTCTAAGATTCTCAAAAAGGGTGTCTCTATGGGGAGATTTATCCAGGGTATCACCCGAAATGGATAAGGGTATAGGTTTCCCGAGAAACGGCTTGAATTCTGAATTGATTCAATGTGTATATATACATATAAATCTATTTATAGACATGAGCCATACGTGGCCCTTCCATTATAAGCATGCAACCACCATTTCAAAATCAAAACACTACACAGCAGTCTTATACTCAGACCATTTATAAAACTGCACAGACTATGAGCATATATGTCATCATATGAATTTCAAGTTGTAAGACGTAAAACACTTATTAGAAATAACACCAGAAATGAGTGCAACTGCTGAGAGGGGTGCTCGTTTCCACCCAACCGTAGGCTTAGCGACTCCCAGCGGATTTACCACTAGCCACCCCCGAGCTGAGACCACGATGCTGTGAGACTGTGTCTCCATTTTCTAGTGACCAGGAGCGAAGGTTGCAATCCTTCCTCCCTACTATCACTCACTCTACGTGTTTCCAGAGTTCTCTCCTCACGTCTGCCCCCCCCCATCGCTTCTACCTTATGCCTTACCCTCTTGCGAGGTTGTGTGCGGCACGATTACCCTCGCACTGGTCAATCCTGACGGCTCTACGAATAGGCGGTTCACCTCCCCATCCCTCATTAAGTCATCCACCTACTAGCCTGCGATTCATTTAATTCAGGGCCAGCGAACCGCTTTTGGTTCTCCGGGCCAGTGGAGTCCAAATACGGTATTAATTCTCGGCGGAAGTTAACACCACCTTTCCAGGTGCCTTCCACCGCCATCGTGGTCTCTTTTTCTGCACATCCCCTCTCAGCAGTCCTGCAATAAAATTCATAATGTTATTCACATTCATGAGTTTTCCATAGTTCTTGGCCAGTCCAGTTGATCTAAAATTGAAGAAGAC
Organism: Picea engelmannii; assembly: GCA_009831015.1. NCBI lineage: Eukaryota > Viridiplantae > Streptophyta > Pinopsida > Pinales > Pinaceae > Picea > Picea engelmannii. The sequence goes on from ML796442.1 coordinate 20,830, forward strand.
TTGATAAACTTGAATAATTATTGCAAGTTAAATGTTATGTGTTTAAAGCAACAGGATCAATTTGCAACACATAAATTAAGGATTACTTATGCAAAATACACATAGAGAGCAGCATAAACATAGAACATAAAGACATGTGCACAGCAATTGATAAAGGAGTTCACCCCTCTTATGGGCTACATCTCCTGGTCCAGCTTCCAATGGATCATTATTATTAATTGCTCAAAAAGTGCTCAAAAATATGTCTTACAATGCTCAAACTGACAAACCGACTGCTCCAATGGCTTCTCAACATTCCAAAACCCCTGTCTGGGCTCTTTCGGCACCTCAATCGGTCGAAAAATGAGAAAGATAGGCCTCCTGGAAGTCTCCTTCTCCAAGCTTGTTGTCTCTGGTTCTACAATTCGCACCCTCTTTGAACAAACCTGGCTCACACGCTCTTTTAAGCATAAAAACCCAGCACCGGGTGCAACTGCGCCAACGGTGCAAACCGTAGGACGGTTAAGGGCGCGCCAACCCCTAACCGCCTCGGCACCTGGGCGTATGGTGCATGCAACCTCATGCTTTGCCGAAAGGTGGTTAAGTTCGTTGAACCGCTCCAACGATGTACCCCCACGCTCCAACTCGGGGTCATATGGAAACCGTGGGCTAGGTTACAAAACGCGCGCGCAAATGTGTGCCACATTGTAATATATAGTAATACCAAAACTTTAGTTTATGTAAATAACTCCGCGCCATATAATACAATGGTTATATGTTAATAAAACTATGGGTCGGGGCTAAGCCCCGACCCGACCCCCCTCTGCTTTCAACATTAAACAATGTTAAATATATTTAATACCATAAACCTAACAAGGCTCATGTGGTGGCATAATGGTTAGCGGAGGTTTGTCAAGGCTTTAACAAAGGGGAAGGTCCGGGGGTCGAACCCCGCGGACTCCCACAAAACTTTTACATATAACCAAACAATGAGGGGGACACGTGGCGCCCATGGATTGGGCCATGTGTCTCTTTATTATTCGCCATTAATCGGACACGTGTCAACATGCTAATCGCCAACAATCGACCAATGAAGATGTGCCACGTAATCCAACTACCATGTCATCAGATGGTATGGCCCTGCCACGTCATCGTACAGACTATACGGATAGGTACAGTCAGCATCCAAAAATTTTGCTTGTTTTCCTTGGCGAACAGATCGCGATATCTTCTCCATATGGACTCCGTTTGAGAAAGTAAATATACCGCCGGAATCAGGAAGACGAGACGGACGCAATGACACTATTTTTGTCGCGTTCCAAGCACTTTCAAAATTGAGCAAAATTTGATCCCCTGACCACCAGTTATTTTTACAAACTGGGGGAAACAGGGTGTTACAACTCTCTACTCTAATTTCTTAATTACAAAATGAGGGCTCCCATGAGCTTATCCTCAACCACTATCTATGAACTATCGTTATCACAGAGCGGCTCCTACGGCTACATTACATAAATGGATGCCCAGTCCTAACTACATCATGGGCTTGTTGCAGGCAACCATTAAAGGAAACCTCAACCACTACCTGTAAAAAAGCGTGGTCTGGAATTAAAATCCTTACAACATTTATTGAAATTTTGAATTTCAAAATTGAGAGGGTTGCACCTCTCCCTTTCTCCATTAAATGTGTGTTGGATGTGCTAGTTGGCTAGTATGTTGCTGACATGGAGTGATGCTCCTACATCATACTCCTCAACTGGAAAAATCATGAGCTCCTCTTCTCCAGTGTTGAAATCAACCTGGATCCCAAACTTTCCCTTCGAGTTTTCCATCTGCTCCTCTGCTTCATTGTTGTTGCTGCTGCTGCCCTGCTGCTCTTTCAGGCTCCCTTTTGCTCAGCTTCTCGTTGTTGGCAGTCTCTGCTGCTGAACTCAACATCAGCCTTCTGATTTCTTCAATTACCTCATCCAGCTGCTCTAGTTCCTGTCTCTCCTTATGCAGTCTCCTCAGCTGCACTTCTTCCTAGAAAATGGGTCAATAAACTAGATCTCCCATGCCATATTTTTCCTCTGTGGCCTCAACTTGCCATCCTCCTGCAAAATTCAGCTCTGTAGTCTTATTTTCTTGACTAACCTGTTGCTCAGTTATCTTCTCTGACAGATTATATTCTTCCATTTCCCCTTGTGCTGGTTGAATTCCAGCTTCCTCCAGCTTCTCCTCAGACTGGAATTCTCCTTCATCTTCTGTTGTGCACCTCGGCACTGCAGTTATCATCTGTTCATCTCCCGGGATGAAAATTCTGAGTGATTCCTCGGAATGATCCTATTCTAACATCTGCATGACTGTCTCCTCGTGGCACCTATATACTGGCTCTGGATTGTTCAACCAATCCTCCAGCATCTCTAACTCAATTTCCCATGGAGTGAGCATCTTATTTGCATGCTCCTCTTCTGTTGGGGAAAACATTAGTGTTTGCTCCTCCTCTCCCTCTATGACAACCACTGTTGGTTGTCCTTCTTCTGTTCTTTCTTCTGCAACACATACACTAGCCTCAACTAGGCTGCTTGGTAGGAATACTTCAATTCCCCCAATGATCAGAATGTATTTATGACCTTCCTTCATCAACACTCCTTGCTGATCCAAACTCCCCTCTGAACTCATGAGACTTTCACATAGCCTCATCTTTTCCCCCTTGCCCACTTGGCATCCTAGGAATTTTCTACTGCCCACCTGGAAGTGTATGAGACCGACCGGTCCCATCTCATTTCCCACTTGGCAATCTGAACTTTCACCACTGCCCCCTTGGCAGTATGCAAGACCTTCTGCTGATCCCTTCCCATTGCCCACCTGGAAACTCGAAAGTTCACTTCTGCCCACCTGGTAGTTTATGAGATCAATCGATCCCATATCCATCAGCACTCCTTGTTGACCCAAACTCATCTCTAAGTTCATGAGACTTTTAGACAGTCTCATCTGCTCTCCCTTGCCGACTTGGCAATATCGGATTTCTACCCTGCCCACCTGGAAATTTACGATATCTTCAGCTAATCGCATTCCATTGCCATCCTGGCAATATGAATTTCCACTGCTTTCCTCCCTCTATGAGATCCTCCATTGATCTCATTTCATTGCCCACCTGGCAATTGGAAAATTCATCTCTTCCCTCCTGGCAGTTTATGAGACCTGGAACTGATCTCTCTTCCTCATCACTGAGGGTTTATCCAACTTCTATCTCACAGATGCAAACTAGCTTTGTGTCATTGAGGATTTCAGCATACCTTAGCCATATTTTCAACAACCTTTGTTGTCTTTTGGCCAACAACCCCTTGACTGGCCACTTCACTTTCTTTTTCATGGGCCATTCATACACCCATCATGTTCTTGCACTCTATTGCATTCGAAATGCAAGCTCCTCCATCCTTGCTCTTATCTCGACGAGTTCTTTATCCATCTCAACCTTTCTCTTCATCTGTTGGCGGTCCTCTCTTTGACCATGCTTATGGCCTTCAGTAGCCATCTTCTTCCCTTTGAATCTTCTGTTGTTGTTACTCTGCAACTGAGAGCATTTCCAGTATCTCCTACAGTCCACTCGACTGTCTACTTGTTGTTGTGCCCTGCAAAAATCTCTTCAATCCTCTTCATCTCAAATATATAGACGAAGTGCAGGCTTTGATACCACTTGATGCAGCAACCCTACCTCAGCAGGGTTATGCGACCTCCCAGTCTCTATATCGATCTTCTTCTAAGATGAAATAGCTCTTCGGACTCCTGCTGGAACCCCTTGAATGAATCCATAGGTCCCTTTAATTCCCTGGCACAGGCTTTGAGAAAACCTATGCACACACTCAACTTTCAGTGCTCTTCTCTGTTCTAAACCAACACACCTTTCGTGTTTCAAGGTTTCGGGACTCCTACATGTGAGCTCTCCCAAGCTCCTTGTCCCTCCAACTCCCAGTCGTCAAAACACCAAAAAGGGCTTAACGACTCTGGGTCCTCCCTTAGCCTCCATCCACATGACCACTACTCTATGACCACGTGCTTAATGTCAAAGTGCTACCGGTTTTTCGCGATTTGGGGAATCATGATGCAAGCATTCCTCCTGTTCTCTGTCTTTTGAAATGMYGAAACCCAAAATAGGGCCTAACTCCATAGCTCCTCCCTTAAGTCGCTTTTCATASGAAAGGTCCTGTGACMTGGTGCTATTCCTCYGAATGCTTTCGGGTTTTTGCGATTCACGATTTCGCAATTCCAGCTGCAACAATTCTAGGTCCTTCGAACTCCTGAATCCTGAAATGATGAAATCTACCTGTGACCGCGGTCCACTTTTTGGGATTTCATAATTCACAATTTCGCGATTCTGGCTGCAGACAATTTTAGGTCCTTCTATCCCCCGGACCCCTAAATGCCGAAATCTCCCCCTTGAGAGATCAACGATCTAGATTCCTCTTGAACCGACGATCACGATCCAACTAGATCGACAACCCACAACCTTTCGGGATTTTTCTCGAACCTTGACCACTCACCCCATGTCCTCCTTGATGAACGATGTCGGTCGTTTCACAATTTAGTGAGCTGGGACTTCTTGTCTAATGACTCCTTCTCCTCGAACTCCCGGTGTCCAAATCCCCGATGGGCTTGGATCTTTGACACCTCTCCTCCAAAATGGATGGTCCTGATTCTTTCAGGACTTGACGAGTCCTCTTCCTTCTGCTGTTACAAGGTTTAAACATCACACACCTTTTCTAGATCCGACGGCTCACGGCAATTCGGCACTTCTCCCTCGAAGTTTCTGTCGTCCGCTCTACCCTTCTGTGTGGCTTCCCAGGGATTAAACCCCTCGCACCTTCTTCCAGATCCGATGGCTATCGGTCCTTGGTGCTAGATCTGACAGCCCAGATCCTTTTTCCTGTGCACCTCCTAGGGACTAAACCCCATGCACATATCTTTGATCTAGCAGCTCTCAGGTTACTGCACTCAAGATCCGATGGCTGGTGCGATTTCGCGAACTAGGAGTTCACGATGCAGAGACTCCAAAATCACTTGTCACTCCAAACCCTAAACTCTGAAATAGCGAAATTCGAGCATGAGATCAATGGCCCCTGATGCTTCTCATCCAATGATCCATGTGATTTCAGCACTTCTCTATGGAGTGTCTCCACCGTCCATACAACTCCTCTCCTGGGGTGATTCTAAAGGCTTGAATCCCTCGCAACTTGGTGCGATCCTATGGATCTCGGGATTTCGACACTTCTCCACGAAGTGTCTCCACTGTTCCTTTCAGCTTCTCTCCTGCATGACCTCCCAGAGGTTAAACTCTATGTGCCTTCCTCAAGATTCGATGACTATCGGTTCTTTGCACAAGATCTGACAGCAATTGTGCTCCCTCCTGAACTTGAGAACTTATTCCTTCCCCTTGTAATATTTTTCGAAGTTTCAAAGGCCTCGACCTTTGCTTCCCCTGTGAGCTCAATTCCTTTGGATCTCTCCTGTGTTTTAGGAACGTTGTCCCTCCTGAGCTTCATTCTCTCGGATATTTACTCCTGCGCACACTTTGCGTTCGAGGATCTCGAATAACTCAGATTCGAGAAGTTTTCTTGAAAAGAAAACTCCTTATGCCCACCTAGCGTTCTCCTGCTCGACACACACCTTGCAGAACCTACAGAGTATTCAGCAACCCTGTGAGTTTCTTCTCCTTGACACTTCCCTTTTCTCATAACTCGAAATAGAGTTCCCTAGTGCACTCTATGCACTCACTCGATGCCCTCTTGGCAGAGCTCTACAGAACCTTCAGTAGTTCTATCTTCCCTGAACTCAAGACAGAGTTCCTTCCTATACACTCCTTGCACCTCTGCTGATGAAGGTTCAACGTTATCCCTCTTGAGCTTTCCTGAGGTTGTCTCACCTCTGTCAACGCACACCTTGTGGACTATGTGCACTCTTTGCACTCGAAAACTCCAAGACGGGAAAAAATTGAAACTTATGAAATACTTCACCAGTTATGCATTTAAACATGAAATGCATAAAAACCTGTAAACATCAAACACACAGTATGAAAGAAAAATGGATTTTCTATTAATCCATATGTCTATACAAATGTTTACAAAGACTGGATTGTAACAAGTCTCAGCTCTCTCTCAAGACCTCTCTTCTCTGGTCTCTCCTCCTAACTCTCTACTCTAATTTATTAATTACAAAATGAGGGCTTCGATGAGCATATCCTGAACCACCGTCTATGAGCTATCACTATCACAGAGAGGCTCCTATGGCTACATTACATAAATGGATGCCCAGTCCTGACTATGTCCTAGGCTTGCTGCAGGAAACCAATAAAGGAAACCTCAACCACTACATGTACAAAGGCGTGGTCTGGCATTAAAATCCTTACAACATTTATTGAAATTTCAAATTTCAAAATTGAGAGGGTTGTGCCTCTCCCTTTCTCCATTAAATGCGTGTTGGATGTGCTGGTTGGCTGGTACGCTGCTGACATGGAGAAATTCTCCTGCATCAATTACACATGAAATTTGCACACTTGGGTACCTCTCCCTAAGTGTCGTTAGTGCCATATAAGTGTCTCATACACCTTGAAACCATGGAATAACGTATGTCACAATCCCTAGTCAATGTGGAGGAGGGATATATTACATGAAGGCCAAAATATCAAGTGCACATGAATTATTATTAATATTCATGAAAAGAAAGTAATTAAGTGTGAGAATCCACCTCACATTTGGTTTCCTATTTTTTAGGGAAGGTGGAGGATCTCATCAATGGTTGAAATATTTTGTCCTCAAAATCCTTGCGAGATATTTCCTCCCTAAAATCCTTAAGAAATATTTTCTCCCTAAATATCTTAGAGATCCCTTTTTTAGTGGGTTTGATGAGAGATCCTCTCCATGGTGGTTAAGCCTCCAAATCCTATATAATGAGGTATTTCCATGGAGGAGGAGGCATGGAGAATTTTAGAGATACCAAACTTATAATCTCATAAGGAAGGAAGCAAATTGGAGGTATCAAACTTATGGTCTTGGGAGCTTTGTGCAAGGGTTGGACGAGGAGGACTTGGAGAGGTTGTTGCGAATTCATCAATGGTTTGTAAGTATCTATTTTAAGTTCTCATTAATACATGTGCTTGGCCTGTTTCCTTCACGTTTTTGTACATTTTCATAGACTTGTATCTTATGGATAAATCTATGTTTGAACTAATCAAGGTAGAATAGGAAGTATGCTTTGTCTTTTTTGTTTATGGGATTGCAAGACTCGTTAAAGGACTTGGATATCAAGCCCCACTTGGACTGAGCGAGGAAAAACTTCATAAAAAGGTACTCATACTTCCTTCCTCTTCTCTATTTGATTAGATTAAGTATGTTTAAAGGAAACTCAATGTTCAACGTTAGCACTTTTCTATCTTGGTCATAGGGGTCTAAGATCCAAGAGGGAAATCACCTGTCCGCAGGGGAATTTTCCTACAACAAAAATCGGTGACTCCACTGGGGGTCAACATTGATTTGTATTTATTTGGATTGTCCCTACCCTTTTCCCATATTTTAGATAAGTTTTACTGTTTGTTTATGATCCATTACCTTTCTCCCGTCTTCACTAGCAATTTCACCATTTTTTGTGCTTTTTGGGTGAATTTTTATTGCATTTCTTGGCATTGTTTTGAATTTCTGGGTAGACTAGCGCTCCCTGTAGGCCATAGAAGAGCGCCATATCTCCCCTACGGTGATTTAGGGAGAGTTGCAGCGTTATGTACCCTTGCAACAAGGAGCATTGGTCTCCTTCTTGGAGGATTATTGCCCTCTTCTGCTCAGATTTGTTCATCTTGTTTTGTGGAAGTATTTACCCAGACTCTATATGTTGGTTTGTGAAGTTATTTGGGTTGATATTTGGTTTTTATTACTCCCTATTGTCTTTATTGGAGCTTGAAACTTTTCAGAAATGTGAAACTTCCCTTTCTAGCTACTTGTTTTTTCGGGACAATTTGAGTATTTTCTCTTTCTCCCTATCTTTTCTTGGATTCTTCTCTGCATTTTCTTGTACTCATTGAATGTTTGTCAGTTGTTGAATCCTTTATTGAGTTCTTGTTAGAACAATTTTCTACTTGTTTTATTTCAGTTCTCATTTCTTTGAGTGCATGCTTTGTTTGAAACCTTTGTCACTTCGTCTCTTTTGCATCTGCATATGACTCTTTCTTCTAATGAAAGTTGTGGAGAATTGAAGGATTTGTATTTACTTTATTTATACATTAGAATCAAAAAAAGAATATAGTTTCATTCTTGCTTTTGGGTAGTGAAAATAGCTTACATTTGAAGTAGAAAAATTGCATGGTTTTTGGCATTTCGAGACATTGTGCATCTAGGAATGATAAACGTTTTCTTCTTCTCGTAATATATCTTTCATCGAAGTGAAATATTTTCATTATCATTTCTTTGAATTGTTTAGAGTCGGCCAAAACATCATTAAGTCCATGCCATTTTCCTCTTGAGTAAACAACAACTTTAAAAAATCAAGCGCTAAACTAAAATTTATTAGAAATTTTTATATTTTCTGGTAGCAAACCTACATTAGCTTAGGGTGTAGGGATTTGGAATAGGTGTTAAAGATAACTTTACAAAGATGTAAACAAACATAGAATCTTGAGTTAGGGAGCGATGAAATCCACTTACTACATTTTTTCCTGGGAATCCCTTCTAACACAAGGGTCAATCACGAGGTAACATTAGGGTCGACAGAGTTACTCAACCTGCTTTGTTGGTATTAGTGTAGAGATTGCACATATTATTGGGGGTCACTTGAGGGTATACCCAAGATTATGTGTGGGACCCTATCAAGTTTATTTCGAGCTAGATACCCTGCCTTTGCGTGTGGATCAGACTGTTGATTGCTTCCCTAGGCATCATTGTTGTAGTTGGTAACCTTAGTAGCCTATCTCTTTAGGGTCTTTACATGAGGTGACTGTGGAGGGGCAATTCTTCACGGTACCTAGAATCGACGTTGGACAAACTCACTCAGGCTCCTTGGAGGGTATACCCATGATTATGTGTGAGAGCTTGCACCAGGGTGTAAGTCCATTAAGCAGGTAGTCAATGTAACTTTTCCACTCACTCTATCTCAACCCCTACTTACATTGTTCCTGCGACATTGGATTTGATCACCAATTAGTGTGTTCATTGTGATAAGGTTTTGTTTGTTTTCTTGCTTCCTAGATTTTTAGTGTGTGTTGTTTGTTTTCCCTAGCAGACTCTAGGTTGGATCTTTGTTTAATGGCGTCAATTCCCGAAACTACCAATCGAGCAAACCCTGCTCCAAGGGAACCTTTTTTTTTCCTTCTTACGAAAACGTTGGTCCTCCTTACATCATTATTTTGAGCCTTCCAGGTCTCACAATTGGGTTACCAGTATGGTTGTTTTCCACTCTGGTAATCTTGATTGTAGCAAGTGCTTCAGATGTAAGCAGCCCACACACACATCAACCTCATGTCGACCTTTCTCCTTCTTCACCCATCAGGTCTCCTTCCCTTTCTCCTTCTTCACCTAGTGAAAGCTCTAAATCAAGTGTCCAAGTTGTTAAGAAGAAAAAGAAACAAAAAGAGAAGAAGAAGAAGAACACGAAAGGGACCAAGCCTCCAACTAATCATATGTTGGATACAAGCAACCAGATATTGTTAATCGTACTGGGAGTGTTATTGAGATCGATAATATTAAAACAAAGAATCTAAAACCCAAATTCCCTTGCAATCTTTGTAAGGGTGATCACTTTCTGAGGGATTTCCCTGGTCTTCCAAAGGTCTTATAAATGTGGTCCTCCACATCATCGGCCCCTGCTAGACATGCTGGTGATGCCCTGTCAACTAGTGATGTTAAGGTTGGTAAGAAGAAGAAAACTGTAAAATGTCCTTGCATGTTATGTGAAGGTGATAATTACTCTCACCTGTGTCCTCGTATGAACGAGGCTTCTTCTCTTTTGGAAAAGCTTCAACTTCCAACTGGTTATCATAATATTTCTCCCAACCCATCGTTATTTGATCAACTGGTCAATCTAGTTCCATCCCCGGTCAATCCAGTTGATCAGGTGGTCAATCTAGTTTCATCCTCGGTTGAACCACTAACCAAAGTAGCTGATCCAGTTCTGTCATCGATCAGCCCCACTTTTCATCTGAAAAGTGAAACCCGAGTGACTGATCCAGTCCCTTCATCGGTTAGTCCCACCCTTCATCTGAAGAGTGCCAAAGTGGTCGATCTGGTTCCTCCATCGGTCGATCCCACTCCTCCCTTGAGGACTTCCAAACTGGTTTCTCCAGTTACATCATCAGTCAATCCCACTCCTCCTCTAAAGAGTGCCAAAGTGGTCGCTCTGGTTACACCATCTGTTGACCCCATTCTCCCCTTAGAGAATAAAACCCAAGCGGTCAATCCCCATCATCGGTCAAACCTACTCTCCCTCTAGAGAGTAAACCCGATACTTCCCATGTTTTTCTCTTTGATACAGAATCTACCATGCTGGGGGGCATTCCTCCTTCTCCCATGAAACACCCTCCAAGTAATGAGGCCATCCTTTTTTATTGGGGTGTGCTAACGCGACCTTGTCTTCCCTCTCACATTCCTTTCAAGATTTTAGTATAGGTTTGTGGTTGGGCCGTTCCTGAGACACTGATATATGAAGGTGTGTTCATTAGCATTTTGTCCTCTATTACTTTCCAAGCTTTTGATTATCCTTGGCTTGTACCAGTTATGCACAATTTGTTAGCTTTTAACAAAAGAACTAGTCACCCTTTAGGAGTCCTTCCTCACTTTCCCATAACTTTGGGAGTGAAAACTATCTTTATTGATGTTATGGTAGTCCAAGACCCCTGAGATTTCGATTTACTCCTTGGGAAAGATTATGTCTATGCCATGAAAGATATTGTGTCCACTTTTTTCCGTTTGATATCTTTCCCTCATGATGGAATAATTGTGGCTATTGATCAACTTTCATGTGTTGGTATTGACTTGATTACCAACCCAATGAGATCCCTAAGAAGTTTTTATATGTAAATAGTATCGCCCCCGCCACAGGTCAATTATGTGGAATTATCTCCCATGCCTTCAACTTCCGATGAATATGAGCCTCTCTCTATAAGCTCAGCCTCTTATGACTTAGATCCGGTAGTTGACATGGTGATCTCTTCTATGGGGTTAGTAGAGAATGATCTCTTTAACCTTGTCCTGGACCTTGACATGTGTTCCTTCCAGAACATTGTTCTTTCTTCCAATGAAGATCTCTTGGAAGCCATGACTGATTTTTGTCCCTTGACATGTATTCCTTCCAGAGAATTAACCTCTTGGAAGCCATGATCAAGAAGAGCTATGAGCATAGTTTCCCTCTCTGTAGCAAGCTCGTTAAAAAATGAAACAAAGGTCATGAGCATAGTTTCACTTCTTTGTGGCAAGCTCGTTAAAAAATGAAATAGAGGTCGTGAGCATAGTTTTTCCTCTCTATAGCAAGCTCGTTAAAAATGAAACAGAAATCTGGGGATTCAACCCGGAGCCCTGAGAATAGTTATTTTCCTGTGTCAAGATCTTTAAAAAATGAAACAATCACCTCTCCCATAAATTCAAGTCTTTAGATAGATCTCATAGATGTCGAGTCGAGTCTTTCATTAGGTCTCATATTTGAACCTTCATTTCATCCACCCTTATCCTTTTTATCCATCTAGTAGAGAAATTGGTGAAAACCTCAAAGTTGGTGAATGAAATGAAGCTTGGGGGGGCATGTCTCCAGTATTTGATTATCATTCTGGAGTTAATCCAATAGATTTTCAAGCAGGGGCAGAGTACCAACCATCCATGGGTATCCCTACCTTTGGAAATTACGTTGGGATTTTACAAGCATAGTTTAATTTTGTTTCAAGCATGTGTAAAAATGAAACCAATACTGAGCTTGGTATTTGTTCTTTCTCGTGCTCGTAAATACATGAGAATGTAACTGAGTATACTTTTATCACTTTTTTGGACTCGTAAAGGTTATATGAAAAAGGAACCCCCTGGAGTCTCCTTTAAGCTCTTTTCAGACTCTCTAAACATGAAAATATTGTTGAGTGATCTTGCCTCCTTTCACACTCATTAAAAGGTTTTGAAAGGGTGCCTCCCGAGTAGTATTTTATCTATTTTTCGGGCTTTGGAGACTAATATTACAAAAAAGGACAACTTTGGAGTCATGTTTAAGTATTTTCAGACTCTCTAAACATGAAAAACCACTTAGTTTTTCTTCTCTGGACTAATTAAAATTTACACAGTAAAGGGCCCATATGGGACCAAACACTCACTTCTGTTGGTTTGTTAAACAAAGGAAGAGGAACTTACAGAAGGTGAGTTATATCTATCATGTGTTATCCTCCTCAAGCTCGTAAAAAAAAAAGAGGTACTCGTCTATCTGGATGGGGGGGAAAGTTGAAGGAAGCCAGCCAAGCCACTTTTGGGAACATCACAGGTCACTCTTGCAATCGCCCTTGAACATGGCACATTGTCTTCACATACATTTTAATCCATTGAACCTATGCATTGAACCAATCATCTGAGTTTCTTTACTCCTTTGGGTCACCCGACAAAATTCATAGTATCCAATAAATCATGTTTTGGTCCATGTCATGTTTTTGTTGTTTGTGCCCCAATGTTCAAGGGAAGTATCCACTTTGAGGGCTAACCATCACAAATTTCCAGTTTCAATACATGTTTCAATCCATTCTCATTTTTATCCACCAACTTACATCTCTATGTCAGTTTCATGTTGTTGATGGGGGATACATCAAGGCCCTCCTTCGACGAGTCTGTTCTTTTCGAATTAACACATTATCCAGTACTTAAACTTAGAAACTGATTAGTACCTTGGGACTTGCATGCCTCAATGGCAGGCCTCCTCGCTTCCGACAGTGTGTTTGCATCATTGACCTCTGATCGGATGATTTCATGAATGTTTGACTTCAACTCATCTATTCAAATTCGTTGGATTGTACTAGGGTTCCTTGGGAGTCATTGACATCATTGGTGATTTCCCTCGCACTTGTAAACGGTTTCCCTCAATGACCAGTAATCAAGTGGTTTCTACCATGTTCGACATCAAAACATCTATTCACATGGATATATTCTTACAACATCGAGATTAGGACGAAGACCCTAGGTTGAGTGTTCACTCTAATATCTACTTTACCCAGGCTGGGAAAGGAGATCATTTGAGAATGTTGATATATAGACTGTCACATAGATCCACATTGTATTGGTCCATGGCTATGTTTTATCATATCTTGGCTCCACTGTGTATTTTTCGTGGCTACGATCAGTTCATGTCATGGAGTTATGGATCCACATTGTATCTTCGGTGGCCATATCCTTAGTCAATATTTTTCATGGATCCGTCGTGTATTGGTCGGAGACCATGCTTTGACTCATCTTGTATTTTGAGCATAGGTATGCCTACCTTGGAAATGGAACATTTATTAATATTGTTTGATGGTTGTTTGCAGATTCTTCCAGGTTCTCTAACTCCACACCCTTGCATTAAATATTTGTAAAGTGTTTCTGCCATCATTCTCTCTTCTGACCTCACACTTTAGGGTGCATTCTATTACACTTGAACTTTTCACACCTAGGTACCTCACCCTAAGTGTTGTAAGTGTCATATAAGTGTCTCATACACCTTGACACCATGGAATAACCTATGTCACAATCCCTAGTCAATGTGGAGGAGGGATATATTACATGGAGGAAAAATATCAAGTGCACATGAATTATTATTAATATTCATGAAAAAGAAGGTAATTAAGTGTGAGAATCCACCTCACATTTTCTTTCCTATTTTTTAGGGAAGGTGGAGGATCTCATGGATGGTTGAAATATTTCCTCCTTAAAATCCTTTAGAGATATTTCCTCCCTAAAATCCTTAAGAAATATTTTCTCCCTAAATATCTTAGAGATCCCCTTTTTAGTGGATTTGATGAGAGACCCTCTCCATGGTGGTTAAGCCTCCAAATCCTATATAACGAGGGCTTTCCATGGAGGAGGAGGCATGGAGAAGTTTAGAGATACCAAACTTATGATCTCATAAGGATGGAAGAAAATTGGAGGTATCAAACTTATGGTATTGCGATCTTTGTGCAAGGATTGGACGAGGAGGACTTGGAGAGGTTGTTGTTACTTCATCAATGTTTTGTAAGTATCTCTTTTAAGTTCTCATTAATACATGTTCTTGGCCTGTTTCCTTCAATTTTGTGTACATTTTCATAGACTTGTCTCTTATGGATAAATCTAGCTTTGAACTAATCATGGTAGAATAGGAAGTATGTTTTTTCTTTGTTGTTTATGGGATTGTAGGACTCATTAAAGGACTTGGAGATCAAGCCCCACTTGGACTGAGTGAGGAAAAACTTCGTAAAAAGGTACTCATATTTTGTTCCTCTTCTCTATTTGATTAGCTTAATTATGTTTAAATGAAATTCTGTGCTCAACGTTAGCACTTTTCTGTCTTGGTCATAGGGGTCTAAGATCCAAGAGGGAATTCACCTATCCGCAGGGGAATTTTCCTACAACACCAAGACCCTATAGTCTTTCTTTGTTCAAATGAAAAAAAAAACTTTGTCTCCCACCTTGAATGTTTTCTCAGTTATGTGATGATCATGTCAGCCCTTGTACTTTTCATATGATTTATTTAATATCTCATGTACTTGCAAATGAATGTACCTAATCTTTTCAAAACAATTATCCACTTTCAATGCTTCTCCTGTGTCATATTCCCTCACTCTGTGATATCAATATACAACATCCAAGGCTGAAGGAGAAAAATACCCAAAGAGAGTTTTAAAATTGGAATTGTTAGTAGAAGTATGGACCACTCTATTATAAGAGTGTTGAATATAGATGAAATTTTCATCCCAAGTATTTGGATGCTTCTGATTGCAACCCCTCAAAATTTGAATAGATTTCCTATTGACTATTTATGTCTTCCATCTATATATGGATGGAAAGATGAATATCTCTTCAACTTGGCATCCATATTTTCCCAAAGTGTAGTCTAGAAGGAACTAATAAATTTGATGTCCCTGTCTAAGTTTATGCTCCTTAGTATCCTAAAGTTGACCCATACCCATTCAAAGAACTTGTTTGTTTCTTCTTATCCTATGATGGTATTTTTACACGGCATGAGAATGCACATATTACTAAACCCATCAAATACCACAAACATATAGTCATGTCCCTTCTTGGTTGTAGGAAAACCATCCACAAAATCCATGGAAATGATTTCCTAGGGTCGAGTGGGTACAAGCAAGGTATGGTATAATCCTTTCTTTATATTACAAGGATTTCTTGTACAACAAATCATGCATCCTCTAATATATTGAGCTACATATTCTTTCATTTTGGTCCAATACGCATACCTTTGAAAGTTGGTAACTATCTTCCCAACACTAAATTTTCATACAACCTTGAAGGTGTGATCCTCTTTGATATGATGCAATCTTTCACCTTTAGTAACAAAGAGCTTGTTTATCTTGTAGAGAAACCAATTCTAGAGATGATAGTCAGCCTTACCATCACCTTCTTATACACAAATTTGGCCATGTAGTTGGTCAAACACCTCTTTGAAGTCCTCATCTTCTATTTGTGTCTCTTTGTATGTATCATGGGTAAAAGGTTCCATGTGAATAGGAATTCCCAAAGACGTAATATTGGATGTGGGTGGCCTTTGAAGCATGTCTTCCAATTTATTAGTGTTGACCTTCTTGTATTTTATAACTAGATGAAATTGCTACAAAAAACCCTTCCACTTGTACTATCTGGTTTGCTAAAGCTTACTTTGAACTTGCAAATACTAGATTTTTTAGTGATGATTGTAGATAATGGTTTCCTTACCCATCAGATAGTGATTCCAATTCTTAACAAATTTAACCATGGAATAGAGTTCCTTATCATACATAGGGTATTTTAGGACTCCCCCATGAAATATTTCAAAATGATAACATATCGACTTACCTTCTTCCATCAAGAACACTCCCATATCCACTTACATCTATCTCCACTTTGAAAGGATTATTTGAATTAGGTAATGAAAGAAATGGTGCTTGTCTTATCTTCCATTTTATCTCATCGAAATATTTTTTTTTATTCTTTCCCCACTGGAAACTCTTACCACTAGTTTTCATAGAATGGACTGGGATAGCTATCACTAAAAAGGATGCTATGGAATTGTATAGTTACTATGTTATCCCAACGAAGCTCCTAACTTCAATGACATTAGTATGAACTAGCCACTTGAGGATGCTCTCCATATTTGTTGTATCTATATTGAGTTACCTTCCACCAATCACATACCCTAAATACACCAATGATTGTTGAGAAAACTAACATTCATTAAGTTTATCCAGCAGATGATGCTTTTTCAAATTATTTCATACCTACATGGGATGTAATATGTGTTCTTACCAGGTACAGCTATAAATAAAAATTTTATCTAAATACACTATTACAAATGAATCTAAATAGGGACACAAAACATTATTCATCCACCTCATAAATGTAGCTAGTGAATTAAATAAACCAAAAGTCATTACCAACCATTGATATAGACCTTGCCTTGTCTTGAAGGCAATCTTCTGGGTGTTTTATTCTTTAACTCGTACCTATTGATTTCTTAATTTGAGATATAAATTAGTGAAGTACTTCGCTTGCTCCAACTAATCTAACAAAACATAAATCATGAGCAAAGGGTATTGATTCTTAAGGCTGATCTTGTTTAGATATTTGTAGTTGATACACATTCTCTAAGTCCCATCCTTATTACTTACTATGGTGATGGGTGACCCACAAGGTGAGGTGATTGCTCTAATTATTCCCTACTCTAGTTGTTTCCACAATTATTTATTCACTTTATCAACTTCCAAGACCTATTTCTTATACATCCCAATATTTGGTAATGGGGATTTAGCAAACTACTATATCTCATTCTCCACTTCCCGCTTAGGTGGTACCCCTTTAAGTTCTTGGAACACGCCTCTATATTCCTACAAAAACTCCTCCAACTAACATTTATTCCCTTTTTTGCGTCCCTCTAGGGATGACTTTACTCTTACCAATTCATCCCCTACTTGATTCTCTCTTAAGAAAAGCAATAAAAAATTTCTATTGGAACTGATCAACTTTTGGCTTGGTTTGAACTTACAAGAGATATTTTATTTGACTTTGTGTGAATTGATGATTAAATAATTCCTTTCCTTAATCAAGTGGTACCAGGTTTCTCTCCTCAAAAAGATTGCATCCCTCATATGCATGTAAGGGCTTCCAAACACTACACCACACACATCAAGGGGTACTACATATACCTCCACTTTATTAATAAAATCTACACTTATAGAAAATTTGATCTTACACTATTTAGTGAACTTGAGCTCTACACATTTATTTACCCATCCCAATGGATATGGGCTTATATTATCATGAACTTCCAACCTAATCTTGTTGACTAGATCATCTACTATGAGGTTTGCACGTGAAATGGAATTGAATAGAGTATCCACCTTGGTATTTTTGACCTAGATCTTAATATGGAATAGTTTTTTCATCTCCTTCTCTTCCTTGTGATGAATTCTACAATTATTCACTTCCTTCTACACTATGGTGTAGAAACTATTATCATCCACATCCAATCTTCTCTCTACTAGGTTTATTGAATGCATACTTACCAGGTTCTTCTTCTTGGCATCCTTATTATAGTTCTTTGGATTCAACTTTGAATGTATCTTACAACACTTATATTTAGTGTGACCATTGATATTACAATGGATGTAGTGGTTGTTTGGATCCTTGCACTAATGTGTGGTTGCTATCATTTTCTTATCTTTTCCTTTCCACTTCTTCTTCCTTCCTTGGAAGCATATTGGTGGACTTTATGTTTAGAACCACTTGGGTGTACTTTATTATGGCCCATGTTATCCAAGTATTGTGCTTGCACATAGGCCTCATCAATGGTCCTAAGTTTGAATAGCATCATTTGTTTCCATAGATAACTATGTAGACCCCCCTTATACTTGATGAGTTGTATGGTTTCTATGGATATATGCCCAACATAATAATCATTTTCTTGAACTTGGTGGTTTACTCTTACACACTCTACCCTTTGCTATACCTAAAGAGATTCCAATGGATCCACTAGTCCTTTACATACCCAATAGGGTATAACTGGAACTTGATGAGATTTTTAAACACCTACCACTTACTTATT
This sequence comes from Picea engelmannii, assembly GCA_009831015.1. NCBI lineage: Eukaryota > Viridiplantae > Streptophyta > Pinopsida > Pinales > Pinaceae > Picea > Picea engelmannii. The sequence continues at coordinate 39,055 of ML796442.1, forward strand.
GGTGGATCACCCTCCAACCTAAGTGTCTATGTGTGGCTTTCCCACCAATTTATTGCATGGCCCTCTATTTTTAGTTAGGAAAATGAAATATTCTACTATTAATCTATATTATAGACATTGAAATACACTTTTAACTATTACAACGAATGATTTAGGTTAATGGCATCAACCTCACCTTGATAAGGTTTAGTCCACTTTTTCTTCCATTTTAAACAAAGGTTTTGAAGCAGTGATAGAATCAAAAATTGGTTGCTCATTCTTGTACTCCTTTTTTGGGTCTTCACAATATCCCAATTTCTCGTCCTATCCAAATTTTGATTTAGAGCCACCAACCTCCACAAAAGGTCCAAAATTTCTCACTAGATCCACCATGTGGAGGGCCATGTTGTGAGAAATAATGTCTTTTTCTTCCAGTCTCACAAATATTTCCTCTACTATATCTTGATTCTTTTTATGAATGGACTAATTTTCCATGGCTAGGGTTTTGTGTCTTCCTTCTTAAGCCAATTCCTAGATTCTACAACTTCCCAGAAAAACCCAAAAGAAAATTTCTTTAATACCAATATGGTATGTAAAGAGTTGTGGTTATTACACTGGAAATTTTCATCAAAATAGATCTTATAATATTCTAAAACCTTTTATTATGAAATTCATTTCCTTAGATCTTATATTTATTATCTCTAGCTTCATGCTCAAAGTTATGAAAATAATTGAAATATGAAAATGAAGGAACAATAAAATGAACACATCATCCACACAAATGAACACAAGATGTGACTTGGGAAACCCAATATTGGAGAAAACCTATAAATAAGGTGAGACATATGCTTTTCTCTCTTTTCTTCAGTTATTAAATGCATGTACAAATAAAGGGGCACTCCCTATGTGTAAGTTTTAAACCTGTGAAGTAAATCAATTCATGCAAATTCTAAGAAAATTAGAAACTAATCAATTAGCTCACACATATATTACATAGAGATTTATGCTGGAAACCCTTAACACGGAGAAAACCATCCTTCCTTGGTGTCACACCTCTCAACTATTCATTGTATTAATTTCACCATTCGCAACACAATATTACACAATATTGTATTGTCAATGGTGAAATTAATACAATGAATAGTTGAGAGGTGTGGCACCAAGGAAGCATGGTTTTCTTCTGGTTAAGGGTTTCCAACATAAATCTTGTTGATTCCTCCAACATGTACAATGTCATAAAATTCTCTTTCATGAAATCAATACCAAAGAGACCTAGACATGAACCAATAATATCCTCCTAGATAAGTCTGTACTGATCTCTTGTACTTATATTCAATGAGTGATCAAAATGACTCGATATAACCTCTATTTATACTCTAAAAGACCTAAAATACATGACTTATCAATAAACACTTTCCCAATTACACTTAGGAATAACCAATACAATTACATTTAGGAATAACTTCTGAAATTACATAAAATCTCAACACTCCCGCTTAATGAGGAAGGTATTCTATATGACATAGACTCGAACATTGTTTCCATCCACACGAGCTCATGACCATTAATTGTCGAACACACGAATCTATACATCCCATGAAATCCATATTGACTTCGTAGCATGCATCCAGGGCCATTGGGTAGCTCTCCAATAGCTACAACATGTCATCATGATACTATCCATTTTTACGCAGAAATCTCAAATAACTTATGCATGACATCCAGTACCCTGTGATAACATTTGTACCTCATCTCTTCAACATGCATCTATGGCCATTGGGTAGCTATCCAATATCTACAACATGTCATCATGGCATCCACTACCCTACGATAACATTTGAATCCATCACTCCCTATGAAGAGGGGATACGCCGAGCTTGTCCCTAAAGCAGTCAAACTTTGTCCTTGACAATGGCTTTGTCAGCACATCCACAACCTACTCATCGGTAGCCACATATTGGAGCCTCACTACTCCCTTTTGCACCATATCCATGATATAATGATACCTTATTTTGATATTCTTCGACCTATCATGAAACATCGAGTTCTCTGAAAATTTTATACAACTATGGGTGTCTCACAAGATATAGGTTGCCTCCATCACAATATTGAATAATCCAGTCTATAATTTTTGAACCCACACTTCTTCATGACTTGCTACACATGATGCCACATACTATGCCTTAGCCATACTCAGTGCTAAATATGACTACTTCTTACTGATCCATGAAATAATACTGAATCCCAAAGTGAAGCAACATCCTAATTTACTTTTCCAGTTTGCAACACTACCGGCCCAATCTAAATCTGAATATTCAAGTAGACTAATCTCATTGTCTTCTACATACTTGAGCGCATAATCCATTGTACCTTTAAGGTACCTCATTACATTTTTTACTACAATCAGGTGAACACGTTTAGGGTCAACCATGTACTAACTCAGGGTGTTCATAGTAAAACATATATCAGGTCATTTATTTTTCAAATACATGAATGCTCCAATCATCTGCATGTATAATTTAGCATCCACAACCTTTGAATTTGTATCATCCAACAACTTCATATTTGATGCCATTGCTGTATCCATCGGTTTACATTCCAACATATCGAACCTCTTCAGGCTATCCACAAAATATTTTCCCTAATTTAGGAAGATCTCATTCTTTTTTTGCCATACCTCTAGACCCAAAAATTAGTGCATCAAACCTAGGTCTTTCATTTAGAACTCTGCAATGAGTTTTCTCTTACACTCAATGATTAGTTTCTCCACTCCTTTCAAGAATAGATCATCCACATATAGTAGTAATATCACTAGTCCATCATCCTCAACCTTGAAGTAAAGGTTAGGATTTGCACTGCTCTTGGTAAATCCCAAGCTCATCAACAAAACATCAATCCAATGATACGATGCTCTCGGTGCCTGCTTCAATCCATATAATTCCTTCTTTAACTTGCACAAATGTGTCTCCATGTCATGTGTCTCAAATCCTTGTGGTAGTTCCTTGTAAACCTCTTCCTCTACTACCCCATTCAAAAATGTCATCTTCATGTCCATATGATGAACCTTCCATTTAATCATAGCAGTTATTGAAAGAACAACCATTATTGAAGTATATCTTGCCACAGGAGAAAAAGTCTCCTCATAGTCAATTCCTTCCTTCTGAGAAAATCTTCATGCCATAAATCTATCCTTGTATTTTTCAATTCTCCAATATACAACATGCTTCGTCTTGAATATCCACCTAGATCTCACAACTGATTTTTCCTTGGGTCTGGGAACCACATCCCAAACGTCATTCTTCACTATTGACTGGTATTCCTCGACCATGACATACTTCCATTCTTTATTTCATGTAGATTCTTCATACTTGGTAGGATCTACATCAATGATATAACAAAATAAATCCACAGAAATGAGATACGGTTTTGGTTTCTTGACTTTCCTAGATGATCCATCCTGGCCACCATATCTCTCTGCATCTTTGATGGCCTCTTGTGTCCAAGTTGGTCTTCTCTTTTGTGTAGGATTCTCCACAGGCCTCTATGGTTTGGCCATATCCTAATCCTCAGGAATGGATTCCTCTTCTTCCACTTCTCTTGTCTTCGCGGCTCTAGGAACTCCATTCTCTTCATCATGAGATTCCTTTGCACAACCCTACTTTGAATTGTGAAAAGATACATCCCCAACGAAGGTTACATCCCTGCTATTCTCAATCTTTTGATGATCAGGAATGTATATTATGTAGGCCTTCGATGTGTCACTATACCCAAAAAATATACCTTTCTTTCCACATGGGTCCAACTTTGTTCTCTTGTCCTTGGGGACATGCACATATACAGGACAACCAAATATTCTCAGGTGGCTAACCTTTGTATTATCTCCTGAAAACATTTCCTCTAGTGCCTTGTTTTCAAGAACTCGATGGGGAAATTTTTTTTGTACGTACACAATTGTCATCGCAACTTCTACCCATAGATACATACGTAAATATTGATCAAGGATCATGTCCTTCACTGCTTCCATAATCATTTGATTCTTTCTCTCTTCCACTCCATTTTTTTGTGGATTATAGGGAGTATAGAACTCCCTCTTAATCTCAACTTGTTTGAAGAAATACAAGAATTCATCTGAGGTGAATTCTCCTCCATTGTTTTATCTCAATGTCTTTATCTTCCTTTCTGTTAGGTTTTCTACTAGTGCCTTGAATTTCTTGAACTTACCAAATACTTCACCTTTTGACTTCAAGAAATAAGTTCGAGTTTTTTTTTATTAATCATCAATAAAAGATACCTAATATATGTACTCACTGAGTGATCGTGCTGACATCGATCTGCATACATCCGAGTGTACAATATCCAACACTCCTTTGGCTCTGCTATCACTTATTGGAAAGGGGTTCTTCACATTCTTTTCTTGTGCACAACCTTTTCACATTCCATATGTATTCACCTGAATCTATGGTAGTATTGTTACCATATTTCTCACAATTGGTAAAGACATATAGTGTAGCTGGGAAAATATCCTATGCCATAGCTCACTTGAATTCACAGTGTCATGAATCAATGTTGAATTTGAGCGTCCATTTAATTTATACAGTCCTACTTCTTGGACACTGATAACAACTGCATCATAAAAAATCTTTCCTTTTGGCCACATGAGAACTTATCTATCTACAAATGCAACCCTAAAACCCTTCTCATCCAAAGCTAAAATTGAGATAAAATTCTTCTTCAAACCTGGTACATAAAGAATGTCCTTCATCCTCATTTCCTTCTCGGAATCTAGTTTGTAGGAGGCCTCTCCTAATCCTTTAATCAGATATTGATAATCATCACCCAGCTTCACATTATGAGGGGACTCTTTAAGAATTAAGTTTGACAGAGATCCTTTATATAGTGTGATGTGCTTAGAAGCACTGATATCCACCAACCAAGTATCATTTCCAGGGGTGATTGTTCCTATGAGAGATGATATTAGGACGTAGGCATCATCACTTGAATCATCTTCTCTTGCAATTTTCTTCAATTGTTCATCATATTCAATGGAATAAGCATGATGCCTCTTTACCTTTTCCTTTTCTCTTAGTTTAATAATAAGGGGACAAAATTTTACAACATGTCCCAATTTTTCACAACAGAAACACATCAAATTTGAATAGTCTCTTGGATTTTTCTTCGACTTTTAAGGTTTCTTTGAGGATTAGGGATCTTTCTTACTATTTCCTTTCCTTGTATGAGAAACTCAATCTTGATCATCATCTCTCAATTTCTCTTCTCTTTCTACCATCCTTGCTTCCTCTTGAGTGAAATATTCCCATAATCTTCTAAACTTGATTAGCTTTCTCCTTGAGCATATTCCTTGAATGAATGAGTCCCATGACCTTGGGAGACCATTCAAGGTGGTCATAACCATTTATTCTTCATCAACAGTGTCTCCAATAGCTTCAATATGTTCCTTTATTTGGTTCACTCTCAATATGTAAGAGTGAATGGACTCTGAATCTTGAAGCTTCACATTCTTCATCTGGGTCTTCAATGTCATCTTTATGTTGATGTTTTTTCCTTCAAATAGACAATTCAATGGATCCATCATATTCTTCAGAGATTTTAATGAAGAAACATGATGGATCAGATGATCCTTGATTTTGTCTGCAATAATCCTCTTAGCCATGGCATGATTAGTTTTATTCTTTTCCTTGGCCTCATCTTCCTCTAGTTCTGGAACTTCCTCCTCAACAAATCTTTCTAAATCATGTTCTTCCAAAAGGAGGCCTACTTTGTACTTCCATGCTATGAATTTTTCTTCTCCTTCCAGCTTCTCGTCAATTTTGGTGTTGGTAGTCATCCTTCCTGGGAAGACGAAGTTAGTTTGTCAAAACACTTCCAAAAATCTGCGAAAAAATCTTCTTTTTCAGGCCCACTCTGATACCATGTTTATTTATTTTTGTTTTTCCAACAGTTAAAATATTATATTCTTTTATTATTATTTAATATGAAAAATGATCCCAACTAAAAGATAGATATCCATAGAACAATAATATATATCCTCAGGGAAACCCTCAAGGGGGAGAAAACCCTACAAACTTTTCTCAGTATAGATTCCTCCAACATGTACAATGTCATACAATGATCTTTCACGAAATCAAGACCAAAGAGACCCAGACACGAACCAATCATAGCCTCCTAGATAAGTGTGTACTACTCTCTTGTACTTATATTCAATGAGTGATCAAAATGACTCGATATAACCTTTATTTTTACTCTAAAAGACCTAAAAGACATGGCTTATCAATAAACTCTTTCACAATTACACTTAGGAATAACCAATACAATTACATTTAGGAATAAATTCTGAAATTACATAAATTATCAACAAATATCTGTGTACTATATGTGTGATCCATTGATTAATTTATGTTTTTCTTAGAATCTGTATGCATTTCTTTACTTCACAGGTTTAAAACTTACATGTGGTATGAGAGCACATTTTTGGCTTCGGGGGGAGGATTTGTTGTTGACATTGTGGCTTGAATGGTTTCTATAGAATCTTCTACCTCCTTCGTTATGCTCTCAAATCCCAATTCTATATGCTATTATAAAATATGGAAGAAGTACAATACTAAAACAATAGAACCCCCTCTCTTTTTAGTATCTTGGCATTTAACATAGCTTGATAGTCATCTAGGGTTAGGGTTAGTATTTTGTATCAAGGAGGTGAAATTGTAGGAGGTTATGAAATAAAATGGATGTTATCAAGGAGGTGATATCACATCTATCCTCTTAATTTGACATGAAGGATCTCAGTGCTGCTAACTTCATTTTGGGAATGGAGATTAAAAGAGATCATGAAAACAAGAAAATTTGGTTGAATCAGATAAAATATGTTGAGATGATATTGCAGACGTTTAATATGAAGGAAAGTAAATCGGTTAAGGTTCCTATTCCTGTAGGTGTAAATTTATCTGCAAATTAGTGTCCCAAGACACAGGAAGAGGAAGAGGACATGTCCCATGTCCCATGATCCATATGCTAGTGTGATTGACATTTTGATGTATGCAATGGTTTTTACTAGACCATACATTGCACATGCAGTGGGAGTTTTGAGAATATATATGTCACAACTAGGGAAGGAGAATTAGACAACAATAAAGAGGGTTTTCGGGTATTTGTGTGGCACTTATAGCTATGTATTGTGATACCAAGGAAGACCAAGATTGGACAGAGTGTTGGACATACATGGGTATTTTCATACAGACTGGGTTGGAGATATGAATCAAAGAATATTTACAAGTGGGTATGTGTTTAACCTATTTTGAGTAGAAATCAGTTGGATCATAAAAACAAAGGTTTTAGTGGCACTCTCAACTACAGAAGATGAATACATGGCAGCCACTCATGCATGCAAGGAATAATTATGGTTACAGTTATTGTGTTTAGGTATTGGGTTGGTACAACAAACAGTAAGGTTAGATTGTGGCAGTCATAGTGCAATATTCCTGGCAAAGAAACCATTTTATCATTCAAATACAAAGCATATTTATGTTTAGTCTCACTTTGTGAGAGACATGGTTGAAGACAGGAAGGTGTTGTTGGATAAGGTAGACACTTTTAAGAATGTTGCAGATTCATTGACAAAGTCAGTGAGCTCCAAGAATTTATCCTGTTGTGGAGAAATAATGGGCATTACTACCCTAGATTGTTGACTATAAAATCTTGTGACCCCCTCTATGCAAAAAAAAAACAACAATTGGGAGAATGTTGGATAATTGTTATATTCTTTGCTATTTCAGTATTTTTTCTATTTCTAGCAATTTTCTAAATTAATCATGGATTAAGGGATTAGGGTTTTGGTAGCTTCAGAATACCTAAAATATTGTGTATATATTGTATTACGAATGGTGAAATTAATACAATGAAGAGTTGAGAGGTGTGGCACCAAGGAAGGTTGTTTTCTCCCAGTTAAGGGTTTCCAGCATAAATTTTTGTGTACTATATGTGTAATACATTGATTAATTTATGTTTTTCTTAGAATCTGTATGCATTTCTTTACTTCTCAGGTTTAAAACTTACATGTAGTATCAGAGCACATTTTTGGCTTCATGGGGAGGAGTTGTTGTTGACATTGTGGCTTGAATGGTTTCTATAGGATATTCTTCCTCCTTTGTTATGATATCAAATCCCAATCCTATATGCTATTCTAAAATATGGAACAAGTACAATACTAAAAGAATGGAACCCTCTCTCTTTTTAGTAGCTTGGAATTTAACATAGCCTGTTAGTCATCTAGGATTAGGGTTAGGATTTTTGCATGCTTCAACCCTCAATTAAGGTTATGGTTTTTGACCCTCTACAACCTTATTTAAATTCCACATGTGATTAGCCCCACATGTGTTAGTAATGGGGGATGGTGTAGTATCCACTCGATACCATGGTGGTCAACAAGATAGATCAACTTGTGGGAGGCATAAATTCCACATATGAGATTTGATTGGGGTGATTTTGAATCATTGGAAATATCTCCATGTGTATAATGGATTCAAGGGGTCGGTACTATGCTTGCAAATTTTTGACCACAAAAACTATTTTTTGTTGCCTCAAATTGGCTCTAGAAGGATTCAGACCCTAAATCTCCAAATTAGGACCCACCAATAAAATGGTACCTCCAAGCCAATTCTTCCAATTTTTTCGCCCATAAAATACCAAGATAGATGAAAAATGATACAAAGATCCATTATATATCATCACTCCCCTTTTAGGGAGTATTTTGGTCCCCAAAATATTTTATTGAATGAGGTGAGGAATTTTTTCCTCTACTTTCTCCCTAGAGTACACCATTTTTATTTTCTTGAAAGATCTTCTTTCAAGTTGATCTTTCAGAGGTTATCCTACCCCTATCTGGTAGCTCTAGAATTACTCTAAAAAATGATATCTTATGTCAAATTTTCCATAGCTTCTAGTGCTAATTCATCTATGGTAAGTAGGACCTACTCCTTAGTTTCCTAATCCAACATGGAAGGCTCATAGAGTTTTAGATTTTCCACATTCACTACTGAATAAATGCGCATATATGGGGGTAGAATAATTGTGTAGGAATTATCACCCACCTTCTCCAATACCTTAACATGACCATACCCTAAAGCCTTGATCTTATTACCAGGACCTTATAACCTTTCTTTGTTTAGATGCAACCAAACTATGTCTCCCACCTTGAATATTTTCTCAGTTATGTTCTAATCATGTTGGGACTTGTACTTTTCATATGACTTCTTCAATGTCTCATGTACTTGATAAAGGATCTTCCTAATATTTTCAAAAAAAATCTCTTCTTTTAATTCTTCTCATGTGGCATCTTCCCTCACTCCTCCTTTTTATCCCTAGACAGGAACCAAGGGAGAAGGTGGAAAATACACAAAGTAAGTTTTGAAAGTGGACTTACCATTAGAAGTATGGACCACTATGTTATAAGAGTATTGATTATAGATCAAATTTAATCCTTGGTATTTGGATGCTTCTAATTGTAACCCCTCAAGAGATGAACCAATTTCATGTTGAATACTTTTTTTTCCCATATTCCTGTGGATGGAAAGCTATATATATCTTCAACTTAGTTTCCATCTTTTCCTAAATTTTAGTCCAAAATGCACAAAGCAAGATGGTGTCCCTTTCTAAGATTATTCTCTTTGGTATCATAAAGTGCACCTAGACATGTTCAAAGAACATGTTTGTTGCTTCTTTTTCGTTAATGGTATTTTTACAAGACATAAGAATGCACATATTGTTGAACATGTCAACGACCATAAATAAATAGTCATGTCCCTTCGTAATTGTTGGAAAACAACCCACAAAATCCGTGGAAATTATTTCCTATGGCTAAGTGGGTGTAAGTAAGGGATGGTATAAAACTTACTTTCTATTACTATTCTTACTAGTACAACAAAGTATTCGTCCTCTAATATACCAACCTAGATCTTCTTGCATTATAGGTCAATACACATACCTTTTTAAGTTGGAAAGTATATTCCCAACACCAAAATTTCCTACAACCTTGGAGGTGTGAGCCTCTATGATAAGCTAGAATATTTCACCTTTAGGAACACAGAGCTTGTCTAAATTGTAGAGAAACCCATTCTAAGATGATATTCAACCTTATTGTCACCTTATTCTACACCAATTGTAGCTACTAAAACACCTCTTCAAATTCCTCATATTCTATGTATGCCTCTTTCTATGCATCATGGGTAAAATGTTACATGTGCATAGGAGTTACCAAAGCTATAGTATAGGATGTGGGTGGCCTTGAAAACATGTATTCCAACTTATTAGTTTTTCCCTTCTTATATTTTATGACTAGATAAAACTTCTACAAAACCCCATCCACCTGTAATGTCTAGTTTGTTGAAGTTGACTATAAGCTTGCAAATACTATAGTGGTTGGTGATCAATGTGGATAATGGTTTATGTTCCCATCAAACAGTGTTTCCACTTCTTAATAGCTCAAACCAAGGAATAGATTTCCTTATCATACATAGGGTACCTTAGGACACCCCCATGAAACATTTCATAAGGATAATATATTTTCTTACTTCATTGCATCAAGACCACTCTCATAACATATCCACTTGCATCTCTCTCCACCTCAAAATCCTTATACAAATTAGGCAATGCAATAATTGGTGCTTGAATAATGTTCTATTATATCTCATTGAGAGATTTTTTCTAATTATTTCCCCATTGGAAACTCTTACCATTGGTTGTGGTGGCATGAAGTGGCATAGCTACCATTGAAAAGTATTCTATGAACTTCCATAGGTACTACACTTCCCCAACAAAATTCCTTACTTCAATGACATTAGTATGAAATAGCCACTTGAGGATGACCTCCATATTCATGGGATCTATATTGAGTTCCACTCCAAAAATCATGTACCCTAGATACACCAATGACTGTTAATAAACCCACATTTATTAAGTTTATCCCACAGCTAATGCTTTTACAGAGTCTCTAACACCTGCATGATATGTGAGATTTGATCTTCTCAAGTAGAGCTATAAATTAATATGTCATTTAAATACACTATTAAAAATGAATCTAAATAGGGATGCAATACAACATTCATCAAACACATAAATGAAGTTGTTGCATTACATAAACCAAAAGGAATTACCAACCATTCATACATACCTTTCATTGTCTAGAAGTCTATCTTCTAGGTGGATTATTCTTTAACTCGTACTTGGTGATATCTTGATTTGAGATCCAAATTGGTGAAGTAATTGACTTTCTACAATTGATCTAACAAATCATCAATTATGGGTAGAGGGTACCAAGTATTAAGGGTGATATTGTGGATATCTTCCAGGTGGATTATTCTTTAACTCATACTTGGTGATATCTCGATTTGATATCCAAATTGGTGAAGTACTTGGATTTCTACAACTGATCTATCAAATCATCAATCATGGGTAGAGGGTACCAAGTCTTAAGGGTGATCTTTTTTAGATCTCTATAGTTTATACACATTCACCAAGTCCCGTCATTATTGGTACTATGATGATAGGTGACCCACAAGTTGATGTGCTTGGTTTAATTACTCCTTACTCCATCAACCACTACAATTTTTTCTTCACTTCATCTACTTCTAAGAAAGACTGCCTATACAAACCAATATTTGGTAATGGGGAGTCATGAAATAACTATATCTCATGCTCCACTTCCCTCTTAGGTGGTATCCCTTTACGATCCATGAGAACTACTCTATATACCTATAAAAAATCATTTATCTAATGTTTTTTCCTCTTTGGTACATCCCTCCAGAGATTCCTTTACTCTTACTGATTAATCCCCTATATGATTCTCTCTTCAGAAATGACATATGAATTTTCTACTAGAATTGCTCAACTTTTTGGCTTCATTAACACTTACCAAAGAGATCTTCAGTTTTATTTTGTTTCCATTTATTATGAAACACTTCCCATCCTTGCTCAGGAAGAACTATTTTTCTCTCCTCGAGAAGCTCTCATCCCTCATATACATGTAGGGGATTTTAAACACTACACAAAACACATCAAGGAGTACTAATTATACCTCTACTTCATCAATAAAATCCACACTTACAACAAATTTGATCTTACCCTGTTTAGTGACCTTGAGCTCTGTGTCCTTATTTACCCATCCCAATGGATATGGACTCTAATGATAATGAACTTGCAACCTAAGTTTTTTGACTAGATAATCTACTATTAGGTTGGCCTATGAACCATAATCAAATAGATAATTCCTTGGTATTTTTTACCTAGATATAAATATGGAAGAGTTTTGTCATCTCCTTTTATTAATTTTGATGAAGGATACTTAGATTCACCTCCTTCTGCATTGTGGTGTAGACAATATTCTCATCCATATCCGATCTACTCTCTACTAGGTTACTTAAATCCATCCCTAGTAGGTTCTTCTTCTTGGAATCCTTCTTATAGTTCTTTAGATTCATCTCTGGATGTAGCTTCCAACACTTATCTTCAATGTGGCCATTGATATTACAATGGTTTTAGTGTTTTTCTAGATGCTTTCATTGATGTGTAGTAGTTGTCAGATTCTTTTCTTTTCCTTTCCACTTCTTCTTCCCATCCTTGGAAGAATCTTTGCACGGTGTTTATATTTAAAACCACTTGTTTTTCCTTTCTTATGGCCTATGTTCTCTAGGCATTGTTCTTGTACATAGGCTTCATCAACAATCCTAGGTTTGAAGAGAATCACTTGTTTTTGTAGATGGTTGTGTAGACCCCATAGATACTTGAGGACTATGTCTGGGTTCTTTGGAGATATACCCAACATAATCACCATTTTCCTAAACTTGGTGATGTACTCTTGCACACTCTTCCCTTTCCGCTGCTTAAAGTGATTCCAACAAATCCACTAGTCCTCTACATACCCAATAGGGTAGAAATGGGACTTGATGAGGGTTTTAAACACATCCTTGATCCGTATTATTTTGAGGAATGATATGAAGGAAGAAATATAACAAAGATATAACAAATAAATACACAAATATATGGAAAGAAACATAGTAATACAATGAATATCATCTTCTATTAATGATTATATGAGATACAAAAGACTGTAAAATGAAAAAAAACACAAGCTAGAGAGAATGGTGGTAGCTTATCTCTGAGAAGATATGTGTTGGCTACGCTCATTCGCAAGAAGTTGATTACAATGAGGCTCCAAATTCCTTTTTAACATAAATAATGAATTAGAAAACCCTAAACATAAAAAAATTAACCCTAGGAGATGAAGTGTCAAAAGTCATGTGAGCCCCAATGGGGTAAGTTGGTACATCAACTTCCCGGGGTCGTAAATTTTGCATACGATCTTCAGTTTAGGCACAAGATAGCTCGTTGGAAAGAACTATTTGAGAACTACACATGTTTCCATCACACTCTAGCTAATTCCTATATTGTGATTTTGTCACGCCCAAAAAACATTGTTTAGGGACTCAAAACGACCCTAGAAGTTTAGGACCCAAAACACTATAGAAAAAATGCCAAAATGGAAACTAGTCTTTGAGCTAGTGGAATAGGTGGGTGGCCACTGATATCAACCTGGACATCTCTTTATCATAGGTGGAGTATCTGCAAACAACATCAGATAGAGTCTCACTGTGATAGGCTACTGGATTTCCCTTTTGAGTGAGGACTGTAGTGATAGCATAATTTGAAGCATCTGTCTCAATCTCAAATGGTTTTTGTAACCTAGCAGAATGAGAACTAGTGTTGAGCATAGGCATAATTTCAAATCCTCGAATGATTTTTGTTGGGGCATATACCACACAAACTTGGCCTTTGCACCACTCTTGGTAACCTATATTAGGGCCCAAGCGATATGAGAGAACCCCAACACAAACCGTCGATAGAAGTTGGAGAGGCCCAAGAAGCTTCGGAGCTCGATCATTCTATTCAGGGCAGGTCAATCATGGATCACTTGGATATTGGCTTGATCCACATGTATTCCCTGCTCATCCATGATGTATCCCAAATATTGGATTCACTATATGTTGAAGGAAAACTTCTCCAAATTGGCATATAACTTGTGTTTTCGCAGGGTTCCCAATACCTATTGAATATGCTCCAAATGTTCCTCCCAAGTTTTGTTGAATATGATGATGTCATCCAAATATACAACCAAAAAGGAGTTTGTGAATGGTCATAATATATCATCCATCATCCTGCATGAATGTGGTTGGGGCATTAGTCAAGCCTAAATGCATGACCAACCACTCAAAGAGGCCTTCTTTAGACTTGAAGATTGTATTCCACACATTAGTTTGCTCAATCGGCACCTGGTGGTAGCCTAACCATAGTTTATTAACTCTTGTGGACATGAGACATATGGATGGCCACAATTATACAATAATGACTTTGACTTCACTAATTCCTATCACACATTGAGTGCAGGAAAAAAGTTCCCGACTTTCATCTCCAAGATGGATTGTTATGCCATATGAGCCATATATGTGTTCCTTCAAGCAAGAATTCCAAGTTGATCAAGGAAGCTCACTACATCTAAGCAGCGAGACATTTTGGTGTATAAAATATAGTGGAAGTATTGCAAAATCATTTTTATTAGTTGAATCTTTGACAAGATGTTCACAAGTACATCAAATCATGTACTTCCTATGCCATTTCCAGGCCCTCCATTAAGAAATAGGGGCTATAAACCCATTTTCCTACTCTCGATAAGGCTTGGGAGTCCATGTCCATGGACTACATGTCTAATCTGCCTTCAACCAAGCATGGGAATGACTATGTATTCGTGGTCATCGATCGATTATCTATGTTAATTTTGGCACCATACAAGAAGAGCATCATAGTCGAGGCCACCACTAAGCTCTTATTCATACATGTTTGGGTTCATTTTGGGCTCCCACAAACTATTATCTATGATAGAGACAGTAGGTTCCTGAGCAGTTTTTGGTCTAGCCTATGGTCGATAATGGACACCAAGTTGACTAGATCGACTACCTTCCACCCACAAACTAATGGAAAAATAGAGGTAGTCAACATGATGATTGTTCATATCCCGAGGATGTATAATCAACATCACGTACAACACAAATTTTAGGTTGGAAATAAGGTCGGGTTTCATTTGCATAAAGAGAGCCTCATAGGACCCCACTAGAAGTTGTTCCCACTTAGATATGGGCCTCACACCATCACCAAGGTTGTGGGTGAGAATTCTTTTGAATTAAGTATTTGTTCTTTCCTTGGCTTGCACTCGGTATTTAATGTGGAACTTCTCTGTCCATATTTTCCACCTCTCCTGGACACTTCGGATGTGGTCGAACATTGGAACCTACATAAATCAATCCTTCCTACATAGAACAGGAAACATTTTATCATATCATGGAAACCAAGACAAAGGAAACCCGCTAGAAGACTATCAAACTCCATTGAGTCATCAAAGAAGACCATTTTCTTCATCAGGGAAAGTGGCTCACCAAGGGTCAGATTCAACAGGAGTTTCCTTGTCTGATGCAGGCACTTGATGCAATGGATACCATTTCTTCCTAATGTGGGAGGAATGATCCAGGTGGATATCTATGGCCCACCCACCTATTCCATTGGATGAAAGACCATTTTCCATTTTGGTAGTTTTTCTACAGTTTTTCGGGTCCTAAACTTTTGAGGTCGTTTTGAGGACCTAAACAACATTTTTTTGAGCGTGGCATAGTCACACTATAGGATTTATCCACAATGTGATAGAAAAATGTGTATTCCTCGGATATTTATTTATAACGCGCTATTGTGTGCCCAAAACAGAGATCGTATGCAAAAGTTATGACCCCGAGAAGTTGTACCAACTTACCCCATCGGGGCTCACATGACTTTTGGCGCTTCATCTCCTACAGTTAGTTTTTTTTATGTTTAGGGTTTTCTCATTTATGCTTTATGTTAAAAATTCATTTAGAGATTCATTGTAATCAACTTCTAGCGAATGATCATATCTGACACATCTCTTCTCAAAGATAAGCTACCACCATTCTAGCTAGCTTGTGTGTTTTTTCATTTTACAGTCTTTGTATCTGAGAAGGTCATTAATAGAAGTTGAGATTTATTGTATTATTGTGTTCCTTCCCATATCTCTATGTATTTATTTTTTATATGTCTGTTATATTTATACCTTCATATTGTTCCTCAAAATAATATGGATCACTCCAATGTAGTTTCAGATGCGAAAATGAAATATTCTACTTTTCATCTATATTATGGACATTGAAATACCCTTCCAACTTTTGCAACCAATTATTCAACTTAATAGAATCGATCTCACATTTATAGGGTTTGATCTCCACTTTATCTTCCATTTTAAATAGAGGTTGTGAAGGAGTGTGTAATGATCCAAATTCTTAAAATATCATAAAAGCACAGAAGTACACACCATGTACAGAATGTGAGCATGGAGCACAACTCCAAGATATATAAGTTACATCATAACTCCTTAAACAATAGCAGAACCTCCTCCACATAACCAATTACATTTATACCTCAAAATTCCCCTCTCATCAATAATTTATACATGAACTCTATATATACCTATTCACATATATACATGAGGCCCCTTTACTATTAGGTCAAYCCTATTACATATATATTTACACATTACATGTACATTTATCCCCATTTATGCCCCCCCTTGAGGTCATATCATATACATTTAATCCTATATATTCCCCCCTTGGTTCATAACATAGTGATGGAAATGGAATTTGGTTTMTATTTCTCAATCTCTTTCTTTGACTCCTTTTATGGGCCTTCACTATCTCCCAATTTCTCATTCAACCTAACTTCTGATTTAGAGCCACCAACCTCTCCAAAATGTCCAAATTTTCTCACTAGAGCTACCATGAGGAGGGTCATGTTTCGAGAGATATCAATGAATTGTTCTTCCGGCCTTGCAAAAATGTCCTTTACTACATCTTGAGTGTTATTAAGATTGGACTCCTTTTCCATGGCTAGGGTTCTATGACTTCCTTCTTAAGCCAATTCCCATATTTGGTAACATCCCACAAAATCACCAAAGAAAACTTCTCTAATACAAATATGATATGTAAACTTCCATGGATATTCCATCGGAACATTTCATCCCAACATATCTCATAATATTCTAAAATATTTTATTATGGATTTTATTTCCTTAGATCTCATATTTATTATCACCGGATTAATGCTCAATTTATGAAAATAGTTGAAATATGAAAATGAAAGAAAAAAAAAATGAACACAAAATCCAGAAAAATTAACACAAGATGTGACCTATGAAACTTGATACATGAAAAAAATGTATCTAGAAGATGAGGCATATTATTCGCTCTCTTTTATTTAGTTATGAAATGTAAGTACAAAGAAAGAGGCACTCCCTATGGATTTTCCTTTGACACAGTGGCCTGAGTAGTTTCTATAGAATCTTATACCTCCTCTATTATTCTCTAAAATCCCACTCCTAGATGCTATACTCAAATATGGAACAAGTACACCACTAAATTAATGGATCCCCCTCTCTTCCTAGAAGCCTAGTATTTAACATAACCCGATAGTTGTCTAGGGTTATGGTTAGGGTTTTTGCATGCCTCAACAATTAATTAAGGTTAGGGTTTTTTACCCTCTAGAATATTCTTGAAATTACACACATGACTATTCCCGCATGTGTGAGTAATGGGGTATGACATGGCATCCTCATGACATGGCATCAAGGGGTTGAAGTTATTCATGAAAAATTTTTACCCCAAAAATTTCCATTTGATACCTCAAATTGTCTCTAGAAGGTTTCAGACCCCAAATCTTTGAATTGGGACCTGACACTAAAACAGGCCATGTAAGCCAATTCCTCCTACTTTTCCATCTAGAAACTACCAAGATAGATAAAAAATTGTATAATGATCCATTTTGAGTCAAACCTACTAACATATTGTCAGATCTTTGGATAGAAGAAGTAATTTTACAACACTACCATCGTCTTATCCACATTGAAGGGCCCTATCAATTAATTGCAATGCACCTCCCAATTCAACTTGTCATTCTTTCTTGAAGGAACATGGAGATGGCCTAGGTGGAATTAAATTTAATCCCAGAGATGAAAGTATGATATGGGTTTACTTGTTCCTAGTGTATGATAATTAATAGTGAAGTTAGGGTCACTTTCAATTTGGGGCACTTGGAGGTCTCATGTCCATAGGAGATTAGAAATATGGTCAGTGTCACAAATGGAGGGTTTTTAAGGAAGTCAAAAACATGATTTATGTTCCACTTCTTATAATTGATGTTAATGTGAAACTCTTACATGTACATGGATCACTTCCGATGGAAGTCATTTTGTAAATTTCCTTACATCTACATAAACTATAGGGGCTTGTGATTTGTTTGGATGATTGTCTCATTCCCCAGAATGTAATGCTTCCATTGGAAATAGGATTTCACAATGGAGTACATCTCCTTGTCATAGGTGGTATATCTGTGAACTACATCGAAGAGTGTCTCACTGTGTTGGGTCACTAGATATCTATGTTGAGTGGGGACTTCACTAATAGCATAATTTGAAGCATTTATTTTATTCTTGAAGGGTTGTTGTAGGTATAGTAGAGTGAGTATTATTTCCAAACAAAGGTGGTGTTTTAGATCCTTGAATTCTTTCTAGTGTATCTCAACCCAAATTAACGTGGGTTTATCCCCACCCTTGGTAACTTAGCTTATGGGCCAAGCAATAATAGAGAAAACCAACATGAAACTATGATATAAGTTGGTGATTACCAAGAAATTGTAGAGCTTTGTTAGAGTCATCGATACTAGCCAATCATGAGTGACTTGGATCGTGGTTGTATCCACATGCACACCATGGTCATCCATGATGTATATTAGATATCAAATTCTCTACATGTAAATTGATAATTTCTCCATATTGACATATAACTTGTGTTATCACATGGTGTTAAGGATGTATTGAATGTGTTGTAAATTTTCTTCCCAAGATTTTTTGAAGATGAGCATATCGTCCAAATATATGACCATAAAATAATTTGTGAACAATTGCAAGATATCATTCATCATCCTTGTGAATGTTTCTATAACATTATTCAATACAAAAGGCATGACCACCCACTCTAAAGGGACTTCTTTAGACTTGATGTTGGTCTTCCATACATTAGTTTTCTTAATTAATACTTGGTGGTATCCTAACTTCAAATCAATCTTATTGAAAATATTGGCACCCTTGAGCTGATCAAGAAGATAAACAATATAGGGGATTAGATATTAGTTATTGACTATGCTTTTTTTTTATATCTTTGTAATAAATATGTATCACTATTTCCCATCCTTCTTCTGCACCAACACAATTGGGATCCTACAAGGTGAGGAGGTAAAAAACGTGTGGCCCTTTTGGATAAGATATTTAATCTAATGTTTGATTTATCCATTTTCCAAAAGAGAACATTTATATAATAATAATAATAATAATCTATTTTTAAGGTCACAGCCAAGCCAAACACCAAATTGGTGTATGAGACCGACTTTTTTGTGGGACAAGGGACCCCCTTTGCCCAGTAATTTCACTAGTAAATTCTATGGAGGTATACATACCTTACCCCCCAATGGATTTGAACTTGTGACCTCTTAGGAGGAAAAACATGTTCTTATCCATTAGGCCCACTCAGGATATATACTATGCCATTAGATAAAGGAGCACCATGTAAAAAATATATTTATTACTTGGCCTAGCAATGTAGAGGCACCCCTATAGGAAAATTGAAGATATATGTATATTCTTCCACCATATTATCCATGTGCGTTTTCTATGTAGAGACACATCATACAAGGTTTTTTGTGGTTGTGGTTATTTTTTGTTCACCTTCCAACCAAATCATGAACAAGATAAATCTCCCAATCTAAGATATTACCTTTGTATACTACTTTCTTGAGATCAAGGAAACAAAACAGTCAGAACTACCTCTAGTACCCTATAGACATAACCTCCAAAAGTAACAATGACATAATGGGGACTATACTCCATAAACCACATGATGTTTCCACATATAATATTTTCCTAAAATAACATCACAAAATTCAAGTGGAGAAACATCACACAATACCTCATCTTTGAAGGGATTGATGTTGTAGTGTAAGCAACATTACTAATTGATATGGATGTATTGTCCTTGGTTCAACCACCTGATGTAGTATGGTTTCGGGTGTGTTGTTTCCAACATCTTAAATGTCTTGATGACTGTTATTGATCTGGATTTAGGAGCAGAACAAAATGATTAACAGACTGAATACAATAAGAATAGAGATATGAAGAACAACATAGATATCCAGTGAAAAATATCTTCTATTGAATAAATGAAATAGGATGAAACTGTAAAACTGCAGAATTGAAACACTTTCTCGAATGGTGGTAGCTATCTCTGATAAGAGATGTGGATGCTATGCGCATCCATCTAAGCAGAATGATTACAATGAGGCTCCAGAGGCATTTTTAATATTACTCATGAATTCCAAAACCCTAGACATCCAAAAACCTAACCCTAGGAGATGAAACGCGAAACTTTATGTGGGCCCCTATGGGTAAATTAGTACCTCAACTTCCCGCGGTCGTAACTTTTGCATACGACCTTCGTTTTAGGCACGTGATAGCCCATTGGAAAGGTATTTTAGAAAACTATACATTACGTCATCAAACTCTGACTTCATCTATAGTTTGACTGTGGCGAGCCAAAAAACACTATTTAGGGCCCCAAAATGGCCTTGGAAGTACAACAAGATATGTTGACATGAAAACATACAAGATAAGATAGTTGGATTAGGTGGGAGGCCACTAGTATCCACCTAGAAGATGTGTAGGGCTTCAGACAGCCTCGAAAGTGTAGAACCCACAATTAAAAAGAAGTACAGAAGAACGTGTTGAGCTAAAAATTGTCAAGAGGAGTCAGTTGGAATAGGTGGATGGACACCAATATCCATCTGGATCATTCCTCCCCCCTTAGGAAGCAATTATCTCTATTGCATTGAGTTCCCCCATCAGGTGAGGAAACTTCTGTTGAATTTGGCCCTGGGTGAGCCACTTTCCTTGGTGTAGGAGATGCCCTGCCTTGACAACCTGATAAACTTGGATCCTCTGCTAGTGACTGCCCATGACCTGTGTATCCACTATCTGATTAGTGGATGCCTTTCAATGCAGTAATTGTTGAGCTCTATTGGTTTCATTTGTTCTGCGATCTATGAGGTGTCCAATAATGGTGGAAAATATGGCCAAAGGAGGTCCACATTGAACATTGGGTGCAAGCCAAGGAAGGGTGGAGTGTTGAGCTTAAAATAATTGCTACCCACAACCTTGGTGATAATGTAAGGCCCATAGCGAAGTGAGCGAAGCTTCCGATGGGACCCTGTAAGGTTCTCTTTCTACAAATGTAACCAGACTTTGTTTCCAACCTAGAACTGGTGTGTTACCCTTTATTGATCATGACATTGTTTTTACTTAGATTGGCTTTCTAAAAAATATCATGGACCTGTTGGTGGATGTTGAATCCGCTCAATGAATTTGGTGGTTTTGTCAGTCTCAAACTGAACATGGGAAGAGTTTGTTTTTGTTGTTGCAAGAGGTAGTGCAACATCAATGGGACCGAAGGGTTGGAATATCAGCCCCACCTGAAATGGGCTATGGTCGGTGGAGCTATGGAGAGCCTTGTTGTAATTGTGTTGAACATAGGGGAGACTCTCATTCCATGTATGCGGATTCTTAGAGTTGTACCTATGTAGGATGTGCACAATCATCTGATTGACGACCTTGGTTTGGTCATCTATTTGGTGGTGGAAATAAATGGATTTAGTGAGCTTGGTGTCCAACAGTGACCATAGACTCAACCAAAATGTGTTGAGGAACTTGTTGTCCTAGTCGAAGATGATGGTCTGTGGTATCCCAAAATGGACCCACACTTGTTCAAAGAAGAGCTTGGAAGTGTTTTTCATTGTGATATTCTTCTTGCAAGCTGTGAGGATGGCCATCTTTGAAAACTAATCAATGACCACAAATACACAATCATTTTCTTTCTTGGTGGATGAAAGGATAGACATGTAATCCATCGAGATGGATTCCAAAGGCAGGAGTAGGAAGAGGGGTGTATAAGCCTTGCTTCTTGATGGTTGGCTTGGCAGTGGAATAGGTAGTGCAATATATGATATACTTGTTGACATATTATTGAAGTTTTGGCCAATAAAAATGTTTTTGTAGAACGACCATAGTTTTCTCCATGCCAAAATGTCCTACCATCCGAATGTAGTGGGCTTCCCAAATTGGCTTTGCAAGCTCTATTGCAATAACATAGAGATGGACCAAATGGCATAGCAATCCTTATTGAATGTGAAAATTGGTGATATTCACTCCTGTACCCAAGATTCAATAGATGGTGGTGAAGTATGGATCTTGTTGATAAATTTGGGGCCACTTATATGCCTCATGTCCACAGGAATGGAGCACAGTGGTGAGTTCATCCACAAGAGGTTGACTGAAGCAGTGAGTGACACGATTTTTGCTCCATGTCTTATACTTGATGTTGAGAGGGAACTACTGCAGGTAGGTAGACCACGTATGATGGAAGTCGTTCTGCATTTTCCCCTGTGTCTGTATGAACTGAAGAGGATTGTGAATAGTTTGGATGATCATCTCCTTTCCAAGAATGTAGTCTCCTTTCCCAGAATGTAATGTTTCCATTGACAATAGGCTTGTACAATTGAATACATTTCCTTTTTATAGGTGGGGTATTTTCGGACAGTATCTAAGAGTGTATCACTATGGTATTCCACCAGATGACTGTGTTGATTGAGAACTACGTCTACAACATAGTCAGATGGATCAGTCTCAATATAAGATGGTTGTTGCAGATCGGGAAAGGAGAGTAATAGAGTTCAAAACAAGTGATTCTTCAGATAATCAAATGCTCGTTGTTGTTCCTTCCCCCACAAGAAATTTTTTCTTCCACCACCCTTGTTCACTTGGTTGAGGGCCCATGCAATATGGGAAAATCCCAACACGAACCATCGGTAGAAGTTGGCCAGTCCCAAGAAGCTTTGAAGCTCTGTTAGTGTGGTCGGGGCTGGCCAGTCATGAATGACTTGGATATTAGATGGATCAACATTTACCCCATGCTAATCAACAATGTAGCCCAAGTATTGGACCACGTTCATTACAAAGAAGCATTTTTCCAAGTTGGCATACAGCTTGTGCTACCGTAGAGTGCTCAAAACCTATTGAATATGCTACATGTGCTCCTCCCAAGTTCTGTTGAAGATGAGGATGTCATCCAAATATACCACCACAAAAGAGTTTGTGAAGGGTCTCAATACATCATCCATCAACCTCATGAAAATGGTTGGTGCATTTGTTAAGACAAAGTGCATGACCATCCATTCGAAGAGACCTTCTTTAGATTTGAAAGTTGTCTTCCATACATCAGTTGGTTCAATGGGAACCTAGTGGTAGCTAGAATTTAGTTCTATATTCTTGAAGAAATTTTCCCCCTTGAGTTGGTTAAGAAGGTCATCATTCCTGGGAATTAGGTATCGATTCCTGACTGTGATTTTGTTTAATTCTCTGTAATCAATGCAGAGTCACCAGGTCTCGTCCTTCTTCTGCACCACTACAATCACGATTCTACAATGGGAGGAGTTGCTTCTGATGTGCCCCTTTTGAAGAAGCTCTTGGATCTGATGTTTGATTTTGTCATTTTCCATCAGCGAGCGATGATAGAATGGTCCATTAGGCAGAGGTGCACCATAGTTTAGATCAATTGGATGCTTGACTTGGCAGTGTGTTGGTACCCCGGTGGGTGAGGAGAAGATGTCTATGTGCTCTTCCATGATCCCGCCCACTTTCTTCTTCTACAAAAAGAGTCTTTGTGTAGAGGCCATGGATGTGGTGGTGACCTTGTTCTTATTATGAGCATGGATCGCAAAGAAGATGAACTTCCCAATCTGTGAAATGACCTTACTGCATTGCTTAGTAGAGATTAAATAAATAGTAGAAGTAGGCACTACCTCTAGTATCTTGTACAATTGTCTACCCAAAGTAATAATAACACTCCAGGGTCTAGACTCATACATAGCATGACGCTTCCACAAATATGGTTTTCCTAAAACAACATCACAAAATGCAAGGGGAGAAATATCACACAATACCTCATCTTTGAAAGGCTTGATGTCATAGGGCAGATGACATTGTTGGTTGACATGAAGATCTCTTCCTTGGTGAAGCCAGCCAATGGTGTAGGGTTGCGGGTGCAGTGTCGTCAGAAGTTCCAATCGCTTGATGACCTATGTTGAGATCAAGTTCTTCTGAATGTCACTATAAACAATGAAATAAATCGAAGCCTCATTTACCCACATTTGTGAGTGAAAGAGGCATCCCCCTTCCTCTGGTTCTTCTGGTTCACTTGGTTGGACTTTGGTGGTAGTGACAATGGAACTAGGTTCAGCATCGATAATTTTCTTCCCTCCTTTTGGATTTGATTCAGAGTTAGAATCGACCTCAGACTCATATGCCTTTAGCTCGGCCATGAGTCACTGCTTGGAGTGGCATTCTTCGTTGTTGTGGCAAGGGATTTTATGGTATTCACACCATTTTCTTGTGTCTTTCTTCATCTTTTCATTTCCCTTATTGTGTTGCGGCTTGGACTGGTTGTCCTGAGAGTGGACATCTTTGATCTATCCCTTGCTATGTGGGTTGGGACAGCCTTTTCCCTACTTCATCTATGAGGAGTTTGCAGATACAAACTCTCGCCTCTTCTGCTTAAATTTATGCTCGATCTTGACAGCATATCTATAAATCGTAACCAATGAGGTAATGTCTAGAAAATCCATTTCTGTTTGAATTTATTTATGCAAAAATCCATGGTATTTGAGCACCAAATGTCACTTATATTCTTTGATACCCAATTTGGTGCGCAAGGTATGGAAAATATTGGTGAAATATGGTACCGTCTGGTCCCTTTCCTGACGCAGGGTGGTCCATCTGGTGTAGTGGTCTTCTTTGATTCCAACGGGATAGTACTATTCTTTAATGGCATCTCGGAAGGAATCCCATGTAGGGGAAACCACAAATATTGCAGATTCCTCTATGGCCCTTTGCTCCAAGTAAGTATCCCACCATTCCTTAACATGAGGGATGGCCTTGAGGAGTGCAAAATTAATTTTTCCCTATCGAAAAAATTGTGGACCGAAAAACACCCTTCGCACAGATTTAACCATTTATCTACAACATCCGCTTCTATCAGTCCTTCAAATAGTGGAATATAAAAATTTACATGTACCTTGAAGGGGTTTGCATGGCCGCTTGATGAATATGCTTCTCATGTGGGCAGCCGTTGAAGGATCTGCGCAAAGTTATCCATCATTTTGTTCCTTTGTCGCACCAGGGCTTCCTTGAGCAACATTTTAAAAGGATCTCCCACTCCATCATCTTTATTTTCTTCCCCCATGGGTTTTTTTTAGGCTCGGCACGACCGATCTTACAACGACTCAATTGATTCAAGTCCCAACTTCTTGTACCCAGATCTTGTCTGGGACATGCACGAAGAAAATAAATGAAGAGAAAATCGCTATGATACCATTGATCCATATTTAGGAGTGGAATGAACTGATTAAGAGACTAAATACAATAATCACATAGATATGAAGAACAACGAAGATATCCAGTGAACAATATCTTCTATTTAATAAATGAAATAGGATGAAACTGTAAAACTGCAGAACTAAAACACTTGCTCAGATGGTGGTAGTTATCTTTGAGAAGAGATGTGGTTGTTACGTGCATCTGTCTGATCAGAATGATTACAATGAGGATCCAGAGGACTTTTTAATATTACTCATGAATTCCAAAACCCTAGACATCCAAAAACCTAGCCCTAGGAGATGAAACACAAAAAGTTATATGGGCCCCTATGGGTAAGTTGGTACCTCAACTTCACGGGGTCGTAACTTTTGCATACGACCTTCATTTTAGGCCTGTGATAGCCCGTTGGAAAGGTCTTTTATAGAAATACACATTACACCATCAAACTCTGACTTCGTCTACAATTTGACTGTGGTGAAACAAAAAACATTGTTTAGGGCCCAAAAATGGCCTTGGAAGTACAGCAAGATGTGCTGACATGAAAGCATACAAAATAATCAAGTTGTATTAGATGGGAGGCCACCAGTATCCACCTGGAAGAGGTGTATGGATTCAGACAACCCCGAAAGTGTATAACCCACAATTACAAAGAAGTACAAAAGAACATGTTGAACTAAACATTGTCAAGAGGAGCCAATTGGAATAGGTAGGTGGCCACCAATATCCATCTGGATCAGCTACTAAGATCATTTTTTTCTATCTCCCACTATCAAAAATGAAATCTAATGAATTCCCCGTCACCCACATTAATGAATGGAAGAGGCACTCACCTTCCTCGAGCTCTTCTAGATCTTCTGGTTGGATCATTGTGATTATAATGGTAGCATTGGGTTCTATATAAATTATCTACTTTCACTTATTTGTATTTGAATTATATTTTAGATAGATTCATACTTTGAGGCTTTGAACTCAAAAATAAATGACTTCTTTGAGAAACATTCATCAATGTGGTGCTAGGGGTTTTTGTGGAACTCGCACCACTTTCCAATTTCATTATTTGAGTTCTCATTGCGCTTGTTTTCTTATAGCTTGGAATGGTTTTCCTAACATTGTATGTCCTTTATCTATCCCTTTTTTGTGAGTTAGCTCCACCTTTACCATACTTATTCTATGGCATATTTGCATACGCAAACTCCCACTTATTCGTTTGTTTATTTTTTTGGTCAATTTTGATATCATATTGATAAACATATTGAAGTGAAGAGATGTCCAAGACCTCCATATTTGTTTGGACGTACCTATGTATTCTATTTTGGTAGGTCAAAAGCAAGAGCTACCAAATTTGCTGACACCTAGATTTGAGTGAAAGGTATGTAATATATTGGTGTACTCTAGCACCAACTCATCTCTCTCTTGGTGCAAAGTTATCCATATCATGTACTAGTCTTCATAGTTTCCAATAGGGTATAATTCTTTATTGAGGGCATCAACAAAATCTTCCTAGGTGGGTTTTGTCGTAAATGTTGTAGACTCATCTCCATCATTTCTCTCCTAATAACCATTTCACAAATATTTGACATGGGGAAGGGACTTAAGGAGTGTGAAGATGATATTTTCATTGTGAGTGAAATTTTAAATAGAGTAATAATCATCTAACAAATTTAACCATTTCTCTAAAGCATCTTCATCTATCTGGACTTCAAATCAAGGAACGTCAAATTTAACTTGGACCTTGAAGGGTGTCATACCTCTTAAATAAACTCTATTTTCAAGTGTCTTTGTTGTCATTGGTAGTCATCAAAGGATCTGGGTGAAATTATCTAGCATCTCATTCCTTTATCACATAAGGACATCCTCAATAAACAACTTGAGAGGATGTCATAATTTTTCATCTCTCTTTTATTCTACCATGGGTAGCCACTTGGGCCAATGAGAGTGGTATTTCTAATCTTTGTTAGTTTGAGAACCAACTCCCTATACACTAACCTTGATGGGGACATGCACAAAGAAACAACAAAGAGTATATTGTTATGATACCACTGATATGGATTATGTAAAGAAAAAAATGAAGGTATAAATATATAAATTGAAACACCATAGATATATTGCAAAGAGCATAGTAATACAGTGAAACCCAAATTCCCTCAAAGAATAATAGAGAACAAATGTAAAATGAAAAGAAATATAGACTAGCTATAATGGTGGTAGCTTATCTTTGAAAAGAGATGTGTTGGCTATTCTCATTCACAAGAAGACATTAAAAGAGGCCAAAACTACCTTTTAACATAATGTATGATTCCCTAATATGAAAAAACCTAAATACACAAAACCATAACCCTAGGAAATCATGTGCAAAAAGGAATGTAGGCCTCAAGGAGGCTAGTTAATACATCTAAATTCTCAATGATACATATTTTTCATACAAACTCCATTTGGGGAATTTATTGGACCATTAAAAATATTAATCCATGATATGTAGGATAATTATGACACTCAATCAAACATTTATGGTCTGTGTCAACTACAAAAAATGCAAAGGAAATGCCCAAAAAATGCATTAGAAGTTTGGGACCTAAAAACCTATAGTAGAACTGACATATGTAGAATGATTTCTCAATTAATGGAATAGGTAGGTGACTACTAGTGTCCACCTAGATCAAAATAATTAGATAGGTAAAACAAGACAAGACACAATTCAAAAATGATTTAAAAATCCCCCTAAAACTAAATCAACATATTGAATGATAGAAATTTAACATCATTTAGTTATAACTTACTCTTAAACTATAATGCTAGTCTAAATAATTTTGATTTATGTATCATTATTGACAAATTTATTTACTCACAAGGTGGATCCATGTGAATTTTGTATTGGGAATTCCCTAATAAAATTTTAAATGGATCCATGAACATATTACATGGATGATCCCTTTCAAACAAGAATTGGTAGCTATCATGTTGAGTAAGATGATTGTTTTCCTATTATAATAATTTATTACTCTCCCATAAATATATATTTGAATTTTTGATATATGAGGATGGGGGTGGGGGAAATATTAGTGAAAATGTATAATACAGTTTCTCTAATATTTCCCCATCCCCACCCTCATATGAGGGTTTATCTATGGTATTTTAATATTTTTTTCTTTATATGGTGAGGTGGCGTCGGTAAATGGTGTTGGTATATCATTACCCTCCTAAGGTTTTTGATCTCCTTTTATGAATTTTACTATGCTTATTATAAATCCAAGTGATATTTTTTTATGATATTTAGGTGGTTCCTACAACAATGTACATGAGCTATTCATCTACTACAAAATCTCAATGTATCAGATTGCCCCAAAGTCCAAGTAAGAGGTGGGTATGTGACATCCATTAACCTCAATTATTTTAATTTCAAAAAAATGTCTATTGAGAATCTATTACAATATCATAACTAGGACACATGAGAAAAATAGGTAGTCTCTAAATATACAGTAATGGTTTTGACGTTCCATTGCATAATGTTGAAAGTGTGGAGTTGAAGGCAACCTGATCACTATAGTATTTGTTCTTCCTATTATTTATGTTTATCTTGTTACATTTCATACCGAATATTATGATCAAGGGGTGAAAATCCCAATAACGAATATTTCTTATGAAATAGGATGTAATCTTTATTGAACAACTTGTAAAAATGACAAATATTTAAAAAATACAGAATTACAGTGATTTTAACTAACTACAATCCTTCAAAAACTTTTGTTAAAAATGATAATGAGTAACATGATGCCCAAAGC
>ML796442.1:92984-103569 GCA_009831015.1 Picea engelmannii
TTTTCTAACAATAGAGAAATTTTCAAGTTCTTGTTGAACTTGTTGACTTCAACTCTCAATGTCACAACTTCCTTTTCAAGCTATTCACACTCTTTTTCTTTCTTTATCATCTATATGATCATTACTTCTTTCGTTCTCTTTCCTTCTTCAAGTTGGGTTTTAAAGAAGATGATTTCTTCTTTGAATGATTTTTTTTCTCCCTTTCTTTCTTCATCTCAGTTAAAGAACTAATTAATTCTTCCTCAAGATCCACTTCACCTTCTTCTTCGTCACTTTTAGGAGTATTTTTCTTAGTTTTTGTATCCATAAAGAGTACTCGTTCTAAGTCACTATCACTTTCTTCATCTTCATCACATGAGGAACTTTCTTCTCTTGACTAGTGTAACATCCCGCTCTTGCGTGCACTAAGCGAACTTATTCTTTGAGGATACTTGCTTGCAAGTGATCTGGATTATTATACTATTGGTCGTTTGATTATGATTATGAGGCATTATGGATATGATGATATGTTATTTTGTTGTATCGACATAGACAAGTGCTATTGATTGGGTTCTCCTGAGTGTGCAGGACTTTGGACCTCGAGGATGCAGAGGCATTGATGAAACCCCTTGGACTCTAGATCGAGTCAGGGACTGGATTTTTGGGTTGAATATTGTTGATGTGACATATGTACTTAATATTAGATGTTATGATGATTTATTATTATTGCTGACATGATTCGTTGATGGATGCATGATGATGATAGCTTGCCGAAGAGACTCACATGTGGAGTAGAGGGGTCACGCATGACAACCAAAGACTTTGAGGGAGAGGTGTAGGAGCAGCCCTTCCACAGCCTACTAGCACTCTCACTGTGGCTCGAACTTTAGGTTAACGATTACCTAGTTCGAGAAGACCCGCGATGTCATGAGGGAAGACTGCGACAGTCTCTCACGATGATTATCAAGGGCACGCAATAAGGCAGGGGCCTTATTCCTTAGAGGCCCTTAGTCTCCCACAAGATCACCTAGCGGAGTATTGACTCCAGGGGTTTTTTATGTCTACCAAGTCATCCAATAGGCGAGTGTCACCCTTGGAGCACGTAGTGCATCCTGAAGGGCACTTCATGCAAATAAAATGGAAAGAGGTGAGTGGCACCCTTGGAGCATGTAGTGTGTCCTGAAGGACACATCGCACAAGAAAAATGGAAAGAGGTGAGTGGCACCCTTGGAGCACCTAGTGCGTCCTGAAGGGCATGTCGTGATTTTAACTGGTAAGTGAATAAACCTAATCGGCCTTAAAATGAATGATGTGATAAGTAAGATTTAAAAACAATTTCCCTAATAAAAATGTCGCCCAGCCTAGTGAAATTAAAATCTAGGTCTAAGTAACACATGTGGTCAAAAATAATAATCATAATTAAACATGTAACAAGAAGGGGGGGTAAGAAATTCAATTTATTTATTAAAGTCAAAACTATAAAGGAGGATTAAAATTTTAAAAAGGGAAATGGTTGTTTTTATCTATTTTTTTTGCTAATTAAATTTTAGTTAAAAAAAAAAGAGGGTAAATGGTTGTTTCATCTACACTTGCTAAATTAATTTTTAATTAAAGAAGAAAAAGGGTAAATGATTGTTTCATCTACACTTGCTTAATTAATTTTAAGTTAAAAAGGAAAAAGAGGGAAATAGGAAACTTAAAGAAAAAGGGGAAACCTAAAGAAAAGGGGAAACGTAAAGAAAAAGTTGAATTCCTAACTTAGTAAGGAATCTTGCCTTAGGAACTTGCTTTCTATGAACTCAACTAGGAATTTAGTAAGGTGTAAGTCATTTAAAATTTGTAAGGGAATATTGGGACACCAAGGAGCGTTTTTAGGAATGCTTTTAGGTGGGTGAGGGAAATAGGAACAATTAATTATTTAATAAAAATAATTTTCTAGTGGATCGGGCGACATGTGTACGGGGGAGGTTTTTTTTCTAATTGATTAAATGAAAAAGGAATTTAATGAGAATTTGGGAAACTAATTACTTGAAAACTCTATAAAAAGGATGGAGGAGGAGGAGTATAGATCTCATATTTATGTGTAACGTTATGCTGCTGAATTTTTGTCTTGACTGAACTTCTCTTGTGGGAGTTGGGATACCCATCTCGGGTAACAAGTGGTAGCTCGACCTTGCGAGGCGAGCTGGATGCTAGCAGTTCTCTGGTATTGTGTGTGTATCCCCTTTGCGGCTCAGGGGGCTTAGGGGAAGAAGATTACCCCTAACGTTGGTTGGGATGTACCGGTGAGGTCACATCGGTCGACAAGCAGGAGTTGGACGGAGAGCGTGTGGGACAGAAACTACGAAGAATTGACGTTTGGATAAGGTACGTCGTTTTAATTTGTTACTTGCAATGAAATTTAATTTACACATGTTATTTCTATGTGCTCAGTTGAAGATTCCATTGCCATGATAGGTCTTGCACCTGCTTTCCTACGGTATTTATAATCCCCTTGCTTGTTGTTTTCTGAATTGATTTCCCTTGGAGAAACCAACTTCTGATTGCATTGACTTCTATGTGTGGGTTTTATTGATTATTATGAAGAGATTGTGTTTTTATATTCCATCCCTTATCCATTTAGTCGTCATTCCATGCCTGAGCAGTCGGCTAGGAGCCGAATCAACGATCGTCACTTCGGTTTTCAAATACCTATAGATTCTAATTCCTTGCTTTTATGTGCATGAATGATGAGTGAAGGATAAAAATTTCCCAGCTATCTATCCCTTACATACCTCTATGTTTTTGTCTTACGGTTCATCTCTAATCATTACACCTTCTTTGTGAATGAGTATCTTTGCATCTTGATTGATTAAAACTTTGATTTCCTCTGCGATTTAATTGCTTAAACTTTGGTAAATCTCTGCGTTTTGGATTGATAAAACCCTGCATTGTAAATGAAAACCTATGAGTTCTGAAGGCCCAATCTCTGTGTTTTGTGTTGATTAACCTCTGATCATCTAGGCCCTTGCCATTTACACAGTGAATTTCTACACAGCTTTTACTTCACAATTTACCCCATGCTTGATTGGAAAAGCCTCTACGTTTTTGTTTATTTAATTCTCCCAGTGATCAACCTTATTACTCTATGCATTTTAACGATCACCTCTGCATTTGTGTATTTATTTCTCCCGGCGAATGGAAATTTTACCTGTTCGATTTCATTTATATATGTGATAGTGTTTGTTGTGGCTATGTTTGATAAGTTGTGATTTGTTATATATCGTGGATAGAAATATTCTGGATGGCTAATTTATATAATGTGTGACAGAAATTTTATATCATATTTCAGACAGCAATATCATTGTTATATACCATTAGTTTTATCAATAGATTATCATCTAATTTGTTGATGGATAGCGATGCATTCGTTGTTGTATGACAGCGTGTTTATTTACTATAGATGACGGCTTATTATTCTATATGTATGACATCGATTTAGCCATAGTAGACTACAAATTTACACCTTTATCGGACTGCTAATTTACTATTCATGAACTGTGAACTATTACATTTATTAAACCAACGATTTTATATTTATTATGACAGTCATTGTAATAACAACAACATTCTGGACAACAAACTATTATTTTTTATAGCAATTCTATTGACAGTGAATTTAGATGTATTGTGCAGCGATACCAGGCATTTAATAAATGATAGCATTAAGAGTGACTGAGTTTTTATCCTGAGAATGATTCTGTTTTTACCATAAGATTGACTGTGTTTTTTCCATGAGAATGATTTCATTTTTACCATGAGATTGACTGACTTTTTACCATAATATTGACTAAGTTTTTACCCTGAGAATGATTGTTTTTTTACCATGTGAATGACTGTGTTTACCCTGTGAATGGTTGTGTGTTTACCATGTGAATGTATGCATTTTTAATATGTAATGACAGCAACATCAACTATTATTTCTCGGTGATTGCATCTATAATTGTGCCAGCAATACCCTTTATTTGCTCTGAGAATTTAATATCTATTGACTGCGAAATTACCCATATCTAATGGACAACTATTTAATTTCTTTGTTGTTGTGCATGACAGCGAATTTATGATAGCATTTTTCATTTTATTAGATATCGATATTGTTTATTCCATGGTCACACGATAACTATATATTTAGACAGCGATCTAGTTAGTTCCTTCATGAAAAGGCAGCTATTTATATATTTATAATGGTTAAATCCATTAATGGACAACGATTCTATTGGCATGACACCATTTTAAATAAGACAACGTTTTAATTGTGAGTATAGTAGACAGCATTTAATATGTGAATATGACAGACATAGCTTTTAATTTTGAATATAATAGACAGCGTTTAATATGTGATTATGATAGACATAGTTTTTGTATAGGTGAATATGATAGACATAGTTTTACAGACAGTGTAATGATAGACAGCGAATATGGTAGACAACGTTTTGTAGTTATGAATCAATAGACATGTTAAAGGACAATGATTTATATTGTTTTAGTTTTTAAGGGACAACGATTTATTGTTCGGTTTTAAAAGACAGCAGATTATTTTGTATAAAGGACCGTGATTTATTGTTTCAGTTTTAAAAGACATGTTTCATAGATAGATTATTAAGTGAACTAATTGTTGAATATAATTACTTTTAATGTGTACAGATGATGTACGTTTGCAAAATAAAAATTTTGTGCAAGGAATTTAATGTGCAGTATGAATGTTATAGTCGTTGGATTCCTTTGTGTCGTGTTTTCTTGTCGATTGGGTGCTTGGGTTAGTCATCTTGTTTTGACAGTTAATTCGATCTCCTAGCGCATTGAATTTTTCTTGGGTTATTGGTCTAGATGTTTTATGATGTGCCTTGGACACTATCATGCCTAACGCCTAGTGACAGTATGATTCCGATGAGGCAATCCTATCCGTCTGATGGATAGATGTGAATGATAACCTGTACGGAGTCTGGGCTTCCCAATGTGGGCGTTGTTCGTTATAATTTATGTTGGTACCTGATTCTATAACGCCTCAATGTGTTTAGTTTTGCACATCGTAGAGGTTTTTAGTTACCAGTTGTCGAAGTCGTTGTTTCAGGTGGTTGATGTTTTCCTTTAGCGTGTAGTCATTGTCTTACCTTTGTCGGGCAGGTAGTCCTTTTTATCTGTCTTGATTCACATGTTTCGCCCATTTGCATGATGTGCTAGTGTGTTGAGTCATTGTCATCTGTTTCTTCATCTATGTGCGTGGTGTTCATCGTCAAGTTCTGTGGTTTAAATGTTGTCATCATTGCCTTCCTGCCTGGAAAAAAAAATTGCACTTGCTTGCGTCGCTTCTAGTCATAACGACGGAGTCGTTACATATGGTATCAGAGTGGGTTCGACCCGTGACTTGGGATCACTATGACTTTCGTTGATTTGATATTTGATTATAATGTTGAAAATTAAGTTGAATTGTATCTATGCAAGTAATCAAGGTTAGAGGACATCGTGGAGGAAAATGACAAGGTGCTAGGGGAGGAGGCGCGACGCCCCCAGTAGCATCCACGCCTGAGGGTTCTAACCCCCAAGGAGACGAGCAGGTTGTCAGGCAGGAACAGATAGTGGTGGGTGATGTGGTTGGGTTGATGAGGTCCTTTAAGCAGATGTCTGAGGACCTGATTAGTCATTTGGACAGAGATGAGGTTAGGGCATCAGAACCCCCTGAGGGTCCACCGCACGTTCCGTTCGGTACTGGTAGCATTCACCGCGAACTTGAGAAGGTCAAATTTCTCGACTTATTTGGTGCCCCGGACAGCGCAGCCACTGAGGCATGGTTGGAGAATATGGCGATGTTCTTTTCACTTCATGACTATACCTCCAACATGAACGTCTGCATGGCAGTCTTTCAACTGAAGGGAAGCATTCTTCTATGGTGGAAGACGCTCCTGCCACAATTGAACATGGTCTTCGAAGATGTGTCATGGGAATTGTTCGAGGAATGATTCTAAGAGAGGTACCTATCAGAGGAAGTCATTAATCGTTAGATCAATGAGTTCAACGCCTTGCAACAGGGTGGTCGTACGGTGCCCGAGTACGAGGCCCATTTTATGGAGTTGCTTCGGTATGCTCTGCACCTAAATACCGAGAAACTTAAGGTTAACATGCTCTTGTTTGGCCTTAATTTCAGAATTTGTGCAAAGGTTAGGATTATGATGCCTCAGACCTTACATGATGCTATCTAGAAGGCCCTCATAGCAGAGGAGGATCTTATCAGCGAGGTTCAGAGTAGGACTCCAACGAGACCAGTAGGGTAGGTGCCATCTGGTGTGCATCAGCGTCAGACACCATCTAGACACTCACCAGGTTATCGTGGCTTCCAGAGAGGATCCACTTTCACTACACCTTGGTGACTAGTGCCTCAGCAGCAGACTCCTTACCGAGGACCACAACATCAGTAGCAGCGTCAACCACAGCAGCAACAGTTTAGGCATGTTCAGCAGAACAGACCATGATTCCAGGCCGATGGGCCATCAGCTTCTACTTCAAGTACCAGGAGTAATGGACCAAAGAAAGGGTGTTGGACATGTGGGGAGCCACATTGCCGACGAGACTGCCCAATGGAGAGGACTAGAGAATCTGGATCAGCCGAACCCACTACCGTGGGAGATTTTGGCAAGTCCCATCAAATTCATGCAGCGGTGAATAACCGCCAGGAAGAGAACCAGTCGACTGTGCTCGAGACGTCAGGTACCGTCACTGACTAGAGCCTAAGTATTTTGATAGATCCAGGTGCTACAGAGAGTTTCCTTTCTAGTGCAACACTAAAAATAATTAAGGTAAAGGTAGTCAAACAGGATGAGTTTAGCTTTGTAGAGATGGCTTCGGGAGCCAAACAGAAGGTTGGAGGGAAGGTTACGGGTTGTAGCCTTAACCTAGGAGAGTTTGTCACTAGGGAAAACCTATACATCACAATCTTAGGATCTTATGACGTCGTGATCGGTATGGATTGGTTGGAATCGCATGAGGCGATACTCAACTATAAGATGAAATGGTTGAGCTTGGTCAATGATGAGGGATAGAGACGCATGATTGTAGGTCGGAACCAGGGAGTTTACCTTAGGTTCATCTCTTCCTTGCAGCTATGGAAGAGCATGTGTGAGGGATGTAAGCTTTATGTGATCCTTGCGTTAAATGATAAGGGAGTAGCAGAAGTTCTAAAACACCTACCGGTGGTGAAAGAGTTTGCAGACATCTTCCCAGAGGAGTTACCTGGGATTTCGCCGGAGAGCGAATTGGAATTTACCATAGACCTAAAACCGGGGACTTAACCGATAGCAAGAACACCTTATCGGATGTCGACCCTAGAATTACAGGAGTTGAGAATGAAACTAAAGGAATTGTTGGACCTAGGATTTATACATTCGAGTGTGTCACCGTGGGGTGTGCCTGTTATTTTCATACGAAAGAAGGATGGGTCATGGAGACTCTGCATTGACTACCGCCAATTGAACAATGAAATGATCAAGAATCAGTACTTGTTTCCAAGTATTGATGATCTGTTCGATCAAATGAAGGGCGAGACGGTGTTTTCAAAGATCGACTTGCTATTAGGGTATCACCAGTTATGGATCAAGGAGGATGACGTCCCTAAGACCTCTTTTAAGACGAGGTTTGGACATTACAAGTTTATTGTTTTACCTTTTGGACTGACAAACTCCCCTGGGGTATTTATGAGTTTGATGAACGGGGTGTTCCGAGAATACTTGGACAAGTTCATCCAAGTATTCATTAACGATATTTTGATTTACTCTCGGACGATGGAGGAGCATGATGAGCACTTGCACTTGGTACTACAGTGTCTACGAGAGAACAAATTGAATGGAAAATTGTCTAAATTCTCATTTTATCAATCAAATTAGATTCACTACTTAGGGCATGTCATCTCCGGTGAAGGTATCATCGTGGATACAGCAAAGGTCGAGGCCATTAGGGAATGTCCTGTGCCAATGAATGTCCCAGAAGTGTGTAGCTTCATGGGCTTATTGGATGGGTCATGGAGACTCTACATTGACTACCGTCAATTGAATAAGGCAATGATCAAGAATCAGTACCTGTTGCCAAGGATTGATGATATGTTCGATCAGATGAAGGGTGCGACAGTGTTTTCAAATATCGAATTGCGATAAGGGTATCACCAGTTACGGATCAAGGAGGATGACACCCATAAGACCTCTTTTAAGACGAGGTTTGGACATTACGAGTTTACTTTTTTACCTTTTGGACTGAAAAATTCCCCTGGGGTATTTATGATTTTGATGAACAGGGTGTTCAGAGAATACTTGGACAAGTTCATCCAAATAGTCATTGACGGGAATACTTTACAGTGCAACGATGACTGGTACAAAGAGTTCAAGGATTTTATTGAACAAAAAACCATGATGGTACCAAGATTTGAAGAATTTACTTTGGACGAAGACAGATTATTGAGATTTAAAAATCAAATTTGTGTACCACCGAACGACGAGTTGAGAAGTTTGATGCTAAACGAGGCTCACAGAGCAGTGAACATGGCTCACCCAGGAGTCACGAAGATGAGGGAAGACCTTAATTCCTTATTCTTCTGGAAAGGAATGAAGGCAGACATAGTCAACTACATGGCAAGATGTCTAGAATGTCAGTCGGTGAAGGCTGAACATAGACATCTGGCAGAATTACTACAACCACACACGATTCCGGAATTGAAATGGGAAGTCATTTCGATGGATTTCATTGTTGGATTGCCACTAATGGCAAGGATACACGACTCGATTTTTGTGGTAGTCGACACTCTGACAAAGAGTGCTCATTTTATTCCTATGCGTACGACGTATCAGGAACCTAACATATCTAGAGTTTTCATCAGTGAGATTATGAGGCTTCATGGCATGCCTAAGAGGATTATAGTTGATCAAGGATCGGTGTTTATTGCACGATTTTGGACTAGTTTCCAAGAGGCCTTGGGAACCCAACTTAACATTAGTATCGCGTATCACCCAAAGACAGACGGGAAAAATGAACGAACAAACCAAATCTTAGAGTAAATTTTGCATATGTATGTTATGGACCAATAGAAGCATTGGGAAGACTTCTTGCCACTGGTATAATTCGCATATAACAACAATTATCAAAGCACCATTAAGATGGAGCCTTTCGAGTTTATTTATGGGCGACCGTGTCAGACACCTTTGATTTGGGATTGGCTTGAGGATAAGGTCCTGGTGGGGCTCGAAGTGATCCAAGAAATGGAATATAAAATTCAAACAATAAGATAAAGGATAAGGGAAGCGCAGGATCGGTAGAAGAATTATGTTGATGCGCATCATGTCGATCGTAGTTACAAAGTTGGTGATCGAGTATTCTTGTGGGTGAAACCGCATAAGAGTTCGATCAAGTTTGGAAAGGGTGCTAAAATATCTCCTAGGTTCGTGGGACCAATCGAGATTGTGGAAAGGAAGGGGCCCATGGCCTATCGACTAGCCTTGCCTGATTCTTTGAGGCGTATGCAAGATGTTTTTCATGTATCTGTTTTGAGACATTATATTAGTGATCCTACACATGTTATTGACATGAGTTCCTTGCAGGTATCTGACGCGGGTTCGCTCACGGATGAGCTAGTCTGCATCCTAGACAATCACATTCGACAGCTACGGCGTCGAACATTAGATCAGGTCAAGGTCCAGTGGGACAACTATAGTCCACACTCAGAGACCCAGGAGGGCGTATACGATATGCATCGGCAGTTTCCATTTTTGTTTGATAGGTATAATTATGATACTGTGATACACTTTATTTCGGCACTTATATACTGTGAAACTTCAGGACGAACTTTAGACCAAGAGGGGGTGTATGTAACATCCCGCTCTTGCGCGAACTGAGTGAACTTATTCTTTCAGGACACTTGCTTGCAAGTGATCCAGATTATTATAATATTGTTTGTTTGATTATGATTATGAGGCATTATGGATATGATGATATGTTGTTTTGTTGTATTTACATAGACAAGTGTTATTGACTGGGTTCTCCTGAGTGTGCAGGAATTTGGACCTCGAGGATGCAGAGGCATCGATGAAACCCCTTAGACTCTGGATCGAGTCAAGGAGTGGATTGTTGGGTTGAATACTGTTGATGCGACATATTTACTTATTATTAGATGTTATAATGATTGATTATTATTGTTGGCATGATTCGTTGATGGATGCAGGCTGACGATAACTTGTCGACCAGGCTCACATGTGGAGTAGAGGGGTCACGCATGACAACTAGAGACTTTGAGGGAGAGGTGTGGGAGCAGCCCTACCATAGCTTACTATCACTCCCGTCGTGGCTCAAACTATAGTTTAATGATTTCCTAGTTCGAGAAGACCCAGGATGTCATGAGGGAAGACTGCGACAGTCGCTCACGATGATTCTAAGGGGTGCGCAATAAGGCAAGGGCCTTATTCCTTAGAGGCCCTTAGTCTCCCACAAGATCACCTAGTGGAGTATTGACTCCAAGGGTTTTTTATGTATACCAAGTCAGTCAAGAGGCGAGTGGCACCCTTGGAGCAAGTAGTGCGTCCTGAAGGGAACGTCG
>ML796442.1:104183-119863 GCA_009831015.1 Picea engelmannii
AGGGAAACTTAAAAGAAATAGGAAACTTAAAGAAAAAGGAGAAACCTAAAGAAAAGGGGAAACGTAAAGAAAAAGTTGAATTCCTAACTTAGTAAGGAATCTTGCCTTGGCAACTTGCTTTTTATGAACTCAACTAGGAATTTAGTAAGGCGTAAGTCATTTAAGATATATAAGGGAATATTGGGACACCAAGGAGCGGTTTTAGGAATGCTTTTAGGTGGGTGAGGGAAATAGGAATAACTAATTATTTAATAAAACTAATTTTCTAGTGCAACTAGGGGATTGGACGACATGTGTACGGGGGAGGTTTTTTTACGAACTGATTAAATGAAAAAGGAATTTAATGAGAATTTGGGAAACTAATTACTTGAAAACTCTATAAAAAGGATGGAGTCAGAGGAGTATGGATCTCATCTTTATGTGTAACGTTACGCTACTGAATTTTTTTCTTGACTGAAATTCTCTTATGGGAGTTGGGATACCCAGCTCGGGTAACGAGTGGTAGCTCGACCTTGCGAGGTGAGTTGGGTGCTATCAATTCTCTGGAATTGTGTGTGTGTCCCCTTTGCAGCTCAGGGGGCTCAGGGGGAAGAAGAGTACCCCTAGTGTTGGTTGGGAGGTACCAGTGAGGTCACATCGGTCAGCAAGCGGGAGTTGGACGGAGCGTGAGTGGGACAGAAACTATGGAGCATTCGTGTTTGACTAAGGTTGGTTGGTTTAATTTGTTACTTGCAATGAAATTTAATTTACACATGTTAGTTCTCTGTGCTCGGTTGAATATTTCATTTCCATGAGTTGTCTTGCACCTGCTTTCCTACGGTATTTGTAATCTCCTTGCTTGTTGTTTTCTGAATTGATTTTCCTTGGAGAACCCAACTTCTGATTCCATTGACTTCTTTGTTTGGGATGATTGATTATTATGAAGTGATTGTGTTTTTATCTTCCATCCCTTATCCCTTTATTCATCATTCCTCACCTGAGCAGTCGGCCAGGAGCCGAATCAATGGTCGTCACTTCGATGTTTAAAGACCTATAGATTCTAATGCCCTGCTTTTATGTGCATGGATGATGAGTGAAGGATAAATTTTTCCCATCTATATATCCCTTACATACCTCTGTGTTTTTCTATTATGGTTAATCTCTAATAGTTGCGCCTTCCTTTTGAATGAGTATCTCTCCATATTGATTGATTAAAACTCTAATTTCCTCTGCGATTTAATCGCTTAAACTTTGGTAAATATTTGCGTTTTGGATTGATAAAAACCTGTGTTGTAAATGACAACCTCTAAGTTTTGAAGGCCCAATCTTTGCGTTTTGTGTTGATTAACCTCTGATCATCTAGGCTCCTTTCCATTTACACAACGAATTTCTACACATCTTTTACTTCACAATTTACCCCGTGCTGGATTCTAAAAACCTCTGCATTTTTGTTTATTTAATTCTCCCAGCGATCATCCTTATTACTCTCTGCGTTTTAACGATCACCTCTACGTTTTTGTATCTATTTCTCCCAACGAATGGTGATTTTACCTCTGCAATTTCATTTATATATGTGACAGCGTTTGTTGTGGTTGTGTTTGATAAGTTGTGATTTGTTATATATCGTGGATAGAAATATTCTGGATGGAGAATTTATATAATGTGGGACAGAAATTTTATATCATGTTTCAGATAGCAATATCATTGTTATATACCATTAGTTTTATCAATAGATTATCATCTGATTTTTTTATGGATAGCGATGCATTCATTTTTGTATGACAGCGTGTTTATTTTCTATAGATGACGGCTTATTATTCTCTATGTATGATAGTGATTTAGACATAGTAGACTGCAAATTTACACCTTTATCAGACTGTTAATTTACCATTCATGGATTGTGAACTATTACATTTATTAAATCAGCGATTTTATATTTATTATGACAGCCATTATAATAACAACAACATTATGGATAGCAAACTAATATTGTTGATAGAAATTCTATTGACAACGAATTTAGATGTATTGTGTAGCGATACCAAGCATTTAATAAATGATAGCATTAAGAGTGACTGAGTTTTTACCCTGAGAATGATTGTGTTTTTACCATAATATTGATTGTGTTTTTACACTGAGAATGATTGTGTTTTTACCATGATATTGAATGCATTTTTACCATAAGATTGACTGAGTTTATACCCTGAGAATGATTGCATTTTT
Organism: Picea engelmannii; assembly: GCA_009831015.1. Lineage (NCBI taxonomy): Eukaryota > Viridiplantae > Streptophyta > Pinopsida > Pinales > Pinaceae > Picea > Picea engelmannii. The sequence continues at coordinate 106,386 of ML796442.1, forward strand.
ACCATGTGAATGGTTTCGTTTCACCCTGTGAATGATTGTGTGTTTACCATGTGAATGTATGCGTTTTTAATATGTAATGATAACAACATCATCTATTATTGCTCGGCGATTGCATCTATAATTGTGCCAGCAATACCCTTTATTTTCTCTATGAATGTAATATCTATTGACTGCAAAATTACCCATATCTAATGGGCACCGATTTAATTGCTTTGTTGTTGTGCATGAAAGCGAATTCACACATCGTCTTTATGATAGTATTTTTCATTTTATTAGATAGTGATATCGTCAATTCTTTGGTCACACGACAACTATATATTTAGACAATGATTTGGTTATTTCCTTGATGAAAAGGCAACTATTTATATATTTATAATGGTTAAATCCATTAATGGACACCGATTCTATTGGCATGGCATCGTTTTAAATAAGAAAACATTTTAATTATGAGTATAGTGGAAAACATTTAATATGTGAATATGACAGACATAGCTTTTAATTGTGAATATAATAGACAACGTTTAATATGTGATTATGGTAGACATAGTTTTTATATAGGTGAATATGATAGACATATTTTTACAGACAGCGAATATGGTAGACAACGTTTTGTAGTTATCAATCAATAGACATGTTAAAGGACAACGATTTATATTGTTTCAGTTTTAAGGGACAGTGATTTATTGTTCGGTTTTAAAAGACAGTGAAATATTTTGTATAAAGGACTGTAATTTATTGTTTCAGTTTTAAAAGACATGTTTCATAGATATATTATTGAGTGAACTAATTGTTGAACATAATTACTTTTAATGTGTATAGATGATGTATGTTTGCAAAATAAAATTTGTCCCACAAGGAATTTAATGTGAATTATCAATGTTATAGTCATCAGATTCCCTTGCGTCGTGTTAACTTGTCGATTGGATTCTTGGGTTAGTCGTCTTGTTTTGACAGTTAATTCGGTCTCCTAGCACGTTGAATTTTTCTTGGGTTATTGGTCTAGATGTGTTATGTTGTGCCTTGGACACTATCACGCCTAACGCATGGTGACGACATGATTTCAATGAGGGAATCCTACATTTTCGATGGATAGATGTGAATGATAACCTGGCCGGAGTCTGGGCTTCCCGATGTGGGCGTTGTTCATTATAATTTATGTTGGTACCTGATTCTGTAACACCTCAATGCGTTTGGTTTTGCATGTCATAAAGGTTTTTAGTTATCAGTCATCGAAGTTATTGTGTCAGGTGGTTGATGTTGTCCTTTAGCGTGTACGCGTTTTTTTGCCTGTTTCAGGCGAGTAGTCGTTTTTATCTCTCTTGATTCACATGTTTCACCCAATTGCATGATGTGCTAGTGTGTTGAGTCATTGTTGTCTGTTGCCTTATCTACGTGTGTGGTGTTTGTCATCAAGTTGTGCAGTTCAACTGTTGTCAGCATTGCTTTCCTGCCTGAAAAAAAAAGTTGCACTTACTTGCGTCGCTTGTAGTCATAACGACGGGGTCATTACAAGTAGATATTTTTCTTGAAGGATTTCCTTTTATCTCCTTTCTTGTTTCCCTTTTGATATGTCCTTCCCTTCTTGGGATATTCTTCTTCATCGCTATTTCACTTCTTAGCATAAGGACATTTATTTGAAAAATGACCAATTTTACCACAATTAAAAAAAATTAAGGGGAGCATACTTTTGTACTTGTCGGTTCCTTTCTTCAACTTTCTTACAAAATTGGCCATTTCTTCATTTTCGTATGAATCATCATTGCAGTTACAATTTGGATTTGACACGTTCTTTTTCTTCTTCTTTGTCTTTTCAGATGCTTTGAAATCCACTTCATTCTTGGATGGGTTATCCTATTCTGTTCTCATTTCATAAGCTATAAATATTCCATGTAGCTTGTCCATGCTCAGCGTATCAAGAATTGTTCTTTCTTATAGAATTGATATCTTAGGATAAAATATCATTGGAAGATATCTTATTACCTTTTGAACAATCATAGATTCTTCAATTTCTTCTCCCAATCCTTTAATCACATTCATTGTTTCATCAACTTGTAAAAAGTGAGTTGTAATGTCTTCATCTTCCTTCATTTTCAACTGTTCCAATTGACATCTGTAGCTCTGAATATTGGCCACCTTGAATTTAGAATCACCATCATAAACACTCTAAATTTTTTCCCAAATATCCTTTGCATAATCGCAATGCATAACCTTGGCATATATTGAATCGACTAGGTCATTCAAGATAGCATGATTTTCAATCGAATTGTTGACTGAGTTTATTTCCATCGTTATTTGTTGGGGTAGTGGCAAGCTCTTTGTATTTGTATACCACTTATATCCAAACATCAATTCCATGTGTGTGTAAATATGTTTTCATCCTTCTACTCTAGTGCAGACCCCCCTCCTCTCCAAAGGGCTACGCGACCTCCCAGTGTTAAGATCTTCAAGAAAATTTATGAGCTGAAGCAGCTCCTCGATTTCCTGCTGAAACTTCTAAGAAAAATCCACGAGTCTTTACAAAATTTCTGCCCACGTGAACCAGTGCTAAGCGCATGCCTTCTCCACATGACCACGCTTTGTGACCACATGTCTATCCCCAAAAGGTGTTTCATGATTTTGCGTGTCGAGTAATTGTATATGATTCAACCCAACTCTCCTTCTTTTGAAATCCTGAGTTCTGAAATTCCGATAGGGGCCTAGAGCGTGCTAGCTCCTCCCTTATCCTCCACCAACGTGACCTTTGGCTAGAACCTGGGGCCCAAACTCTGAAGTTTTCACGATTTCTCACTTCGCGACTTCGCGTTATCACTGCTCTACTCTTCTACGAATCCTCGATATCTGAACTCACAAAATATTCGGATCAGATCAACGGTCCACACTATCTCTCCAGCCAATGGTTGTGATTAAGTCACAATTTCTCGTTTCGTTAATCCTCACGACTCCGCCCTTTGACATTTCCACTCTGTGAGTCAGCAAAATGTTGATCTCTTGCCACGTGTCCCCTTTTGATGGTCGGTCCCGATGATTTTGAGATTTCACATTTCAGGATTTCATTAATTTCACTCTACTTCTTCCAAATCTTCTAGTTTGCAAAATTCCGATAAATCCTCGCGACTAACCAGTGCGCTACTTCTCCAAGATCTAACAGCTTGAAAGATTTCAGCTTCTCCTAAATGGATCTTAACCTTCGATCTTATCCAGTCTTCAAAATTCCTTTCTAAAGGATTTTTCCCGCTCAATCCTCTGTACTTATTCTTCCTTCTAACTTTCAATTTCTACGCTCCACCTTTGAACGCTTCAACTCTTCAGAACTTAGAAATTTTTCTAAGTGTTTCCTCTCGAGGATTAAAACCACTACTCCTCCTGAGCTTCTAGAAATTGAAATTAAACCTCCTCCTAGGCGCACACTTTCACTCTACATCTCCCTCAAAAGACTTTTTGATTCCCTCTTAGCATACTCTATGCTCAACTTCCTGAGCTTTCAAACTTAAATAGGTTTGTTTCTACGTGCACTCCTTGTGCTCAATATGCACACTCTGCATACGAAAGCCCCATGCTATCTCTTGTGAGATTTGAGTCGAAAAATACTTCTTCACATGCACTCCTTGCACTCTACATGCACTCCTTGCATAACTTACAGAAGAGAAATAATTGAAACTCATTCAATTATTCATTCATTCACTATGAACATCATACATTTACAAAATACACAACAACAGTCAAATGGTATCAACATTGTACCAGTGAATCAATCTTCTATGTTCTATTCATTTGAGAAAAACATTATTACAGTGGCTATCGCCTACAGACACAAAGTGAAAAAATTTCTAAGGACCCAGAGCTTCCTCGCTCTTCTCCCTCCTTTTTAAATCCTACTACATTCTATTCAAGCGGTTACCTAATCATATTAATTAATGAAACCTAATCCTTTCAAACGGTGGCCCAACTTTACATACTCCAATTCAATTAATGAAAAAAATCAAAAAGATCTCCACACCACTACCAAGTTGTTTAAGAGTCGGTTTGGATCTTTCGATGTGTTGAGGTGTCGACTTCGCTTCCACCTCTGCTTCCTTTTGATGTGATAGTTATGCTCCTACATCATACTCCTCTGGCAAAAATATTCATGGACTCCTGTCTATGAGATCTCGCACTGTTTTTCCATGCTTCAAAATATCAGGTTTAGTTACCCAACTTGAATCTTCTACTGGGTGATCTTTCCACTTTACCAAATATTCAGGATACATCTTTCTTATGGTTTTCCTTCCAACTCTATGTTCTAAAATTTTCTCCATCTGAGGTTTTTCTACTGTGGGCATTTGTTCTTCCCACTGAATCTCTTTCTGATCATCCATTTCTCCTATGTCGTCTCTGTTATAAGGATACAAATCTGCAATGTTGAATATCGATGATATCCCAACATTGTCTGGCAACTCTATCTCATAAGCATTTGCTGCAAATTTTCTAAGGATCTTGCATGGTACTATCTTTTTCATCTTCAACTTATTATATGTTCCTCTTGGAAACCTCTCCTTCCTAAAATGAGCTAAAAATTCATCTCCCACTTCAAATTGAACTTCCCTTCTTTTCTGATCAACTTTGTCCTTATACTTTTGATTACTATCCTATATCTGCCTCTTAACTTGATCATAAAGTCTTTTCATTTCTGTAGCAAAATCTTCTGCTCCAGCGCTCCTGAATTCATCTTGTTTCAATTATCTCAATTCTGCAACCCCTCTCGTATGTCTTCCATATACTATCTCGAATGGACTTTTCCCAGTGCTTCTATTAACTGAATTGTTAAATGCAAATTCTGCCTATGCCAAAATCTGATCCCACTGACGACCTTGTTCAGTGACTAAACTCCTTAACAAATTTCCCACACTCATCTTCACCACTTCAGTCTATCTGTTTGTCTAAGGGTGATATGATGAACTAAAAGATAAGTTAGTTCCAAGCCTCTTCCATAGAGTCTTCCAAAAGTGTCCTACAAACTTAGTGTCCCTGTCTGAAACTATGCTTTTGGGCAATCAATGTAATATCACAACTTCTCTTAAAAACAAATTGGTTATGTGTGTAGCATCATTTTTTTTCTGGTATGGTATTAAATGTGCCATCTTAAAAAATCTATGGACCACAACAAATATGGAATGACTTCCCTTCTGGGTTCTAGGTAATCCTAATACAAAATCCATACTAATTGCATCCCAAGGCCTTTCTAGAATAGGCAATGGTTGATACAACCCAGTGTTTTGTATATTCCCTTTTGTGTGTTGACAAATATTACATCGGTCTATGAATTTCTTCACATCTTCCCTCATACCTGGCCAATAATACAAACTACGCAGTTGTGCAAATGTTTTGTCATGACCAAAATGTCCGGCTAAACCTCCACTATGTTTTTCTTTCAACAAATTATCTCTCATTGAACATATTGGTATGCACAATTGGCTTCCTTTAAATAAAAATCCATCTTGGATCAAATATGTTGACCATGAGTTGTTATCCCTCAACAAAGGATTTTCATATGCTTTGTAAGCCTCCTTAAAATCTAGATCTTAATGATACATTTCCTTAAGGTGTTCAAACCCTAAGGTCTTCACTTGAAATTCCTGTACAACCAAACTTCTCCTGCTCAAAGCATCTGTAAATTTATTAGCACTTCCAGAAATATGTTTAATGACAAAAGTAAAATTATGCATAAATTCTACCCACTTAGCATGTCTCTGATTCAACTTCTCTTGCCTAGTAATAAATTGCAAAGCTTGATTATCACTATACAAGACAAACTCCTTTGGAATTAAATAATGCCTCTATTTTTTCAAAGCTTGAATCACTGCATAAAACTCCTTGCCATATGTAGAATATTTCTCCTTAGAGTCATTCAACTTTTCACTAAAATAAGCTACTATCCTATTATCTTGACTCAAAACTGCTCCAATAGTTATTCCACTTGCATCACACCTCACCTGAAATGTCTTTCCAAAATCTATTAAAACTAGAACTGGTTGTTCTGTTATCTTCTTTTTCAACACTATGAAGCTTTTCTCGGCCTCCTCTTTCCAATTAAAAGACTTATGTTTCTTCTTCACAGTGTCCATCATGGGTGCACATATACCACTAAAATTCCTGATAAAATTTCTATAAAAACTCGCTAAACCATGGAAACTTCTCACCTCAAATATGATCATGGGTGACGGCCATTCTTTGATTGCTCTCACCTTTTCCGAATCCATCTTCAATTCATTTGAAGAGATCACAAAACCCAAATATATGAGCTCTGTCTTCATAAAAGAAATTTTCTTCAAGTTTATTAACAATTTTTCTTGCTGCAATCTCCTCGTCGCTAATGTCAAGTGCTTTAAATGTTATTCATATGTTTTTTCTAAAAACTAATATATCATCCAGATATACAATGACAAATTTACCTATGAAGTCCTTCAGTACTTCATTCATCAACCTCATAAATGTACTTGGAGAATTTGTCAATCCAAATGGCATGATTAGCCATTCAAACAAACCTTCATTTGTCTTGAATGTTGTTTTCCATTCATCTCCCTCTCTCATTCTTATCTAATGATATGCATTCTTCAAGTCTATTTTTGAAAAATAGCTTTCTCCACTCAAACAGTCCATCAAATCATCCATCTTGGGTAAAGGAAATCTATATATGATGGTAATCTTGTTTATATCTATAGAATCTGTACACATTCTCCATCCCCATCCTTCTTTGGACTCAATACAGCTGGTACTGCACATGGGCTTAGACTTTCCCTGACTAAACCTTTATCCAACAACTCCTGAACTTGCTTCTTAACTTATTGAATCTCTTGAGGTGTCAACCTATACGCAGATTTATTTGGCAAACTGGCTCCTGGAATCAAGTCAATATGGTGGCTAATACTCTTAATAGGTGGTAAGGAATGAGGCAACTCATCCACTACTATGTCAACAAAGTTCTCCAAACATTCTTGGATTTATTCTGGTAAGTCATCCACAAAAGTATTGGTAAGGATAAATCTTGGCTTCCTTACTACAACAAAGTGCATTTACTGATCTTTATTTATCTCCTTCAAGAGTTCCTTCCCACTCATGAGAAGTATTCTTGTGTTGGCCTCTTCGTTTTCTTTCTTCTCCTTTATTGGCAGTAACATGTGGGTTCTACCATTCTTTTCCAGAGTATAAGTATTTTTTCTCCCATCATGAATAACATTCCTATAAAACTACCACAGTCTCGCCAACAAAATATGGAAAACATCCATGGGAATCACATCACACAGAATCTCATCTTTATAGCCTCCTATTTTAAATTCAACTTTCCATTGTTGACTTACCATTACTTGATGTCCTTTCTGCAACCACGATACTTTGTATGGGCTTGGGTGTGCAGTTGTCTCCAACTCCATCTTCTCCACCATTTATGTGGATACTAAATTATCATCACTCCCACTATCTATAATCATCTTACAAACTTTTTCCTTTGTCTTACAAGCAATCTTGAACAAGCTTGTTCGTTGAAATGGGTCTTCTATTTCTTTCTCTGGCTTTAGAAGAACATTCCTCGTCATAAAATTTTGTCCTCCTTCTGTTGCCTCTGCTTCCACATTCTTCTGGGCTTCAGAAATGTGTGCTTCTCCTCCTCCTTCTCTCTTCCTCTCGGGACATTCCCAAGACATATGTCTTGTCTTTCCATAGGAATAACATTTAACTCCACCTCCTCTACTTCTTCCTCTTTCAAAACAACCATATGATTTCTCATTATCATCCTTAGATTTCGGTGTCTTATCATAGTCAACTCCCTTACCTCTATTTAAGCCTCTTCTTTTGTTCCGCTGACTCTAATTTCTGGCCAACTTTTCTTCTACCTTCAGGGAAATCTGATAAGCATCTTCCACTGTCCTCACAATCATCATGCTGATTTCATCATGAATTTCATACCTCGAACCATTTATATACCTGGCAACTTTTTCATCATTTTTCTCTCTTTGTCTAGTCCTAATATTCATCCTATAAAATTATTGTGTATACTCTTTCACTGTCATGCCTCTTTGTCTCAGGTTCTGCAATTTTCTAAACAGCTCTATATGATAATCCCTAGGTATGAATTTAGCCTTCAATTTGGCTACCATCCTATCCCAATTCTTTATTTTATCTTTGCATTTACTCCACCTTTATGCCCGCAGTTCATCCCACCACAGTGCTACATGTCCCTTTAATATCATGATAGCATATCTCACCTTCCTTCCTTCATCGACATCTTCATAGTCGAAATAATTGTCCATGGACCTTATCCATTCCAACAGCTCTTCAACATCCAAATTACCTTCATACATTGGGACGTCTATCTTTTCTCTGGCTCCCAACTTCATAACATCTTTCAAAAAGCGTTTTTCACACGCATCTTCCCCTGTAGCTTCTTCAACTTCTATTTCTTCACTCTCTGCATCACTAACGTCTCTAGCGGTAGATGTTCTCCTTTGCATTGCTTTCATTTCTTCCATCGCTTCCAACCTTGCGCGAAGTTCTCTTCCTACAGCACGGTTTTATATATGTGGTCCTATGCGTACCCTCGGTGGCATCGCTTCAACTGTTTCCAACACACTGAGTTCAACATCAAAAATATTTTTTAGGCTCTGATGCCACTTGGTGCAGACCCCCCTCCTCTCCAAAGGGCTGCGTGACCTCCTAGTCTTAGGATCTTCAAGAAAATTTCTGAGTTGAAGAAGCTCCTCGATTTCCTACTGAAACTTCTAAGAAAAATCCACGAGTCTTTACAAAATTTATGCTCATGTGAACTAGTGTTAAGCGCATGCCTTCTCCACGTGACCACACATCTATCCCCAAAAGGTGTTTTGCGATTTCATGTGTCGGGTAATTGTATATGAGTCAACACGACTCTTCGTCTTCCGAAATCCTGAGTTCCAAAATTCCAACAGGGGCCTAGCACATGCTAGCTCCTCCTTTATTCTCCACCAACATGACCTTTGGCTAGAACCTGGGGCCCAAAATCTGAAGTTTTCATGATTTCTCACTTCGCAACTTCTCATTATCATCGCTCTTCTCTTCTACGAATCCCTGATATCCAAACTCATGAAATATTCGGATCAGATCAACGATCCACACTAAATCTCTAGCTAACTGTTGTGAATAAGTCATGATTTCACGTTTCTCGAATCGTCAAGACACCACCCTTTGACCTTTCCACTCTGCGAGTCAGCGAAATTTTGATCTCTTTCCATGTGTCCCCTTTTGATGGACGGTCCCGATGATTTCAGGATTTCACCTTTCCGGATTTCGTGAATTTCACTCCGCTTCTTCCAAATCTTCTAGTTTGCGAAATTTTGTTAAATCCTCGTGGCTAACCAATGCGCTACTTCTCTGATATCTAACGGCTTGAATGATTTCGTCTTCTCCTGAATGGATATTAACCTTCGATCTTATCCAGTCTTCAAAATTTCTTTCTGAAGGATTTCTCCCACTCAATCCTCTGTACTTATTCTTCCTTTGAACTTTCAATTTCTGCGCTCCACCTTCGAACACTTCAACTCTTCAGAACTTAGAAATTTTTCTAAGTGTTTCCTCTCAAGGATTAAAACCACTACTCCTCCTGATCTTCTGGAAATTTAAATTAAACCTCATCCCTGGCACACACTTGCACTCTGCATATCCCTCAAAATACTTTCTAATGCCCCCCCTGGCATACTCTGCGCTCAACTTCCTGAGCTTTCAAACTTAAATAAGTTTGCTTCTACGTGAACTCCTTGTGCTCAATATGCACACTCTACATACGAATGACCCATGCTAGCTCTTCTAAGTTTTGAGTCGCAAAAGACTTCTTCACACACACTCCTTGCGCTCTGCATGCACTCCTTTCATAACTTACAGAAGAGAAACAATTGAAACTCATTCAATTATTCATTCATTCACTATGAACATCATACATTTACAGAATACACAACAACAGTCAAACAATATCAACACTGTACCATTGAATCAATATTCTTTGTTCTATTCATTTGAGAAAAACATAATTATAGTGGCTATCTCCTACAAACACAAACTGAAAACTTGTCTAAGGACCCAGAGCTTCCTCGCTCTTGTCCCTCCTATCTAAATCCTATTACATTATATTCAAGCAGTTACCTACTTAGCATAATTAATGCAACCTAATGACTAATACAGGCAATTATCCTCCACCTGTAATACATTACAGTCATGTAAAGGATTTACAATTGTTATGTCCTTTCAACTGGTGGACCGACTTTACATACTCCAATTCAATTAACGAAAAAAGTCAAAAAGATCTCCACACCGCTACCAAGTTGGTTAAGAGTCGGTTTGGGTCTTTCAATGTGTTGAGGTGTTGACTTCGCTTCCACCTCCGCTTCCTTTTGATGTGATAATGATGCTCTTGCATCATACTCCAAAAGGAATAGTTATTCCATCAAACTGTAGTACTCTAATCTTAACGTACTCCATGATATTCCTTCCAGTGGTTAAATTGTTTTCTTGAAGGACTGACCCTAATACCAATTGTTGGAATACTGAGGGGGTGAATCAGTATGAGAACTTTTTACCACTTTCAATCACAATATATATAATTCAACTTTATCAACAGTATATCATTTATGATTTCATTTAATATGTCATGAGAATATAACCATAAGCAGTACCATTCGACAATATCACATCAAATACACAGTACACCATAATTTACATGGAAAACCAAATGGGAGAAAACCATGGAATTGTTTCTTATATATATATCAATATTACATTGATAGGAAGCACCAACTTCCCAATTCTCCAGCTCCAACTAGAAGAAGGAACCAACCCCCTGATTTATAGGCTCCAACCTGAAGGAAGCTACAACTCCCTAGATTCTCCAGAACCAACTGGAAGGAGGCTCCAACCCCCTAGTTTACAGGCTCCAACCTGAAGGAGGTTATGCCAACCTGATTTATAGGCACCAACCCGAAGGAGGATACAATTGTCCCCTTTCCTTGCCCCAACTTTCCACCTTGAAATATAACTATAGACTCAACATGTCACTACCATTGATACTATCACTACCATTGATATTGTCACTACCATTGTCTCATCAACCTGTAATCAACCTACCATCCAGCTTGTCACTGTCACTGTCACATCAACCTGAAACTGATGATCAAGCAATCATCCAACCTATCATTGTCCCTTTCACTGTTACTATCACTATCACTATCATTGATATTTCATCATCGGCCAACTATAACTAGATCTACTCACATGGATACCAAAAACATCACCATACCATGTACACCAACCATGTACCATAACCTATGTCATACCATGTATCAAACCTGTAGCATACCATGTACCAAAACCTATACCACACCATGTACCAAGATCACCAAGAAGCGTATGTAGCAATGTACCATATCATCATCAAATCATGGACCAAAACCTGTACCATAATGTGTGCCTCCAACATATATACCATATCACTCATGATATTTCTCAATCATGCCATACACCATGTACCATATCATCAATGAAGTGCCTCAAGCATGTGATAACATCACCATGACATATACCAATCAAATACTAAGATAGCCAAGATATGTCTCTAACAATGTACCATGATATCAACAATATATGTCCTAATATGTACCAACATCGCCAAGACATGCCTCAAGCATGTACCACAACATCCAATGCATGTACCTCAAACATATGCCATAACCTCGGCAAGAAGTGCCTCAAACATGTGTCGATATCACCAATAAATGAACCTCATACATGTACCAATAATATTCCTCACACCACACACATAATATGTGCCTCAATCATGTACCAATATCTCAAAAAGATACTAAAGACATGCCTCAATCATGCACCATAACATCATCGATGTATAACATGCATATAACCATACCTTTAAACCTGTAGCTTACCTGATACACAAGATTTCAGACTTGTATCTCTTCCTCGGCCTCAACAACCTGGTACAAGCATCCTCCTACATATTTTTATCAGCCTTGCAGGACTAACCCATGCATCACGCAGGGCCTCACGGAACAAGGGTCATATAACCCGTGAAGGTGACTCACAGGACACTAGTAGCTTGACCTGTGGGAGTCAGCCAAATTAGGGTTTATCATAAAACCCTCGCTCTCTTGTGCAATCCTAAAACTTTCACACTCCTTACACTTTCATTGCCTCAAACTTGCTACCTTAGATTCACCAAATAGCTCAAGTGTGCTAACATAGAACATATTCAATAAAGTTGTGTGTGAGAGAATGAGAGGCTTCTTGAAGTGTATTTATAATTTTCCAAGTGACTTATTTTCTTAACTTAAGGGTCAACCTATAATTTCTTGTTATAACCACTTTACCCTTTAATTAATGACTTGTAACATCTTTTTATAACCGTTTAGGGGATTCTTAACCATTCTCTGGGGCCTCCAACTTCATGACCTGATAACTCCTCAACCATGAGGAACTACGTGATGTTCCACCTACCATTGGAAGAGACATGACGAGGACTATCCATATATGAGTGTGTTACATGCATTTGCATTGTCCTTCAAGTCCTTATTCCTCAAACAACTCTAGGATTCATGACAATACCTTTGGGTATTCTTGTAGACTTATTCAAATGCACCCATCACATTTGTTGACATCAATGACAACCAACTGTCCAACAACATCAATGGCAACCAACTATCCAACAATGACCTCTAGATTGGTAAACTACCATAACAATTATTCTCACCATATATTTTGATTATTTTAACAATATTAACTATATTGGTAATGAGTCAAGAAAGATATTATAAACTGTATTAATTATTTGATATGTTTGGATCATTTCATCACTAAATAGATGGATGCTTTGATAAAAGAGTTGATATTCTAATTGTGTTTTATTTATTTAATTGAATGATTATATATATTAAGTTCTTTCAGTGTCAATTTGCATTTGTATTTCGTTTAATAAGTTCTACACAATGTATAACATTTAAAGCCTTGTGAAATGATATATATATATATATATATATATATATATATATATATATATATATATATATATAAACAATTATGTAATAGGCCAAACCTAGTGTAGGTTAGACATGATTACGATTATCATATGGCATCAAAGATCATTAGTTATTTTTTCAAACACAAGATGAATTGTGAATGATGAATGGTGTATCATATATATTTGAAATCGTCAAAATTAGGGCATTTGCTAGTCTTGATTGTCATTAAATCCTCATTAGTTCTCAAAATGAATAACTAAAGTTAATTCATTTAAATGGAGGGAAGGTATCTTGATTTGTGCATATTCTAATGAGATTAAAATCATTTTTTTGTTTTAACACCAAAGAAAAAATTACCCTCTTTACAAAAATTTTAACAAAAAAAAATTACTAAACAATAATAACAACAACAAAAAATTGTGTGGATGGTTAACTATAGAAAATATGATCACA
>ML796442.1:160159-180966 GCA_009831015.1 Picea engelmannii
TTATAAATAATTTAAAAAAATAATAATAATAATACATTTTATATCTAAAATAATAAAAAACAAATATTTATATTTTATAAATAATTTTAAGATAAAAAATACCAAACGTATATTTAAGATAAAAAAAAAATACAAAACAAAACCAAAGAAAAAATATGAGGGAAAAGATATAGTTTATCTCACATATATTAAATAAATCATACATATAGATATAACAAGAACATGGAATTATACAATGAGATGCATATTAACAAATGGAAATATATTAAAACTTAATGTCCTATATTTAGTCACCTAGAATTATACACACGATCATTATAGAAACACCAAAGATATATTGGTATTATAATAGTTTCACTTTCCATGTCACAAGACCTAAAAATCTTGGATGCAAATCCTCTAGGGTCAATTTGAATTCAAAATAGTGATATGAAAACAATTGGGTAATCCTACTTAAAAGGGAGGCTTTAGTGGTATCTTGAAAGTGTTTTGTATCATGAACATGTGAATGTCACCTACTAAACATGTGGATGTGAATGCTACCTAATAAATATGACAATAAAATCAAACTTTTTATTTCAACTTGAGATCATCATGGATATTTGAGACTTTCATATAATGGCACATATTCTCCATTCAATTTTACTTTTCCATTTTTTAATTTCATTTGACATTTTTATCCAATTATGATGATATCTTCATATTATACCTTTTATAAGATATATAAAAATAAAAATAAAAAAAATTGGAAAAAGTTTACAATACTAGTCATTTGTCTAGTTTTTTTTGATAAAATCTCAAAAATCTAACATAGAACTACATTATTGGTGAGAATAAAATCGTTACATATTTTTATATTTTAAAATACTTAAAAATTTATTATTACAAAATGATAATTAATGTTTCACCATTTATGGGAGCAAGGAAATGCATATGGGGACATGTGAGACACCCCCAAATTTTAGGGAAATTCATGGGGTGGGGGAGGCCCTTACCATAGGGGATCTCATCTCTAAAATTATAAAAATTAAAATTAAAATGATAAAATTCCAACAATAACAATTTTTCCATGCAAATTCATCATTATGCAACGTAGATATTAAATTCAAATTTGTAAATGATATAAATATGATTCAAATTTAGATTCACAAATGAAATACATTGATTTATAAATCAAATATTTTTATTCAGATTCATCATTTATAACTCTAAATAGTACAAAGAAAAATAGTAGATATTGAAGTCGGAAATAGTAAATTGAAATTACTCAAAAATAGTATAGAGTGGTGAGTTAAAGACTTAGTCCGAGCTCATCAATATCTAAAGTCAAGACTCAAAACTTGAAACTGAAAATTAACAATGTACAATTAACACTAAAAATAAAATGAGCATCAATAAGTCGATCCCATTGACTAGTCCTCCTAAGTGTTATCCCCTCTTCTTCATTGTAAATCTTTGTAATGGTGGCTCAAAATCCCTTCTTAATATCTGGATCCTCAATGAAAAGATTTATGACATGCCTTGGTGTATACCATTTTAGGTTTAGTGCATATTTTGTCATGTGCAAAGGTGTGTTCATTTGATCCCACCTACACTAAATAATGGGTCAAATCCAATTCATATATAACTCTAAGGAGGGATCTTTCTCACAACTAGTTGTCTTTACTTGACCCAACATGCTATCAAAATTCTCATAGATTTCGTCAAGACTAGGAGAATATGTGCCACTGTAGCAAATGACCTCAAATATAGGGGTAAGAAGGACACCAAATTACTACAATTTTTTCACCAATCATTGTCCAGTACCCAAAGTATGATGTTCTTCCCCTCGTCTATCATGAATCCTACGCATGTGTTCCAATCTTGAATCACAACCATAGCCTGCAATGTTGATTGCACCTCCAACATCCTCTTTAATAAGAGAACATAGCTAGCATATCTAGTCTCTATAGGCTTGAGGAATTCCTTCTTCGAGTGAGACATGTACATGGCTAAGAAGGTGTGGTGGTTACAGATAAAAAATTGCACATCTCTCACAGTTATCACCAAGGTGGATACCCACTTCATTTTTTCAATGTCTTTCAGTACATTGTTGAGTGTAAGCACACAATAAGGGGTCCAAAAAATTTGCTTGCATTTACTTTGAATTAGTAACCCCATTGATTTTCACATTGTTGCAACATTTGTCACAACCTACACAACATTGGTAGGCCCAACCTCCTCTATAGCATCTCGAAGAAGCTCAAATTGGAAAGTGTCATCAATAGCTTTAGGAAAGAAAGGCCCACCCGTCATTTACTATGGTGTTGATAAGTGGACATTTAACAATGTTTGTCCACCCATCCATAAAAATAGAGCAACCTACCCTTACCCATGTTTGTTTCATTTGTTCTTTTTGCACATTAATATTGGACACTTGCCTTTCTAAAATCATTGTCCTCAACTTATGTTCACTTGGGCACACATATGAGGGTCCCAATGCCACAATTTCACAAAATGTCTCCTTATAATAAGGAGAGCTACTAGCATGGAAATTAATTTCATTGGAAAAAATAAATGTGTCAGCGGCATCATTTGTATCATTTGTAAAACCATGTTTCCCCCCATGATTGTAATTATATTAAGACTTCATGTGTTGTGATTATGAAGCATGTAATTATGTTTGTGATTAATGAAAATTCACCAGACAACTGACTGGGAAGGAAGCCTTGAGTACTGGCCATGATACCACAAGTGGGACTGGTGAGGTGGAACTGAGAAGTTTCAATGAGGAAAATAGGAATATTTCTCAAAAATCCATCATACACCTGCAAGAATTGAATACTCCACCTGCCAATGTACTTGGATTGCATATAACCATGAAATCAATTTAAGGCAGTCAAGATTGGATGGTTGAGTAGTTATAACGGCTCACAGATTTGGTACCTAGAGGAATAAAGGGTAGACAGAGACCCCAACTAGAAGGACCCATTAGTTTTCCCCTTCAAATTTGGGAGCCTAACAGAAGGATTTGCATCTGACAACAGGCATCAGGGATCCTGAGGATAGGAGGAAGAAGATGGAAAAGGTGGAAAACACCACAGTTCTAAGAAAAAGAGCAGACAAGGAAATGAAGAGAAAAAGAGAATGCACAAAGGAGAACACAACAACATATGGAATAGAAGAGAACCAATACACGGATGCACAAAAGACTGGACTCGTGCAGAATATTATCATGAATGGAATGAATTGTAGACTTTTGAATAGGTGGTGCAGTGAGAAGATGAAATTATGCGCACAACTCTGAGTAGTAAAGGAATCAGAAAGTTGTTCTGAAGAAAATTGAAATCTTTACCAAGAATTTAATGGTCACCTTCGAACAAATAAAACACATATCCAGATGGGAGAAATAGAGGATTGTGACTTGGTACTTACTGGAAAGAAACCAACACTAGTAAGGGGAGATCATTGAGGGACTGTGTAGTAGATAAGGGACTTTGTTGTGAAGAGGAAATCTAATTGGAAAGGCGCCTAATAAAATCGTGGAGGTCCTAAGCTTAGTGGGAAGAGGGAAACTTCTGCTATTACTAGTGGAGTGAAGGAGAGTAACCTTCCTAAACCATTTCTTAAGTTTGAAGTCAGTTGAGTTAGTCCCCTGGTGGTATCATGGCCTAGTACGGGGATGGCATGTTGTAGAAAGGCATAGTGCAACGTATCCTACGGTTGGGTGGAAAGGCATTTCCCCTCAATCAATTGGCTAGTTAAATTATTCACTAAAAAGATAAGTGTTTTAGCTTGCTATGTCTATTGCATGCTTAATGGTGAAGATAATTTGTTTGTTGTTTATGTTGTAAATGTGGTTAAATGAAAGAATGTTGAATTCCTAAGTAAAATGGATTAAGATTAACTTCCTTTCATTATAAATTTGTTAACTGTGAATGAATGAATGAGAAAGGTTAATGCAGGTTGTATCCATATAAATTGCTAGCCCCTTGAATGGAAATCTTGCAAGATAAAAATATTCCTTTGGTTGAGTAGGAAGAGTATTCTTGGTTTTTGGGTGAAGTTTCTGTGTGATTCTAGGAACGCCTTTTACTCAATGACTTACCTACCTTTGAATGGAAAGTTTACAGGATGCAAAATATTCAATGGGATTTTGGAGTAGAAGTTTCCTTATCCGGTTGTAGAGAAGATGAGTGTACAAGGGAATCGGGCAAAATGTCAGTATGCTAATCCTAAAAATGCCCTAGAATGGTTAAGTCTTGGAATGATCCTTTAACTCTAATGAAGACCTCTAGCTGAGCCAAAAATATTGACAGTCGTTGATTCAAAGAAGGGAGAATATGTTGACCATTGGTTGGAAGGTGAGGCCATTGGGGTGTCCAAGTTGTGAATTTGTAATGGGACTCTGATGGAAGGACCCCAAGTAATTCTGATTCATTGATATATCGGAGGGGATTCCAATGATATATGTGTTGATGATTACAGCTTCGTGAGACATCCTCCATGACACGTTCTCCTTTGAGACTGAGTGAGATGACCTGTGAGAGAGACCATGAGTTGGGTGTGCCCATGAGATCGGTGTGTAGTTCCTCTCTGAGACTGAGATGGAACCTTGTGTGCCCCTGTGTGGGGTGAGGATTCCCATGAGATGGGTGTGTCTTTTGAGATGAAACGATCTATATGCCCCTGTGTGGGGTGAGGATGGCCATGTGATGGTTGTGTCATTCCTCTCTGAGACTGAGATGAAACGTTTTGTACCCCCGTGAGGGGTGAAGGTGCCCATGTGATGGGTGTATCATTCTCCTCTGTGTAGAGATTTGATACGATGTGGTACTTCAGATGATTCTCCTATGAGACTCAGTGAGATAGAGATATGTTGAGTAGAACGTCCCTGTGGTTGAGCACAGGTGGGCGTGCCCCTGATGGCTGAGCATTAGTGGGTGTGTGAGATCCCTTTTTATATTGTCTAAGAGCAATATTTACATGTAACCCTAGTTTTGATGTAAAGGGTACAAGTCGGACCCACCACAAAGTGAAAGATAATTAATGTAAAAGATAATTAATATTGTAATTATTAATTATATTCTAAGTTATTAAGGTCGGCCCTGTTGTGCCAATAGACACCACTTTTGATGTGTCCAGTCTAGTATAATTAAAGGTGATTTCCCCATTGAGGAAACACACAAGTCACATGTAATTTCATAATTTTAGCAAGTACATCTTCTAGGGTTAAAATGCGCACCTCTCTTGGGCACTAGCTTCTTGGTTTTGGAGAGAACCCTTTTGTGTGCTAGTTCTATGGTGTGAGAGGTATTTCTCTTGAGAATATAGCAAAGGATTGTTGGGTTTTATTCCCTTGTTGAGAAGGGTTTCCCAGGATATTTCTTATGTTCTTGTGCATGGTATTTCTTCTTGTGATCTTGGTTATTGCAACAATTTTGAATGGTGTAGCTATATTTGTTTATGGTTCAAGTAAATGCTAAAAATGAAATAATCCTCATGATTGAGCCTAGCATAGTGAAAATTCAACATGGTATCAAAGCTTAGGTCTTGAAGAACCCATTGCACAAGCTTCAAGCAAGCCATCCTCCTCTTTTGTAGAACTGTATGGCTCTCCTAGGGTTTCTAGAAAATCCATACAACCCTCTCCTTTTGAGTGATTTCAACACCTTAAACTTGGATGATGGGGCTAAAAATTGTATAGGAGTATACGGCCTCCTTCAAAGCACCTCTAGCAATTTTTTGGCCCTAAGGTTTCTAGGGTTTCACAATTTTCTAAATCAGATTTAGGGTTTTTGCAGCTCATAGAAGGAGATTCTCAAGCTCACTAGTGTTCTTCTGACTTTCAAGGATTATTGTTGGCAGTCATAATCCTAACGAAACCTAATATTTCTAGCCTATCCTAACCATTAGGTTTCCTATCCCAGTTGGTAAGGGTTTGTGAAGAATCTGAAAATATGATTAACAGAACCTTGGTGGAAGATAGGCTTGATGGAGCAAGAAACTTCATTTCCTAGAAGTCAAGACTTCAGATCACTCTTGAAAAGGAATATCTATTGTGGACAATACAAAGATATTTACCAGAGATAACTACCGATGAAGAAAAGGAAGAAAGGAAGGAAGATGACGTCAAGGCAAGGAAGATAATCATCTGCTCAGTAAGAGATCATTTCTTGCCTCGTATTTCCAACCTGAAGACATATTATGAAATGTATGAAGCATTGAAAAATATATTTGAGAGTGAAAACACCCTCAGATCTCTTACATTGAAGGGCCAGCTTCAAAATATCAAGATGACAAAAGGTGACAATGTTGTTTCCTTCTTTATGAAGATGTTAGAGATCAGAAATCAGCTAGGTTCCATTGGAGAAATCATATCAGATAGAGAAATTGTTTTGACCACTCTCAATAATCTTCCCAAACATTGGGAACCATTTCTTCAAAGTATCAGTGGAAGAGAAAATCTACCTACTTGTGATCGTTTGTGGACAGATTGTACCCAAGAAGAAATCAAACTTATAGCTAGAGGAGGGAAGACTCCCCTCATGATGACAATCATGCTCTTGCACTTCATACAAAGAAAGGAGGAAGAAATAAAAGAAACTTTAGGCAAACATTCAAAGACGAGAAGACTTCATCAGCTTCAGGTTATGATCAGAGAAATGACATGTCAAATATCCAGTGCTTCAAATGTGACAAGTATGGACACTTTGCGAGAAATTCTCCTACCAAAAAGAAAGGAAGACAATATGCTTCCACCACTGATATTGATCCAGACCCTCCTCAGAAAGATGAAGACATGAGAAATGAGGATTACATCCTCTGACTTTTCTCAGGAAGACCAAATACAATATTGAGCATGATTGTAGACTAGGGTAAGTTATTGTACTACATTCCTAAATTGTTTTAATCATTAAACTGCAGTTGATTGCATTTTGATAGTGAAGGGTATTATCCCTAGTGTGGTAGCCCTCATGACTTGGACCATTATCCCATGTACGGGAGTCCAAATTTTCTTGATTGATTATTATTCTAGTACAGGAGACCATTTTGGCTGTTATCCCCATGGGAGGCCATCTTGGTTATTATCCTAGTACATAGTTCATCAAAATACTATAGAGTTAGTAGAGGGCCTAAGAAGACATGAGATATCTCTAGGTTAGCAACACGGAAAAAGGAAGATGTCTATCCTTCAAACTTCAGAGGGAGTCAAACTATTTGCAATAGGTCATAAAAGGCATGCATGGGATCGACAAACTCTGCAAGAGGTAGAGGGACATGCAACTCCTCAAGGCACATTCTGAGAGAAAAAGAGACCAAAGATATTTTCGAGCTATTTTTCATCCATGAGCCACATCATTGATACAGAGCCTTATTATCATGGAGAAGCAGCAGGTCAATAGGTATGGAAAGATGCCATGATAGAAGAGTATCAGTCCATCATGAATAAATATGTGTGGGATATTGTTCATAGACCATAAGGGAATTATATAGTAACTTCCAAGTGGATATCTAAGATCAAATATGCAGACTATGAAAGTGTCGAGAAGTACAAAGTGAGATTTACAGCTAGAGGGATTCGTGATTCATGAGTCAGTCGAGACAGACTCAATGGATAGCAATGGAGCATGTATTGAGATATCTACGAGGCACAGTTGGATATGTCCTGAGATATGCCTCCAGTGTAGACATGATTTTTCAAGGATATGCCAATGCAGATTGGGAAGCGAGCACAGTAGATTGGAATAGCACATCCGGTTGTTGTTGTTTTACCTTGGGGTATGCCATGGTTTCCTGATGCAGCAGGAAATAGAGCTCTGTGGCCTTGAGTACCATCGAAGCAGAGTATATAGAATTGAGTGTGGCAGTCTACAAAGCAGTGTGTCTTTGCAAGCTCCTGGCAGATGTATTTGATCATGAGATGGATCCTACTATTATTCATTGTGATAACCAGAGTTGTGTGAAGCTCTCTAAGAACTTTGTGTTTCATGATAAATCGAAACACATTGAGATAAAATATCATTATATCAGAGACATGGCGCAGAGGAAAGAAGTAAACGTGAAGTACCTTCCTACACATGAGAAGATTGCAAATATATTCACCAAGCTGCTTGCCAAAACGAAGTTCGAGTACTTTCGTGAGAGACTTGGCTTGGTGGAGAATGCCTCCCTAGATGAGAGGGAGTGTTGATGATTACAGATTCGTGAGACATCCTCCAAGACACATTCTCCTCTGAGACTGAGTGAAATCACCTGTGAGAGAGCCCATGAGTTGGGTGTTCCCGTGATATGGGTGTGTAGCTCATCTCTGAGAATGACATGGAACGTTGTGTGCCCCTGTGTGGGGTGAGGATGCCCATGATATGGGTGTGTCATTTGAGATGAAACGATGTGTATGCCCCTGTGTGGGGTGAGGATTCCCATGTGATGGGTGTGTCATTCCTCTCTGAGACTGAGATTAAACGATGTGTACCCATGTGAGGGGTGAACGTGCCCATGTGATGGGTGTATCATTCTCCTCTATGTAGAGAGTTGAGACGATGTGGTACTCCAGATGATTCTCCTATGAGACTCAATGAGATAGAGATCTATTGAGTAGGACATCCATGTGGATGAGAACAGGTGGGCGTGCCCCTAGTGGATCAGCACTAGTGGATGTGTGAGATCCCTTACTATATTGTATAAGAGTAAGATTTACCTGTAAACCTAGTTGTGATGTAAAGGGTGCAAGTCGGCCCCACCATAAAGTGAAAGATAATTAATGTAAAAGATAATTAATATTGTAATTATTAATTATATTCTGAGTTATTGAGGTCGGCCCTGTTGTGCCAATAGACACCACTTTGAGGTGTCCAGTCTAGTATAAATAAAGGTGATTTTCCCATTGAGGAAACACACAAGTCACATGTAATTTCAGAATTTCAGCAAGTACATCTTCTAGGGCTGAAGTGTGCACCTCTCTTGGGCGCTAGCTTCTTGGTTTTGGAGAGCACCCTTTTGTGTGCTAGGTCTATGGTGTGAGAGGTCTTTCTATTGAGAATATAGCAAGGGATTTCTTGGTTTTCTTCCCTTGTTGGGAAGGGTTTCCCAGGATATTTCTTGTGTTCTTGTGCATGGTATTTCTTCTTGTGATCTTGGTTATTGCAAAGATTGTGAATGGTGTAGCTGCATTTGTTTATGGTTCAAGTAAATGTTAAAAATGAAATAAACCTCATGCTTGAGCCTAGCATAGTGAAAATTCAACAATCTGGACCAAAGGTGTCTGATACTTCACCTAGAATTCTATCATAGGGTGGATGGTCGAAGAGGTCTAGAAAGATGACATAGGAATAATATTCTATGGGGAATCCCAATAGAGAAATACAATGGATGTGTGAGAGAGTATGAGGGCGTGAGGACCACAGATATATAGAAAGAGATGTTAAGGGATTCCCATATGTAGTATTTGGAATGATCCAATCCAATAAAGAAGACTTTGATGAAAAGAAGCATCAACTAACTACCATGTAGCTATATAACTCCAAGCCAATCCTATCCACTTGTCAATATGGTTGAGGATCATTGTATCCATTGGAATAGTCTCATCAGAAGAACTCATCGAGAAAATGAATGATCACTCAAACCGATTGCATTTCGATGGTGAAGAACTCTAAGTAAATATGAGTCATTCATTTGTGGGAAGGGTATCCAGTACAATGTCTCTAATAGATCTATCGAGGGCCCCACATGTTAATGTGATGAATAGTTGATGAGAGGGGTGATAACCATTGAGTAGATCGAGGTGCTAATTCAATTGGGGCCCTCATTTTCCAAGTCCGAGGACCATTGGATCTATGAGAACAATCCATTGGAGAAGTGCCATTGGGATGGAAATTTGAGTCACTTAACTCACTTTCCGATGAGTAGGAAGCTTGATTCATTGTCAACCATTGATCTGGTCACGCAGAGTGAATTCCATCTTCTCGATCGAGAGGCTTGGTTCCTGCTCTTTGTAGTGAAACCTTGGAGAAATTTTGTTAGGAGTTGGGTGTTCAACAAATTGATTTTTCATGGTTGGATGTTGTGATAAGAGAAGTTCTCATGCACGCCATGACGAATGTGAGAAATAAAGATTCAAACCTGATTCCTTAGGATAAGGGAAGGAGGAATTTTGACATCCTTCCAACCTAAGTAGGTTTATGGGTTCGAGTTTGTTGCAGAGTGGTATCAAAGAAGATTTCAATCTCTCGGCTTGAATGGGTTTCCAAGGCTGCCTGACTATTTAAGAGAACTTTTATTTTACCATAAGTGCATGTTATAAAAAAATTGTAATGACTAATAATGTTTCATTATTTTATCACATAGGGTGTACTAAAAAGGAAGTAGAGGTGAATGGTGCAGCATAGCATGGAGGACACCTCACACTTAAGAGATAAAGAATATGATGGTTGGGGGCGCAAAGAAACTCCTCTAGACCTAATAGCTATTCTCAGAAGTCTGAAGGCAGACAATGGGGGCTCATGAGAGATTAGTCTGAGAAGGAAGAGCTGAATGGAGTGCTACTATAGAGTTTATCAAAGATTCAGAATCATATGTAGCAAGTTCCAACTACTAGTAATGTAGAGCTGCAACAGTTCGAGAAATTGAAGACCCCTTAATATGCCCATAAGCATGGTTTAACTCATAGCAATGTAGGAAGAAGTTCTTTTGAGAAGAGGCATCGAGATGCTAATAAGGGTAGAGTTGGTGGGAGTATTTCCACGGAGTATTCTAGTGGGAAGACCACTACTAGGGAGTTGTCCAACATTGACACTGGATCAAGTGTTCCCAGGAAGAATAAAAAGAGACACTCATAGAGTTCTCTGATAGAATAATTTAAGAAGGCTAAGCTACCTACTTTCGATGGATAAATTAAGAAAGGAGAAGAATTTGAGGCTTGGATTTTGGGGCAGAGAAAGTATTGTTGGGTACACAAATACTCAGAAAATACAAAGGCAAAGATATCCATACTCAATCTAAATGGAGGAGTTCCATCTGGTGGGAGGGCCTCAAGGAAGTTAAAGGATCGAAAGAGAGAAAGATGACCTGGAAGAAATTTGAGAAGTATTTCAGGAAGGCCTACTTGTCAGAGAAATACTTCAACGGAAAGATTAAGGAATTCATGAACACAAGTTGGGACAACTTACCATGGAATTATTGCCAAGATATTCTTAGAGTTGTTGAGGTATATTCCTTACCTCAAAGATAATAAGGCAAGGATACAATTATTCCTCAGTGGGTTACCAAAGTCCTATCAGGATAGAATTAAATTTGATGAGCCTAATACCTTGTAGGATATCATTAGGAAGGCTAAGTGTTGTTATGATCAATCCAATCATAGGAAGGATCCTCTTAAGGATTGGAAGAGGAAAGATAAGAGTGGATTTCAGAATAAGGGATTTAAATCATCCCCATACAAGAATTCGAATAAGGGTTCTCAGTTCATTCATTTGAGCAAAAGTGTGGACCAGTAGAACTTTCCATCTTAGAGTGGAAATAAGCCAGCAAAACAGAAAAGAGAAAGAGTAGAGGAGACAAGGAAGGTGCCTCTACATTGTTAGGGTTGTGGAGAGGAACATATGATAAGATATTTTCCACACAGGAAGCATGATGGAAAAATAATCTATCATGTTCAAGAGGCTACTATGGTCAATGATGTGGCTAGGAGTGTGCTACGAATATATGCAGTTGCTAAAAATCGGCAAGCAGACCACCAACATTTTGTAGTGGAGTTGGAAGGTATAATTACCAAGCAATCAATTTCTATTTTGATTGACCTTGGTTCTAACCTTAGGTATGTTTTTCCATATGAACTAAGAGAAAAGCGGCAGAGGTAATAGAGGTTGTCCATTTGAAATGAGTGGACTACATACTTAAGTAGCTGCGAATATCCTACCCCTAGGATCATATGATGTGTCACTAGGCATGGACTTGTTAGCAGTTCAAAAGGCAAGATCGAATTTTTACGATAATACCTTAGAATGTGAAGATGAAGAAGGAAACATGAGGGTGTTTCAAGGCATTTGAAAACTAGTTTTAGTTAGGAAGATATCAGGATTGTAGCTTAAGAAATTCAGTCGAAAAGGGTGTCTCTTTTTTTCCATACAAGTGTTCAACACCACATAAACAAAGGAGTTGAGGGTTTAGGATCACCCAGTGTTGTGGGAGTTTAAGGATGTATTCCCATAAGAGGTACCTAGACTTCCTCCTGAGAGAGATCTTGATTTTTCAACAGATCTTGTTCCTGGAGTAGTACTAGCATCAAAAGTACCCTACAGGATGAGCACACCAGAGTTGGTGGAATTGAAAGTACACATGAAGGGGATGTTGGATAAAGGGTATATTAGTTTGAGCATATCCCCAAGGGGAGAACTTGCATTGTTTCTAAAGAATAAGGATGGTACATTGCGATTGTGCATTGATTACCAACAGTTAAACAAGATGACCATCAAGAACAAATATCCATTGCCCAGGATCAATGATATTTTTTATCAACTCATAGGAGCTACAATTTTCTATAATATTGACTTGAGATGATATCACCAAGTCATGATTAAGGAAGAAGACATCCACAAGATATCTTTTAGAATGAGGTATGGAAACTATGAGTTTGTGGTAGTGCCATTTGGGCTTACTAATGCACTAGCTACTTTTATGTTCTTAATGAATAATGTTCTCAACAAATATTTGGACAAGTTTGTTCTAGTGTTTGTTGATGATATTCTAGTGTATTCCAAGAACCAGGAAGAGCACAAAGAACATATTAGGATGATGTTGTAGGTACTAAGAGATTATCAGTTATATGCCAATTTCAGCTAGTGTGACTTCTTTCATAAGGAGATCCATTATTTGGGCCACACAATCTCAGGGAAAGGAATGGTAGTATATCCTGAGAAGATCAATGAAATCATGGATTGTCCTTCCCCTCTGAATGTGATTGGGGTGAGGTCATTTATGGGATTATTTGGATATTACATAAGGTTCATTAAAGGACTTTCCAAGATTAATCATCCTATTTTCATTACAGAAAAAGGGGGAGAAGTTTGTATGGTCAACAAAATGTGAAGCCAATTTTCAGTAACTGAAGCATCTTGTAATGTCCCCCAGCTTAACCAAAGAACATTTCTTACATAATACACATAAAAAAAAATATGCTAAATCGTTTACTATAGCTTACCAGCTATGATTTAATTCACATTTTTAACCATGTTTTTCTACCCATAATCAAATGCATATACAATGCTCTAAATGATCACGAATGCAGAAAATAAACTCATTCACAGCAGCAGATAAACCATTCACATACACAGAGATAAGAACAACAATTTAACTCATGAAATAACTCAAAAAATAAGCAGACAGTTATCTTTTCAAATATGTGTGCAACCAACTACTTGGGAAGAACATTCAACCCAACCATAGACTTGTTGTTCTAAATCCCAATAGAAATTCACCCCCGAGATAGGGCTAGGAATCCATAAGAGAAGGATGTCTCTCAGAGTCCACTCACAACTCACTATCACACAACCCACTGGTATTCTAATACAGTTATCCCAAATTTCATCCATCTCTCTTCCTCTTGACCTATCCAACCCAAGGAATGTACCCTTTCACTACTCTCAGTCCATCAGGTGTCCCATTCATTTATCAGGGTCTCTCTGGAAAAGGAAGCTAGGAATATCTATGTTGGGAAMTCAAGGGAACTCACTTCTAGGAAAACTACAAGAAACCATCAACAAACACTTATTGTTACAGTGAAACTCCCTCAAGAGTGAAGGAAAACTACAAGAAACCATCAACAAACACTTATTGTTACAGTGAAACACCCTCAAGAGTTCACTCTTCATGCTTGACAACCTGGTTCTTCAATTTTCCAGCTCCAATACACTCCAAAATGTTCTAGCATGCTTCTGAATTCTCCCAACCTTATTGCTCTAAATCTGGTGCTCTCTTTTCTTTCTCTCTATCTCTTGTTCATGCCAAAATGAATGTGTCCAAAATTCATGTAACCACCATACAAATTTCCTCTAGTTTCCCAAGAAAATTGAATTATCACTCGACCCAATGTTGATTGCTTCATCCCCATTCTTTCCAATAAATATGGGATGTGACCCTCACACCCACGCTCTTACATGAGTTTAATGATTGGGCTCTCATACACTCAAACAGAAAATAGAAGTCTTCCCCAAAGGATAATAAAATTCAGAAAACTATGTTTGGATTAATACCCATAATTGATTTCACCCCTTGGGCCCCTCTTAGACACTCTCTAGGCATTCCCCTCTCTTGTAGATAAATCATCCCCCATCTCTGTCCTTATTCCCAGTAGTTGGAATCAAATTATATTTATTACAATTTAGAAAATACATTTTGCATAATACATCACTTGGCCATAGCCATATATCTACATTATGCATTAATTAAACTGGGGATTATAGTGGGGATGTTACATCCCCCCTCCCCTACAATTTTGCATCGTCCTCAATGGACAACACCATGTTGAAACACATATACAAATTTACATCACAATATTCAAAAAATAAAACAAAAAATTGTAATTCTTTTACCCTCCAACAACACTCCCAACCATAATATCTCATTCTTCTCAAATTGTTGACCCAAGGAATGTGCCCCCTTTACTGCCTTCATTCCATTGGGTTACACCATTCATTTATTAGGGATGTCAGCACAGGTGACCAGGAATTTTTGAGATGTGGTTCTAGAATCTATCTACCCAAAAATGGAGTCTTGCATTTTCAACTTTTATTTCCTTCAAAATTGACAAAACTTTGCAATTATTCCTCCTGCATAGTTTCTTCATGCTCCCATGTTGCATCTTCAGGATTGTAGCAATTCCATTGAACTTTTACCAAACCTGTGTATTTTTTCCTAAGAACTTTGACTTTCAAATCCAGGATGTGTATTGGTTCCACCCATAAATCCCCTTTGTTTTCCACCTGGATCACAGTCTAATCAATTATGCGGTTAGAGTCAAGAACATATTTCTTTAATAAGGATACATGAAATACATTATGCACTCTCATATATGCAGGAAATGATAGAATGTATGCAATTGTCCCTATCTTATATAATATTTCAAAAGGCCCACAATATCTTACTACCAACTTTGGGAAACAACCCAATCTTATCGAACTTCTTTTTGCTTTCACTTTAAGAAATACAGGTTCACCCACTTTAAAATATCTAAAAACTATTTTCTTGTCTACATAACTTTTATGCCTATCTTGGGTAGCCTTTAAATTATACCTTATGCTCTTCCATTTTCTTTAACAAATATAGCCCAACGATAGCTTTGTTTGTTGGGTTATCCCAGTTCACTGGTGTGTTACACTTCCTACCATACAAAGCTTCAAAAAGACTCATTTTTAATGATGCTTGATACCCATTATTATTAAAAAAAAAATCCATTAAGTGGATATAGTCTTCCCATTTTGATGGTTGGTCCATCACATACATCTTGAGCATGTCTTCAATTATCCTCTTGGTCCTCTCTCTTTTTCCATATGACTCTGGGTGAGATGTTATACTAAGGTTCATATTTGTCCCAGAGCCTTTGAACAAACCTTTCCATAATTTGGATGTAAACTTGGAATGTTTGTCTGAAACTATTTCATTAGGCACTCCATGTAGTATGGAAACTTCCTTCATGTAAATATCTTCAATATTTGTTGCTTTATGTGTTGTCTTTACAGGAACAAAATGTGTTTCCTTGGTCAATTTGTCCACCATCACCATGATGGAATCTTGTTGTTTCATTGTTCTGGGCAGCTTTGTAATAAAATCTACTGTGACCACCTCCAACTTCCTTTATGGAATGGACAATGACTGTACCAGACCCGCTGGATGTCTTTTCTTTGTCTTTACCTTCGGGCACTCTAGACATCAGGCTATGTAGTTAGCCACTTCTTTCTTCATTCTCGGCCAAAAGTATTGGCTCCTTACAACTATAATGGATTTATTATATCCTCAATGCCCAGCATATGTCACATTGTGTATTTCTCTCAGCACTATATTTTTTCATCTCCATGGAATTCGGCACATACACCTTTCCTTTGTACAAGAGGATTCCATCCTTTTTCAATTCACAATTTTATATTTTTGTTGTGGATTTCCTTACTGTAAGTTTTCTTTTACATGTAAATAATTTTGATCTGAAATTTTTTCTTTAAGAATTTTATCTTTTAAATCCGTATTGTACACGTTGATGGTTTCCATATGCATCTTATGAGCTATTGTGTTGAGTGCATCAATCACCTGATTTTATTTTCCTTTGATATTCATAATTAGTAAAAGAGGCAAATTCTCCAAAGTTCTGGAGCCCGAAGTTAATATGGGTCATTGGTAGTAGAGGGACATGTGTCCGCAAATCAACGAGTATCTAGAAGTTCGGTTATCCAATGAAATTGAAGTGTAATCACAAGAGCGTGCAAGTTTCCTGAAGCTCTAAAGGTTGGAGCAAATCTTGGTCGTTGGCGCTAGGTGCACGTGGCAACATATTGAGTGTGGTTCAGAATTTGACGCTCTGGAAAATATGAGATGTGTTGCATTTTGGGTCGAGAACTCCCGAAGGCCAGAGTAGATCTCGACCACTCATTATTGAGGACACGTGGACCATTGATCAAGGTCCTTCACTTGTTTGGAATTCGAAACTCTGGAAGGAAGTGTGGTACAAGACGTGGAAATCTCTGAAGCCTAGAGCCCGGAGAAGACGTAGGTCATTGATCTGAGATAAGGGGAATTTGTACGATTTACTATTTCAGAGTTCATGCATTCGGAATTATTGCATGTTGGAGTGGGTAAAATCTATGAATGTCAGAGTCACGAAGTAACGTGGACCATTGATCTGAGGATTCTTCGGGACCTCCTCTGACCATTAGATCTAGACTATGGTTAGCTCGATGTTGACCACTTTGGTAGTAAGGAGAAAGTCACACCATGGATCCCCCGAACGCCGAAGTCACGAAGTAACGAAGGCCGTAGATCAAGGGATCTATGTGGATGCATCTCGACCCTGAGATCTAAGGGTGTAGGAAGGCCACCAATCCGGAGTGACGTTGCACACTGACATCACCTAGGGTGACATGGACCCACGTTTGATATGCCACATATCACCTAGATTTGTATGTTTCATAGACCCTACATACCATTAAAAGGTGAAACGTGTCACCCCGATAGGGGCCACGTGTCATCTTTGCCTTGCTTCCTATACCCATGGAACTTGCTTACTTGTCCCATTCGACGAGTGGAGTGCTTGGGACCCAGGTGTCCTTGCCCTCATGTTTATCATGTCACCACGTGTGAGAGTGGACCCTTCGATATTTTAGAACTTCGGGACTCCGGAGGTTTGGGATGCGGTGTTGTGGGTAAGTCGAAAGGCCCGAAGGCCGAAGCCACATGGAAATATTTTGGACTCCTTCGAGATTTCGGGAATCTGAGACTCTGGACATTCAGCGTCGAAGCGTCGAATGTTGAACTTCCCTCTAACTCATGTGTTAAATGAAGATCGTGTCCCACCGTTGGACTGAATGGTGGATGAACCTCCCCATGGATGTAGGAACTTGGGGACGGTACGAATGAAGTGGAGCCACGTGGTCCATGTTTGATAAATGCTCGAAGAACTTCAAGAGGCCATAACTTGCAACCCAGAGCTCATATTTGAGCCTGGTAGCAGTCGTTAAAACACTACGGGTGAGTAGAAGAGGATGCAAACCTCGGAGAAAGGATTTGAGATGTTTAAGGAAAGTGGAATTTAGATTCCCCATTCCTTAAAAAGGTACTTAAGGGGTTGGGTGTGTTACACTATGCTTCAGCCATTGTTGTGGTCAAAGATATTTTTCACGACAGGTTCTCTATGACGACCATGGGTCCACTTCACTACTTTATTGGTCTTGATATTAGTCAGGATGCTTTTGCAATCAAACTTTCTTAGGATAAGTATGTCAGGAATCTTACGGATAGATTACACATGATAGACCGTAATTCTGCACCTACACCCTTTTTATCTGGGATCAGACTTGAGGATGGTGGGGATACACCATTAGTGGACAACACTTTAAATCGACCATTGGTGGGGAGTCTTCTGTATCTCACCCACACCCATCCAGATATTTCATATGCAATAGGAGCAATTTCCATATACAGCAGGAGCCCCATGATCTACACTAGAAGGATACCAAGCGCATCCTCAGATATGTTTAGGGCACCATGAGTTATGGGATTCACTATGCAGTTGATCGTACATTGGATCTCATAGGCTTCACAGATTCAGATTGGGTTGGTGATGGCACAAACCGCAAGTCCACTTCTAGGTACACTCTCAGTTTGGGGGAAGGTCGTATTTTTTGGTCAAGTAAGAAGCAATAAACCATTGCTTTATCTTCCATTGAGGCCGAGTATAGAGGAGTAGTCAACTGTGTCATTCAGGCACTTTGGCTTCAACACTTTCTTACTGATCTTGGTATCCAGTTTCACTGTCCGACTGTCATATGGTGTGACAATCAGAGTACACTGAGATTTTGCAGAGATTCAATACAGTGATAGGGAACCAAACAAATTGATGAGGTCCACATGTATTTCATCGTAGATCTAGTACATGACAAGATCATTGATCTGCAGTTATGTGCTTCCTCTGAACAGACTGTCGACATCTTCACCAAGACCTTCACTAGGATGAAGTTTCAGATTTTGTGGGATAGTCTTGGAGCGAAGAGCACAGTTTCCTAGAAGTTTCCTTTTCTTATTTTGATGCATTATCTTTTGAGGGGGGGTTTTGTTCCCACGTGGTTTTCCCTCTTTCCTCATTTTTTATTCAGTGTTCATTAGTTGCATTGTACATGAGTACCTAATATGGCCTAGTTTTTAGGACTCATTTTTTATTACTCCATAGTAATTTTCAGGGGGGGATGTTGGAGATATTTTTATTTTCGACTCACTAGTTCACTATTAGTTTACTAGAGCTAGTTCTATTTTAGAATTTCTATTTTAGACCATCACTATCATGCATGCATTCCTAAGAAAAGCTCATTGCTTGTTTGTTTTTCTTAATTATGGAATGTTTTGTCGTATATGAGTGTATATCACTCACTCATTGTATTCATTCATTGAATAGCTCATTGAAGTAGTGTGAATATATTGTATCATTCTTCCATATTGAATCTCTCGTCCTTTTCTTGATAAGCTTTGTTTGTACTTCTTTAGCTAGGTCTTCTGTGCATGTTTCCATGAAACGTTGACATTATGAACCTAAGCAACTTCTAAAGAAAAACCATTTAATTTATTCTCAAAGAATAGGTGAATGGCCTAAGAAACTTCTAAAACAAAGCCACTTGATTTATTTGTTTTTGTTTGTTAATTTGTCCAGACCTTCGTGGCAGCGGGATTAACCTTTGGCTTGAGAAACCGCGACTCAGGGGCATCTAAGTCGTCAAAATCACCCGAGGATCGCACCCGGCCTAAGCCACACCAACCCTTAACATGGTTGGATTTTTTGTCCCCGCAGGTTTCGAACCGGTAACTTTTCAACACGGAGTAGCTTAACAACACACTCTGTCACTAACTATCCTACACCTTGGAAACAAAGCCACTTGATTTATTAATCTCAAAGAATGGGTAAATGGCCTAAGCAACTTCTAAAACAAAACCACTTAACTTATTCTCAAAAACATATGAATGGTGTTTAAAGCTATTTCAAAAAAACATGTAAATGGTGTTTAGGGATATTCCACTACTCTTTCAACACCCCCACATTACACCAATATAATTCCTCGACTCAACCAAGCCACATGATACAGTAGGGATGGGGTGCACAAACCACTACACTGAGTTTGTTATTACCCATGAGTGTCAATATGGTGAATTCATCAATGTCATATGACAATAGTTATCCCTCTATTAATTTTGCTCTATGTGCACACATGAAACTTTTTAAAGCATAAGAGCTTTTAGCAAGTTGCGTTTGGGAGTTCATACATGATACAAATTGATCAAATATTAAGCATTACCAAATGTTTTTCAGTGAATGTCTTATAGTTATAGTGAAGTGTTAGCAGATATGTTTTCAATTAATATCTTATATGTTTGATTTTTGGTTTTTGAACATTATTATAGTATATTTATGATAATATAAGGTTTAAATCCGTTTCAATATTTCAAAATAAAATAAATTATTATTAAAGTTTGAATATTAAAATAAATTAAATAAAAAGAGATGTGTTAATTTACCATTTAATAAATATAAAGAGGAATAAAAAAATAAATCTATATTTAAATAAATTTACATTTAGTTATAAATATTATTTAGTTATAAATATTAGTTAGTGTTTTATATTTATTTAAATAAATTTATATTTATTTATAAATATTAG
Source organism: Picea engelmannii (assembly GCA_009831015.1). Taxonomy (NCBI): domain Eukaryota; kingdom Viridiplantae; phylum Streptophyta; class Pinopsida; order Pinales; family Pinaceae; genus Picea; species Picea engelmannii. The sequence continues at coordinate 180,544 of ML796442.1, forward strand.
TTAATGTTTTAATAAATATAAAGAGGAATAAAAAAAAAATCTATATTTAAATAAATTTACATTTATTTATAAATATTAATTAGTGTTTGATAAATTTTCATTTTTTTTTATATAACATATTTCAATTTGTTATATTTTTATTTATAAAAATTATAGATGAATCTTACACATCTTACTTATAATAAATTGTTATTATATTTATAAATATTAGTTAATATTTGATAAATTTTCAATTTTTTTTTATATAACATATTTTAATTTTTTATATTTTTATATTTTTATTTATAAAAATTAAAAATGAATCTTACACATCTCACTTATAATAAATTGTTATAATACTATTATAATACATTGTAAAATGTACTTACCTCAAATGAATCTTACACATCTCACTTATAATAAATTGTTATAATACATTGTAAA
>ML796442.1:187028-216967 GCA_009831015.1 Picea engelmannii
TTAATCCATATATATTGAATTTCATTGTTCGACTGGTAGTTCTAGTTTTTTGTTTTCAATATTGAATTCTTCTAGTTTTGGAGGCACCGTGTTGTTCTCTTTCCTATTGAAGAATCCGAAAATGAATCCCTCCTGATATCTACGTCACCCGAAGATTCCTGCATGTGATGAGAGTGAAATTTTGTACAATCAGATGCCTTTTTTATTGACTGTAGAGATAAAGGCGTACCTCGTTGGCTTTATTGGCGAATGTTTGAAGAAGGAAGTTACTGCATTTTCCAGCAAAGATCGTGGTCATTACCTGTCGCATAAGGCGCACAATTGAAGGCCTAAAACGTGTGCAGATAATGCTCATGAGAGAAGGACAGAAGCATCCCATGAATGCTTCTTAAGTTCAGAAAATTCCAATGGAATAAGCTACAAAAATAATGTATGGACGAAGGCGATTGAACATTCAAGGCACATGTACAAACCAAAAAAAATAAAATTGAGTTCTGGTGTTGAGGAGACATTTTGGTCCAAATGCATCTTGAAATTTTATGGTCTCTTATTATCCAGCAAGAGTCTAAGATGAACGATTGTATTGACACTTGGATCGATGCCAATTAAATTGTATATTCTTCCTTAAAATCGTTGTATATGCTTCTTGCAATTAAAATTGAAATGAGATATGAATTTGCCACGGAGACTACCAAGTAAAGGAGCAACAGATTCGATGGAGCACCGCCTTGATTAAACGACATCCAATCCACGCAGTTTCGTCGAGCCAATTTTGAGACAACATGCGGTGGCAATGGCTCCCCATTGACTGAACAAGAGGAGTGTCTGTCTTGGAAACTCCATACCCAGCGGTAGATTCAAATGATAAAATTACAACCTGCATTTTTTTATCATTGGAATTGGAATTGCACTAGATCACAACAATCTCTGGAATCGCACCAGATCACACCAATATTTTTGTGAGGAAAGAATTTCAGATTGCACCACGTTTTTCAGTTTAGAAAGTGATTTGCTCCAGGATTTCATTCCAGAAAACTTTGCAGAGGAAAGCCGCGCGGATTCAACGAAGATCGGTGAAGCATGCAGTGAAATCCTCTAACATTATCCTTTCAGCTTGAATATTTCTTGAGGGGAGAGCTCTATCCATGTATGCCCTTGATCTACGCAGAAATATAGACTCAAGTGGCACATTTGTGAGAGAGACAACTCAATTTTTTCAACTGGTAATTATAAGGAAAAGGCAAAGTATTAAAGTGTTTTTTATAAATGTACATTTCAAGGGGGCAACTAGAAGATCATTGTAAGATTTTATTTGAGGGGGATGAGTGAAGCATTTTTTGCACCATTTTGTAATTATTACAAAGAACTAAAGTGTGAGTAAAGAATCATATTTAAAAGCATTTAATGTAATTAAAGTATTTTATTACTTCAAAGCCGAACAAAAGTCTACTTGAAGGTTTGGCAATAAGATGTGATGACAAAAACTGTAATTGAGAAGTGAATCGCTCTTAAGTGTAAGAGTTCATTGTATCAAGAATAATAAAAGTTCATTTTTTGTGGTGTTGAAGTGTCATAGATCCGCCCGAAATTGAATAAGGGGATCTTAGGTACACCTTGTGTAGTGTGTGCTGGTGATTTTTTAATGGTTGTCTTATGAGCTAGTTTTGACGTTATCCCACATACATGGAGTACAAAGAAGGTTAATGAAATAAGCACACAATTAATGCCAGTGAAGCACATACATCCAAGCACAATCAAATCTCTCAATTAAGAAGCAAAGAACATATCAATTTGCAATCACATCAACATTGGACACATCAAGCTCATAATCAAGGATTTAAAGCATCATCAAATTTGAAGATCAACTCAACTTTGAAATCGCCATTTATTGTAAACTTGCAAATAGTATTTTTTGTAAGTAATCAAGATCAACTATAATTATTTTGTAAGTGTCCAATCAAATCAAGTTGAATTTCTTTGTAATTGGGTGCATTCTCAGTTGAGCCCGACACCCAATATTCATTGTAATTTCGAGATGAAATTGACAAGGTTGAGTATTTTAACTCAAATCATTGTAAACATCATACTTTGGGATGCATTTTCCGTGGTAACCGACATCCTCAACTTTCTGGAAGCAAGTTCAAGTGAGCAATTACAAGCGAGCCAGAAGAGAAAGTGAACAAGAGGTTCAAGAGAGCGTGTTCAAATGGAGCGAAGTCTTGAATTATTAGAGTTTCTAAACACTCTAATAAACACCATTGAAGACAACACAGTAATATTGAACAAAGCAACTCTTCAATCAGTACTAACTTGTTTGCAAGTGACGCAAGCTAAAATTATACTTCTTCAAGAACAATCCCATCTATTGAATGATAAGTTGATAGAACTCAAAAGTCAATAGCTAGTGAAGTTTTCAGAACTAGTTTTTGTTCAAAACAACCCTCTCTATGATAATGATGATAATGATGATCAATGGTCAGTGAAGGATAAAATCAGCAAGCCAACTTCAGAAGTAACTTCCAATGAAAATGAATCGCAAGCAAAAGATGTCAAAGCACAAAGTAATACAACAAGTATAAGTATAAGTAAATGTGAAGCACATCATCAAGTACAAAATGATCTTTTCAAGAGGATCATCAGACCTTGGGAGGAATTACAATTCAATAGGAATCGACATGTCTTAGGATATGAAAATCAAAACAATTTTCATATTCCAAATTACTCCAAACCAATTTTGTTTGTGAGCGTTGGATTCCTTCAAGAAAATTCAACTTCACATGTTCAAGTTCAACATCAAAATGATAAGTGAAAACATTGCAATCGAATTGGTCACATGGACAATAAGTGTTTTGATCTCCATCCTTGCCATCATTGTGGCAAGCATAACCATTCTTCAGATAAATTTTCAACACTGAAGAAACCTGCAAGATTGAATATTCACTATGAGCGGATTGATCCTTGGAAATGGTCATCAACAACCAAGTGACTATATAAGTCTTACTGAATAATTCAATATCGAGTAAAGACCAATCTTGTATCACATAACATTTTTGTAACTCACATAAGTGGTCCCCTTATGGCATAGCTTTCGAGCATGGCCCTCATGGGATGAGATAACATGTGGTTTTTTCCGCATGCCCACTTTTTGTTGTACTCAAATGGAACAAGTATGGTACTCTCTTGAGCCTAGAAGGAGGGAGTACAATGATGAAACTCTCATACACCTTAAGGGGAGGAGTTCAAAATTCCAGTGATGATGGTTCATGAAACCACTTGTGGTCTCTCCTTTCAGCTGACAAAGGGGGGAATTGATGATGGAATTGAAGATGGTTGTTAGACAGAAAGTTTCGACAAAAAAAGACATAAAATATGTCAGATGGGCATCAAATTTTTCAGATGGGCAACTGCAATCTGTAGATGGTAGACTTTGGTAGAATAATGGTTCTATATTGAATCATACACAAGGATGTTGGTTTTGAGAGAAATGATGTGGACATTTGGTTCACCTAGATGGTCATTGGACCTAGCAGAGGACAGATGGATCCTTCTGCATTGCAGCTTGGCATTGATTGAGTTGTCAGGCATTTTCAAGGATGTGGAAGACTTACAGCTGATTCAATTCTCTTTGTTCACTCTCATCATATTGGAGTTCACATCAGTAAAACAAATTGTTAGCATTCTGGCTCACATGTTTACATAGTGGGATTTTTCAGATTTCTCAGCATCCATATTTGGCGGTTTTTCATGTAGTTCTTCATTCTGACTCAGCTCAGGAGTTTCAACATGAAGACTTGGAGATGTACCAATTTATGCACCTTCTTTGCTGGTATTATTTCTCAGACTTATAATTGAGGGGGGAAATGTTAACCTCTTTCTCATATACAATCATTAAGTCTTAGTATACCACCTTTGTATATTTTACATACTAGGATATAGTTGTTATCCTAAGTGTGTTTCTAGATTCTTATATTGTCTCCTCCTACCTTATCTCCTGATGAGGTGTCGATGTGAGAACAATTGAGGTGGTTTCATTAAATTGTATTATATATTTGTATCATTGAGATGAATACAATGTAGATAATTATGGCTTGAGGCCTTTTCCGTCAATTTTATGGTCCTAATATTCTTATGCTCAATTTCTTCACTTACTTCTTGATCGTCCTTGCACAAAATTGGAGATATGGGAAGTCTTAAAGCACTTTGCAAAAGATAAAAGTCTGGGCCCGGATGGTTGGACGGTTGAATTCTTTACTCATTTTTTTGACCTTCTTGGTGATAATCTGTTGGAACTATTGAAGGACTCTATGAACGGAGGAAAGGTTCTAAGCTCCCTAAATTCTATGTTTCTAACGTTGATTCCAAAGGAAAATAAACCAGTGACTTTTGGAGACTACAGACCCATTGCGCTCTATAATTTATGTTATAATTTGATAGCAAAGGTGATAGCTAATAGAGTCAAACCTATCCTCTCGATATCGTTGTTGAGTGACCAGCTAGGATTCTTAAAAGGCAGGCAGATTTTGGATGCTATTGGGACGGCGCAAGAATGTCTACACACAGTATAAAAGTGAAAAAGTTGAAGGCTCTAATATTAAAGTTGGATTTAAAAAAATATTATCACTGAGTAAACTGGGACTTTTTCGTTTAATCCTTATTCAAACAGGTTTTATCTTATCTTCTATTAATTGGATTATGAGTTGTGTAGTCAGCTCCTCCTTTGTTGTTCTAATAAATAGTGAGACTTCCCCTTTTTTTCAGAGTGAACGTGGTTTAAGACAAGGTTGTCTGTTGTCACCTTTGTTTTTCATCTTAGTCATGGAAAGTATTAGCATGTTGTTGAAAAAAGGTCAATCGAAGGGAAGTTTGACAAGGGTGAAGGTCTCCAGGATTGTTAAAAATTTTCATCTTATTTTTGTCGACGACATCCTTATCATGAAAAATTCCTCCCTTGAGGAGTGGATGGTGATAAAATATCTTTTGGATATTTTTTGGTGTGCTTCAAGACTTAAAGTAAACTTAAGCAAATCTACTTTTCACCACTCGGGCATACCGGGGAAACGCTGGACCAGTTTAAGGAAGCATTCACTTTCAATTTTGTTGAGTTGAATGAAGGTTTTAGATACCTGGGTTACTTCATTAAAGCAAATAAATCTATGTTTGAGGATTGGAGATGGCTCATAGCCAAATTTGAAAACAGGACTAGTCATTGGTGCAACCGTTGGTTATCTCTTGGAGGTCGTTGCATCCTTGTAAAAGCAGTGTTGGAATCCCAACCAGTTTATTGGATGGCATTAGCAGCAATCCATGTATATGTGCTCACTAAGATTCGTCAATTGATCTTTGACTTCCTTTGGTCGGGTGGTAGTACTGCACATCATTTTCACCTTTGCAATTGGGAGGTGTTAGCAAAGCCGAAGTCCCTAGGTGGTTGGGGTCTTAGGAATATTTTCCACTTTAATCATGCATTGGTTGCAAATTCTTTGTGGCGCGTTCTGATGAAATATGGGATTTGGCACAAGGTGATTAAGAATAAATATCCCCCTTACATTTCTGTCATAACTTGGTTCAGATTGGCCACGATAAAATAGCCTTTGTCTTCGCAAACTTGGAAAAACCTCCTAAAATCTCTTCCTCTCATCACTCACTAGTTAAGATGGAATCCTGGAAATGGGCATTCAGTGTTAATTGGTCAAGACAATATTCTGGGCATCGGGGACTCCTCTCTTCTCTCACAGGACCTTTTGTTGGCTTTGAAGAATAAAAATATATGATATCTATTTCAAGCCAGGGATCAAAACTCAATGGGGTTTATAACCGATCAGTGGAAAGGAAGCTCAGAACTAGAACTGTCGGGTACTCTGGATTTTCAATGGAATTATTTTTGTAAGGCTCTTATTGGATCAGGAATCCACCTCCAGCATAGTGAAGAATACTTAATTTGGACCGGTGGAGACAATTCGGGTATTCTTTCAGTGAAAAATGTTTATAATGCCTTGGAAAGAAAACTTTGGCAACAACAATCTGCAGGTTGGAGGAGGCATTTGTAGTCTTGCGATATCGCCTTAAAAATCAAACTATTCACTTGGCTCGAAGTGGAGAATAAAATCCTAACTTGGGATAACCTGCAGAAAAAAGGCTGGGAAGGACCTAGTTTCTTCCCTTTATGTTCTAGGGACTCTGAGACAATGCTACATTTTTTTGTCAACTGCTCTTTTACTCTCCAGGTGTGGCAGATTTTAAAATCAACTCTTAGTCTAAGTTCTTCTTGGGGAGGTACTCCTTAACTAACTGTTTTGATAGTTGGACTAAAATAGAGAGGGATTTTAATACTCTTCCCTCTCTGGCTTGTTGGTTCATTTGGTTGGAAAGGAACAAATTTATCTTTGAATTATGTACTCCTTCTATTCAGGCGGTTGTCCTTAAAATTCGGGGGATGTTGGAGAACTCTATTGGTTTGGTTCCTCGGAAAGGGAAGAGCCTTAGAATCCAAAAGACACATGTTTATGCTCTGCCTATTGTAGGATGGTTTGACGGTGTAGATCAAGCTAATGGGTTATTGAGTGGGGTAGGGGGAGTACTAAAAATTTCTGGAAATACTAGCTACAAGTGGATTCCCAACTGTGGCCCTGGCACAAATACAGGGGTTGAACTACTCGGTGTGTGGATGTCCTTAATCTTGGCATCCCGATTGGGCATTGATCATCTCCAAGTCTTCGGAGATTCAAAAATAGTGATCGATTGGCTGAATTGTAGGGGTAATCTACAAGTCACTTCTCTAGTGTGTTGGAAGGACAAGATCCTGGAATTAGAAAAATCTTTCAACACCCTCAGGTTTGCTCACATCTACAGGGAAGAAAATGGGGTGGCGGATGCATTATCAAAAAAATATCTACAAGAGCCAGAAGGGAAGATTCAATACAACAAATGGATTGATGGTCATGAGGGCCCCTCTCTCTTTTTGCATCTCTATCAGTGACTGGTTTTCTTCTGTAATTTTGGAGGTTTTGTTATAGTTGGAACTGGAGGTCTATTTTCTTTAGAGTAAAAATTACCTAGTTTGTTTTATATGGAGTTACTCTTTGTTGGGATATGTTATTATAAAAAAACTCTAGAGAGGTTGTTTTGATGGATCACTTTTGAAATGGTTTGAAGATGGGTGAAATTTTGTTCAATATACTTATTTTTGAGAACACAATATATTTAATATATTGAGAAATTTTCTTCTAAAAAAAGTCAAACCTAGTATAGGTTAGATAGGATTACAATTATCATATGGCATCAACTATGATTATCATATGGCATCAAATTACCTATACTAGGTCTATTTTCTTTAGAGTAAAAATTACCTAGTTTGTTTGATATGGAGTTACTCTTTGTTGGGATATGTTATTATAAAAAAACTCTAGAGAGGTTGTTTTGATGGATCACTTTTAAAATGGTTTGAAGATGGGTGAAATTTTGTTCAATATACTTATTTTTGAGAACACAATATATTTAATATATTGAGAAATTTTCTTCTAAAAAAAGTCAAACCTAGTATAGGTTAGATAGGATTACAATTATCATATGGCATCAACTATGATTATCATATGGCATCAAATTACCTATACTAGGTCTATTTTCTTTAGAGTAAAAATTACCTAGTTTGTTTGATATGGAATTACTCTTTGTTGGGATATGTTATTATAAAAAAACTCTAGAGAGGTTGTTTTGATGGATCACTTTTGAAATGGTTTGAATATGGGTGAAATTTTGTTCAATATACTTATTTTTGAGAACACAATATATTTAATATATTGAGAAATTTTCTTCTAAAAAAAAGTCAATCCTAGTATAGATTAGATAGGATTACAATTATCATATGGCATCAACTATGATTATCATATGGCATCAAATATCATTAGATATTTTTTCAAACAAAAGATGAATTATGAATGATGGATGGTGCATCATATATATTCAAAATTGTCAAAATTAGGGCATTAGCTTCTCTTGTTCGTCCTTAACTCCTTACTAGTGTTCAAAATGAATCATTAAAGTTACTCCTTTGAATGGAGGGAAGGTAGCTTTATCTATGTATATTCTAATGAGATTAAAATCATTTTTTGTTATTAAAGAAAAAATTATTTCCTTTACAAAATTCTTAACATAAAAAAAAGTTCTTAAACAATAATAACTAAAAAATTTAAATAATAATAACAAAAAAAAATATGATATGTGGATGGTTAAGTATAGAAACTATAATCGCATAGGAGAAAATTGATGATAATTTTTGAATAAAAAAAAATGTGTTCGCAAGTAGTTTTTTCATCTCATTTGGATACAAGATCTCATATAATCTAGTGTTGTCAGCCTCTAATGGAGTTGTATTGGTCACCCGTGAAGAAGTCCCTAGATGTGACAATGACTGTTGATTTTGATCTACTCCAATGGTCATTGAGATTTTTATTAGAACCTTGAAAGACCTTGATCACAAACCCTAACTTCCATCTATTTGGGGTTGCTTTGAAAGTCAATGGGTATCTCACATCCTCCCACTATATGTTTATTGATGATTACCCATTGGAGGATCCTTTTGATTGGCACTAGATGTGTGAGCATCATTTGCATACAAATGAATAAGAAACACATGGATCATTTATTAGTTACTCATGGATCATCCAAAAAAAATTACTATCTTTGGACAACATAACCAACCTAATTGGTGTTCCTTTTCCCATGATTCAAGGGTATGTTAGTAGCAATTAATTTGATTGGAGGGTTCCTTTGAAATGAAAATGAACAAGTGTAGCTCTAATATTTATACTTCCATGATTATGAAGGAAGAGAGCACATGGAGTGGGATGGCCTTAGGTAGGCTAGCCCATAGGGCTTCAAGAGTCCTTCATTTTCCAAAGAGGTTATAATGACATGCGTAGACTAGGAGGAGAGTATTAAAATAACATGCCTATTGAAAAGATCCAAAACAAGATATAGATAGTTCACATTTTGCATCCCCCCCCCCAACACATACATAAGGAAAACAACATTGTTTTGATGCAAGTGGATGCCAATACTTGTCCCTCTATCCTGACGAAGCTTGGTACTTGAATATTGCAAAGTGGCATCCAAGGACGTAATATTCAATCAAAATCTCGATTTGTGGCTACAAATATATCATCCTCCACTCACACATGTGGAAGACAATTGATTATATGCAAGATAAATCCCAAATCAAGAAGTAAAATTTGTTGCTTAAGTTTAAGTTTGGCATAAATTTCACTATGTTTTAGAGAAGAACCTACATGTAGAACCTAAATGGTGCAACCCTTCTTCCCTAGGGAAGATGTTTAATGGGTGCACAATCAATGTTACATCGCATTTATTCCAACAAAAAACAACTCACCAATATCATGCTTAAAATACACATCCACAAGTTTTTGTCTTTAGCGAGAATACATTTTGAAAGCTTTGAAGTCAGATGGTTCTTATTCTATTCTACAACGCGCACACACACACACACACACACACACACACATGGGGAAAAAATAGATATATTGATACATGCAAATTCCACTGCTTGTCCCCCTATCCCCACAAAGCTTGGCACTTGAGGATAGCAGAGTGGCATCCAAGGACATAATATTCGATCAAAATCTCAACCTATGGTTGTGGATCTATTGCCCTTTGTTTACATCAGTGGAAGAGAAATAATTTTGTGCAAATTGTTTGAAAAAATACTAATTCAAGAAGTAAATTAGTATGCTTGAGTTTTGCATAATTTTATCTATGTTTTGGATAAGAGCCCACATGCACAACCTAAATGGTGTAGCCATTCTTCCTCGAGGAAGGAGTTTAATGGGTGATTAATGAGTGTTTCATCACATTTTTTACAACAACACACAATTCACCAATGGCATGCTTCAATACACATTCACAAATTTATGTCTTCAAAGAGAACAAATTCTAGAGGCTTTGAAGTCGGGTTACTAGAAACATGTAGCCAAAATTAACCTTCAATAGTGTTATTTATAGCTCAAAATTACATCGACACAAATTCAATATTAGAGCCGGGGATGATTTTAGAGGCTAAATTTCGCTCATGGGCTAATTTTCCATGGTTTTTCCCAAAAAAATATTTGCTATTCTAAAAATGATTCGCCCAAGTTCTATAGGATAAAATTATTTTACCTTAAAAATCGCCAAAAATTTATACAAATTATATAAAATACTTAGAAATTTGAATATTTTTACAAAAATATCGCCAAACATTTATAGTTGTCATTGAAGGATTAGTAAGATTCGCCAAGGTTTCTACATTTTAAAATAAATTTACATCCTTAAAATCATCCCTGATTAGAGTGTGTTCTTTATATATTACACAACCTTTCATTAACTTTTCAATACTTCTCCATTCTTGGTAATATTGGACATTATCGAAGTTTCTAAGACCATGTAACATGTTTTACCATACAACCTTTTCCTTGTATTCTTCCATTACCTTCACATATAACATCCACGATCAAATGATCAATAAATATTTCCACTTTGTTGAGGTCAAGTGCAATAACTCCCCCTACTTCCCACTTCTTAACCCATAAGCAGTTGGGGCTAGGGGAAACACTCCCCACTTTCTAGCGGGGTGTAACACCCTTAACTTTGGGACTTCTTGACTCATGAGTGGTTGGATATAGGTGCAATACCCCCAACCTACCTCTTCTTGGCTCATGAATGATTAGCATTGGGTACATTGTGCCCCACTTGTGACATTTTAGTGTATTGTATGGATATTGCACTTCAAACTAGCCACATTCATATCTCTACAAATATCTTTGTATTAAGTTTACATAATATGTGGACCACCCCAAACATTTTTTAGGATGACATGAAGGCCCTCCATCCTATCCTTTTGATGATTCACGTGTGTTGAAGTTCTCCTTTGATTACCCCTTCCATGGTCTAAATATGAGGCTATGACCTCTCATTTAATGTTTAATGACATACTAGGATTTCTTAGCACGAATATTGATCCATCCTACATTTCTATCCCAACACAATCTCCTTCCCTTGTTCTACATGTCCATCCCCATGACTGTAGTTACAAAATTCCACTAACAAATAGTAATAATTGTGACTAGAGATACTTCTATCAATTTTGTTTCATCAAACTTCACTCACAACATAACAATGCTCATTAATATTTTCCTCACTCTATATGTCCACCAGTGAATTCACTTCGACATTCACAATAACCCGTCGAAGGGGTATGCTAATTATTATGTGCTGATTTTGGGGAAGTTGTGTAGTAAATCCGATATCATATGAATTCTCTAAATATAGCTATGAAATCCAATATCACATTTGCTATAAAGATAAGGATTCCCCACTCCATTGACTTAGTTTTTAACACATGTATATGTCCTTTAATAAATTTAACGTGGAAATACTATGAAAGGAAAAGCTAATTCTAAGGCATTTATCTTTTTTAACTTTTTATATATTGATTCTTAAAAGATATAATATTAAAATGTATTTAATACATGTCCTTTAACAAATTTAACGTGGAAATACTATGAAAGGAAAAGTTAATTCTAAGGCATTTATCTTTTTTAACTTTTTATTAATAAAAGATATAATATTAAAATGTATTAAAATGATAGAGAAAAGAGAAAGTGTTAAAGATAATAATAGTGAAACAGTTTTTGAACTTTATCGTGATTAGTTGCATGTTTTATTTCACTAATAAAAAAGTGCAGATATATATATTCCAATTTTAATAGTTTTTTGTAAAGTTTATGATGGAGAAGGTTAACAATTTTATATAAGATTAAAGTGAATGGGAAAAAAATATTTATATTATTTAAAATGATTAAAAAAATATTACATATATTTATAATAATAATAATAATCTATTTTTAAAGTTATGGCCAGACATCAATTGGTGTATGAGACCTCTTTGTTTGTGGGATAAGGGACCTCCTTCGTTCAATAATTTGATTAATGACCAGACATCAATTGGTGTATGAGACCTCTTTGTTTGTGGGACAAGGGACCCTCTTCGTCCAATGATTTGACTATTAAAGTCTACGGAGGTATACATACCCTACCCCTTTGAATTTGAACTTGTAACCTCTTAAGAGGAACACATGTTCTTAACCATTAGGCTCTCTAAAATAATAAGAAAGAAATATTCATATTTTATAAATAGTTTTAAGATAAAAATTAAACATATTACATTTAATAATAAGCATTCACAAAAAACATATGAAATAAATACTATATAATACTTTCCATTAAAAATAAGATATATATATATATATATATATATATATATATATATATATATATATATATATATATATATATATATATTACTAAAATAATCACAAGTATATAAGGTATATCTAACTTTATAATTAAAAAACAAAAAACAAAATAAGGAAAAATGAAAATATATTGAATATGTGTTGTTTAATAATTTACACAAAATCACAATTTCGTATTATTTAAATTGCATTTTTGAATGCAGAAATGAATTCAATGTAGTGAAAAACTTATGAAACACTCCGATTATACAAAATTAACCACTCAATCTACAACAATTTCTTACCAAATTTCTAATAAAATTAAATAAAAAAATCCAAAACATAAAATAATTAAACTAAAACTATTAAATATACTAAAGAGAAAAAAATTAATTTATCTATTATATATTAAATAAACTTAATATATATTATTAAAAAAAATTACAAATATATATGTTTATTAGATATATCTAACTTTATAATAAAAAGATTCAAAGCAAAGAACATAATCAAGAACATGGAATTATACAATGAGTTCCATATTAACAGATGGAAATATATTAAAAAATAATGTCCATTTTTTAGTCACATAGAATGAAACACCAAAGATATCTTAGTATTATATCATTTTCACTTTCATGTCACAAGATCTAAAAATCTTGGCTGCAAATCTTTAATAGTGTCAATTTAAATTGAAAATAGTGATATGAAAACAATTGTGTAATCCTACTTAAAAGGAAGGCTTTAGTGGTATCTTGAAATTGTTTTCTATCATGAACATGTGGATGTGGATGTCACCTAAGATGTGAATGTTATTAATAAAAATGAGAATAAAATCAATCTTTCTATTTCAACATAATTGGAGTTTGAAATCATCATGGGTGTTTGAAGCTTTCATATTTTAATGATTTATAATATAAAAAATGTTACATATTCTTCATCAACTCCATTTTTAAATTTTTCATCCAATTCTTTTTTAAATTTTTTGAGACTTTCATATTTTAATGATTTATAATATAAAAATATATATATTCTTCATCAATTCCATTTTAAAATTTCACTTGATAGTTCTTTTTTATTATGAAGATATGTTCATATTATATTGTTTATAATAAATTTTATATTTTAATGATTTATAATATAAAAAAATGGTATATATTCTTCATCCAATTCCATTTTTAAATTTCACTTGATAGTTCTTTTTATTATGAATATATGCTTATATTATATTGTTTATAATAATAAAAAATTAACTTAAGGAAAAGTTTACCATATTCAAAGTTATTGACTTGGTTTTTACAGATAAAATTTCAAAATTCTTACATACAATTATATCATTATTGGTTAAAAATAAATCATTATAAATTTTTATATTTTAAAATACTTAAAAAAATATTATTACAAAACGATAATCAATGTTCTACCAAGTTTATGGGATGTGGGAGCACGGGAATTAGGAAATGCACACGGGGACATGTGGAGACACCCTCAAATTTTAGGGAAATTCATGGGGTGAGGGATCCTAGCATAGGGGATCTCATCTCTAAAATTATGAAAATAAAAATAAAAATGATAAAATTTCAAGAATAACAATTTATCCCATGCAAATTAATAAATTTAAATATTAAATTCAAGTTTGTAAATGATATAAACATGATTCAAATTTAGATTCACAAATCAAACACATTGATTTATAAATGACATATATTTATTCAGATTCATCATTCATAATTCTAAATAGTAATAAGAAAAATAGTAGTTATTGAAGTTTGAAATAGTAAATTGAAATTACTCAAAAGTAGTATAGAGTGGCAAGTCAAAGACTCAATCCAAGTTCATCAATATCTAGAGTCAAGACTCAAAAGTTAAAACTGAAAATTAATAATGGACAATGAACAATGAACAATAAAATGAGTATTAGGAATCGATCCCATTGACTAGTCCTCTACATCCATTTGTTACATGAAGTCATCAGGACCATCAATGGGAGTCTCGTTATCTGAGTCAAAGTCACTTTCATGAGTAACCAATGGCACACCAATCAAACCATGTTGTAGCTCATCTAGTCCATCCTATGGATCCACATCCCATCATGTTGTTGGTCCCCTACAATACTTTGATGTCTTCCCATGCACAAGACATAGGGAATTGTGCATTGCAACTAGCTTATTTCTCTCTGAGAGGTAAGTCTATTCCTCTTGATAGAATGGATGAAGCTATATGTGGCTCAATTCCTCTTTGTCATGGAGGAATTGAAAATCTAAGACAATAAGTGAATAGTAAGATGTTGTATCTCTGGAGCATCATCCCCATGCATGGTCCACAAACCAATGGCGTCATCCTAGCCTAAGTCATTATGATCTTCCCTTGCATCGGGTTTGTTTAAGGGACCATTGAGACATGCAAACTTCATCTTTGGTCTCCTAAGTGTTTTCCCCTCTTCTTCATTGTACATTTTTGTAATGGTGGCTCAAAATCCCTTCTTAATCTCTAGATCCTCAATCGGAGTATTTCTACCATGCCTTGTTATATACCATTTTTGGTTGAGTGCATATGCCGCCATGTGCAAAGGTATGTTCATTTTATCTCACCTACACTAAATAATGGGTCAAATCTGATTCATATAGAACTCTAAGGAGGGTTGTTTCTCACAACGAGTTGTCTTTACTTGACCCAACATGTTATCAAAAGTCTCATAGATTTCTTCAAGACTAGGAGAATATGTGTCAGTGTAGCAAATGACCTCAACTATAGGGTGTAAGAATGACACCAAATAACTACAATCTGTCTACCAATTATTATCCAATACCCAAATCATGATGGTCTTCCCCTCATCTATCTTGAATTATGTGCACCTGTTCCAATCTAGAGTCACAACCATAGCCTATAATGTCAATTTCACCTCCAACATCCTCTTCAATAAGAGAAAATAGCTAGCATATATAGTCTCTATAGGATTGAGGAATTCCTTCTTTAAGTGAGACATGTACATGGCTAAGGAGGTGTGTTGGTTGTAGATAAACAACTGCACATCTCTCATAGTTACCACCAATGTAATACCTCAATTTTGAGTCCCTAGATTAATAATACATTTTGTTTATTTGATGAAAGGATGAAGTTCCTAAACAATTAAAAGAGGTCGAAGTGTCTAAGAAATGTAATTCTTTGATCATTATTAATAATGAAATACATCTTCAGTTGTGAGACGTAAAAGGACAAGAATTATAGGGGGCTATGATTCCATGAGAGCGGGGCCTTTACATTTTTAAATTATTTTTATTTTACCCACCTTGGAATTTTGGAGAGAAAGAGGGTTACATGAGCTTATTGAGGGAATTCCACATTATTCTTTTGATATTTAATTCCTATTCTTGATTGTCTTGGGGGTTGGCCATTGATTCTTACTCCAAATTCATTTTTGGAGTTGTTCCTCTCTAATTCACTCTTTTGCTCATCCTTGGTTATGCATGGGGAAGGGACAAGAAATTGTTGAAGGAGAGCATCCATGGTTGGGTGGATGTAATTAATTACTAATTATTCCAAGAGGGAATGGATGCTTGTGGGAATGAAAATAATGGAAGTTGAGAGAGAACTATCGACAACTGAGAATCCTTAGAGTTTTCAGCATTGATATTTCATGACCAGAAACACTGGAGCCCTAGAAAGAGGTGAAAATCATGAGGGATTGTGTGGCAGCGAAGGGGGTTCATTCTCTTTGGGTGGTGCAAGCTAAAGGGCAAGAGAGATGGTAAATTGATTTGTTGTGTGTTTGAGAAACCTATGAGAGCTTGATTGTTGACTGGTTTGGGAAGTTGAGTGTCATAATAAGACCCATCCTTGTGGATTCATATCCCTAGCTCGGGGGTGACCTGTTGTTGAGACATGGAACAACAATGTCTAAGTTTGGGTGGAACGTCCTTGGTCTATAGCCAGTTGGTGATTGGTTTTGATAAATATAAGTGCTCTGTGTCATGGTTATCTCTGCTTCTATAATTATTTATGTTGTGTATTAATTATAACTCCAAAATATGTATTGTTAATGTCTTTGTTTGTTGGTTATTGGTGTGCATGACATATTGTTCATTTCTTCTATAGTGTAGCATGAATCTTTATTAATGCATGTGTTTTTATTTTATTTCTTTCATGCTTCATTATCAATTAATTGGTATAAGAAATTTGAAATCATCCCAAGAGGGCGAATTTTGAGGTACTCGGCTAGTGGGTACGAACTTAGATAAGAGCATAGATAAAAACTATTTTTGGGTTGTTGATCTGGGTGTGTTACAAAGTGGTATCAGAGTTGTAGGTTACAACATCAAGCCTTCAAGGGCCTACTGCATACTAGGAAAAAATTGTTAGAGGAAGATTTTTTTCTTTTGAATAAACTAATGGCTATGGGACAACGATGGAAGGGGAGTTTTGTGGTTTAAACTCTGTTCTTCGGCCCTAGAAACCATGTTCAAGTGATTTCACTCAGCCCTAGTTTTCCATCGAGCTTTCACTCACTCAATTTGGGCATCAAAACCAACATATCTACCTTCCGAAGAGACAATGCACAATAACCGCCAATCTTGCCTCAATGTGGAATCTCCATCGTTGATATGTGGTTGGTGTTAAATATTTATCCCACATGCATGGGAAAATGATCGACTGAGTTGTTTATAATGAAAAATGAACCTTATATTACTTGTGTGAGATCAAGGGAGTCACAGAGCCTTGTGGACCCACATGAAATATAACCTTTTGATTGCAGTAGTAGGTAAGCCAATACCCTGCATACTGGACATCGAAACACTTTAGTAGCGTCAAGTGCAGGGAGATTCGATACCCAGTGGGATGATACTTGATAGCCCAGGTGAGTCGATACCCCAGATATCGGATATCATAAATATCTCAAGTAATATCAAGTGTGGGGAGCTGGTTCCCAATATCCTGGTGGGTTGTTCCCCTATGGGTCGGTACCCTGGTGGGGCAGTACCCCGGATACCGGATATTGGAAACATCAAAGTGGTGTCAAGTGTGAGAAGAAAATACTTGATATTTGATATGCAGGAGATCCGATGGGTCCTGATACTCGGTGGGACGATAACCTGGATATCTAATATCAGAAATATTTAAGTGTTGATATCGGGCATGTTACAGATACCCGATATCCGATACGTAGGAGATGTGATGGGTCTCAATACCCGGTGACCGATACCTAGTGGATCGATAACCAAAATACCAGATATTACAAATATTTAAGCATTGATATCCAACATGTTACAGATACCCGATATCCGATATGCAAGAGACTTGATGGGTCATGATACCCAGTGGACCGATACCTGGTGGGTCGATAGCCTGAATACCATATATCATAAATATTTAAGTGTTGATATGTGCATGTTATAGATACTTGATACCCTGGTAATCGAGGCCAGGTTATTAGCCATGTCATCTATCATGTCAACAAATTTCCACGTAGGCAAGACTGTCCAATTTCAAAAAAAAACATGGAGCCATTTTCTTATTTTGGAAATACTTGAAGCAGATTAAGTCAAATTGACATGAAACTTCTGGGTTTTTTCCATAGAGAAGATATCTACAAAAATTTTAGAGAGGGCCACTGTCGATTTCTACTTGGATTCGTCAAAAATTTTAAAATAATGGTTTTTAAATATATGGGTCCAGATCAATGGAAGAGGCCCAAATTTAGTTGAAACTCTTGGAGAGATTCCAGAAAGAATGAGTGAAAATAACCCATGAAGGAACCAAATAAATTCCAAGGGGATTGGAA
The DNA here is from genome assembly GCA_009831015.1 of Picea engelmannii. Taxonomy (NCBI): domain Eukaryota; kingdom Viridiplantae; phylum Streptophyta; class Pinopsida; order Pinales; family Pinaceae; genus Picea; species Picea engelmannii. The sequence continues at coordinate 205,092 of ML796442.1, forward strand.
TGGGGATGCTGAAATAGGCCAAAATCCACTATTCTGGGCCACTTTTGGGGGATTTTCGAGATTTTCAGAGGAGGAAAAGTGACCCTAAATCAAAAAAATAGAAAATTTTATTTACTCAACATTTTACATACTCATCAATACTAATAAATTTGGTTCAGTGAAATTTTTCCAGAAATGCACACATTGAGAGATAACATGCTTTGCCAAAAATTAAGTCTGAAAAAAATTATGAAAAAGACAGTTGCAAATTCCATATTGTTGTACTTTTCTACGGGAGAATTAGATTGAAAATGTGATAGTTGTTATGATTTCCTTTTTATTATTATTATCTATGTCTCATGCAAAATGTTCTTTAGTTCCTGGCATATTTTCTTCTCTAGTTGATGAAAGTTGGTCTTTCAATAAAATTGCACCAATGGAGAAAATGCAAAAATGGGGTGAAAGTGTTTTTTTCAAGAAGCCATAACTTCCATATCAGAGATCGGATTGGGGAATAAGAATAGTCATTGGAAATATAATTCAGAGGAAAATAAATTTGAATTATTAGAATTGAGAGAAATGAGATATAACTCTTCATGAATTAAGGAGAAAAAGGACATGTAGCATTAATTGACAAAAGTTCTATAATATGCATAACTCTAACAAAATAGTTGCTTGCACATTTTGCAGAATTAGGGGATATAAACATATTATTTCAACATAAGAATTCAGATTTGGTACATGGAGGAAGGAGAGGGAGCTTTCAGTCATGGGAGAGAAGCCAACGGTCAAAATATCAGTGTTGGTAATGTAGAGACAAAATATAATAGACACAAAAGCAAAGCGGAGCTAGAAACATTAATAGAGACAGTGAGAAGCTTGAAAATAGAAGTGCAAATTACAAATCATACAATGAGAAAATGATGAAAAAACAAAATCAAGTAAATTTTCAAATGATGTGAAGCCTAAATCACTCGCATAGGCAAGCAAATAATGGATCAAGCTCAAGACGTGAGGAAGAAGGAAGACATCATGAAATAAGAGATAACTACAGAAGAGTTGGTCGTTCAAAAAGTGCTAGAAAAAATCATAGACATCACTCACCTCCTTACTCAACAAGGACATTTTATGTGTCTAGAGACTCCATAAGCAGTCTATAAGTGTCTCTTGTTATGCACCAAAGAAGATAACATGAATTGGATGATTTTGCAAGGAGAGTCTAGGAAGTTTAAACCACCATCCTTTGATGGTGAAAGAGAAATGAAAGATGATGTTGAAGTCTAGATTCTTGGAATCAAGAAGTATTCTCAATTTCACAACTACTCCTTTAATCTAGAAGTTAGAATGTCAACCTACCATTTGCATGGAAACGTTGCTATGTGGTGGGATCAGTTGAAGAAAGTTAAGCACATTAATGGGATTAAGATTACTTGGAAGCAATTATAGAGATATTTTCAAAATGAGTATCTTTGAAATCACTTCTATGACTGAAAAATGCAAGATTTCTTTGAAATCGGGTTGGGAAGCATGATCATGGGAGAATATGAAAATAAGTTCTTGGGATTGTTGAAATATGTGGGGTTTATCAAGGATGAGAAGGTGAAGATACAAAGGTTTTTGAGTGGACTTCCATCATTTTATAAAGAGAATATTCAATATGATGAGCCCATAACTTTGACAGAGACCATCAAAAAGGATAAATACTTGTATGAGTAAGGCAAGGGTAGAGAATTTTTGCAAAAGTCTTGGAGGGATAAAAAGAAGAAGAAATTCGATTAGAGAAGGAAAGGATTCAATTATCCTTTCAACAGAAATAACCATAATAAAAATCAGCAAGATCAAACTACTAAGGATGAATCCAAGAGGGAAGACTCCTTGGGAAAAGGGGGAAGACCACTAATAAAATGTTGGGTATGCAAGAAATATCACATGTACAAGGATTTCCCTCACAGAGAAGAAAAAATGAATACCATGCACAACATCCAAGAGGCTACTATAGTAGAAGACATGGGCAGAAATATTCCAAGAATATATGCATCCTAAGAAGATCGACAAGCAGAATACCAATCCAATATGATAGAAGTAGAAGGTAAGATCATTAATCAACCTGTTACTATTTTAATTGACCCGGGAGCAAGTCATTGTTATATTGATCATAAAGTAGTGGACAAATTACAATTGGAGAAAAGTAAGCTTGAAAAATCAAGTTTGGTTCAATTAGCCGCTGGAACCAAAAGAAGGATCAATGAGACAGTCTGAGGTTGTCCAATAAATCTGAATGCAGTAAATACAATTGTTGATATGAATCGCATATCGTTGGGATCTTATGACATCCTAATAGGAATGGATTGATTATACAAGCATCATGTTGTTCTAGATTTCCATGACAAGACATTTACATGTCTTGATGAAGAAGGAAAATAGAGTTTTGTGAAAGGAATTATGAGACCCATTTCTATAAGGGAGATTTCAACCTTACAACTGAAGAGATGTTTTAAAAAATGTTTTCAATTGTATGCAACCCATGTGGAGGAGCCATAAAGGACAAAAGGGCCAAGTCTTGAAGATGTGTTCCAAGAAATATCAGGATTACCGCCAAAGAGGGACATAAATTTCTCTATTGATTTAGCACCAGGAGTTTCCCTAGTATCAAAGACACGTTATAGAATGAGTACACTAAAATCAAAATAATTATAAATGCAGGTGGAGGAATTGTTGAAGAAAGGGTACATTTTCCCAAGTGTTTCAGCTTGGGGAGCACCCATACTCTTTGTGAAAAAGAAGGATAGAACATTGAAGTTGTGTATTGACTTTAGACAGATGGATAAAGTCATTGTAAAGAATAAATACCCTCTAACCAGAATTGATGACGTCTTTGATCAACTAAGAGGAGAAAAGATATTTTCAAAAATAGACTTGAGATCAGGAAACCACTAGGTAAGAATCAAGGAAGAATACATCAGTAAGACAACCTTTAGAACCAGGTATGGACATTATGAATTTGTAGTGGTGCCATTTGGACTGGCCATTGGACCAACTTTCTTTATGTGCTTAATGAATGACATATTCAAAAATTATTTGGACAAGTTTGTCATTGTATTATTGGATGGCATACTTATTTATTTTAAATCAGAAGAAGAACATGAATGCCACTTGAGGTTGGTATTGCAAGTATTGAGGGAGCATCATCTTTATTCCAAGCTTAGTAAGTGTTATTTTTAAAAAGGGAAGATCTATTATCTGGGCAACATTATTTCAAAACAAGGCATAGCAATGGATCCAGAGAAGATTGAGGCCATTAAAGGATAGTCAACACCCATAAACATTTCAGAAGTCATATCTTTTATGGGATTATTCAGATACTATAGGATATTTATAGAAGAGATCTCTAAGATTGTTCATCCCATCACTTATTTACAAAAGAAGGGAATTAAATTTGAATGGACAACAGAGTGTGAAGAGAATTTTAATTTGTTGAAGGAATTACTTAATAGTGCACCTATTTTAAATATTGTTGACCCAAATGAGAATTTTGTGGTATGTATAGATGCATGCAAAGAAGGACTTGATGGAGTCCTCACTCAAAATGGACACGTCATTAGCTATGAGTCTAGAAATATTAAAGACCATGAGAGGAATTATGCCACACCTGATTTGAAGCTTGCTTTCATAGTTCATGTTTTGAAGATGTGGAGACATTATTTAATGGGGAATAAATTTGAATTAAGGACAACCATAGTGGTCTAAAATATCTTTTTGAGCAACCAACTTTGAATAACAGGAAAACAAGATGGATGAAATTTTTAAGTGAGTACAACTTTGACATCAAACATATCAAAGGAAAAGAAAATAATGTTGTTGATGCACTCAGTAGAAGAGTACACCTCATGCATGCTACAACCATTAGTATGCATAGTTTAGATTTAAAGAGTGGAATTTTAAATGTTGTTGTTACATACCAAAATTACCTACAGGTAAAAGAAAGCTTACAAAAAAAAAATGTACAACAGGAATTCAAAGGATACGAGATCAAAGAAGATGGACTCCTTATACATAAAAATATAATTTATGTTCCTAGTTCCAAAGAAATTGGGAATTTGGTATTAAAACAAGTGCATAATGTTCCATATGCCAGACATCCCAATTACCAGAAAACAATTGTAGCAATAAGAAGTCAATTCTTTTGGCTTGGGATGAAGAAGGATGTTGTTGACTACATTGTCAGATGTATGGAATGTCAGGGAGTGAAAGTTGAGCATAGACACCCAACAGGTTTGATACAGCTATTACCAATTCCAGAGAAGAAATGAGAAGTGGTAACTACTAATTTTATTACTAAGTTTCCCAAGATAGAAAGAACACATGATTCAATAATGATAGTTATGGATTAATTAAAAAAAGGTTGTTCATTTTGTTCCTGTGAAAATAACTCATACAACAACTAATATTGCAGAAATTTACATGATGGATATTGTTAGGTTGCGAGGGATACCTAAGACAATTGTCTCAAACGAAGATACTAAGTTTACTTAAAATTTATGGAGGGGAATATTTTAAGGATTTGGTACAAATATGAACTGTATCACACCATACTATCCACAGTCAGATGGACAAATAGAGAGAGTCAACCAAACAATTGAAGACATGTTGAAAATGTATGTGATGGATAAGCCATCTAAGTGGGAATATTACTTTCATTTGGTTGAGTTTTCCTATAATAATGGGTATTAAGCTTCATTGAAGATGAGCTCATTTTAAGCTTTATATGATAAAAAAATGCAATACTCCAATGAGTTGGGACAACCCAGTAGACAAAGTAGTACTTGGGCCATAATTGCTCAAGGAAATGGAATACCAAATGGTTAAAATTACGAAGAACTTGAAAGCAGCACAAAATAGATAGAAGAGTTATGCAGATACGAACATGACAACCAAAGAATTTAAAGTGGGAGAGCATGTGTTTTTGAAAGTGAAGCCCAAGAAGAACTCATTGAAGTTGGGAAGTTGTACAAAGCTAGCAACTAGATTTTGTGGTCCATTTGAGATATTGGACAAAATATGGCTAGTTGCATACATGCTTGCATTGTCTGCTTCCATGAATGTGCATAATGTATTTCATGTCTCTTTGCTGAAAAAGTATGTGCATGATCCTAACCATGTTATTGATTGACAGTTGATTCAGGTCGAGCCAAAATGAGACTTTCATGTCTAGCTAGTGTGCATATTGGACAAAAAAGTCAAAATGCTTTTGAATTGAGTCATAGAGCTGGTAAAAGTTCATTAGGCCTATTACAGTCCTAAAGATGCTACTTGAGAGCATGAAGATGCCATGTGGACAGAGTACCCATGACTTTTTGAAGAATTTTGAAATTTTCATTTCTATTTTGTATATACACTAAGGACAATGCCAAAATAAGGGGGAGTGGAATGTAATACCCCAATTTTGAGTCCCCGGATTAATAATATATTTTTTTAATTTGATGAAAGTTCGGAGTGCGTGAATAATTAAAAGATGCTAGAGTGCCTAAGAAATGTAATGCTTTGATCATTATTAATAATAAAATACATTGTTGGCTATGAGATGGACAAAGACAAGATTTATAGGGGGCTATGATTCCATGAGAGAGGGGGAAAGCTAAGGGGCTAAGCCTTTACTTTTTTAAATTATTTTTATTTTACCCACCTTGGAATTGTTTAGAGAAAGAGGGGGTTACATGAGCTTCTTGGGGGAAGTCCACATTATGCTTTTGATATTTAATCTATGTTCTTGATTTTCTTGGGGGTTGGCCATTCATTCTTACTCCGAATTCATTTTTGGAGTTGTTCCTCTCTAATTCACTCTTCTTCTCATTCTTGGTTATGCATGGGGAAGGGAAAAAAAATTATTGAAGGATAGCAGTCATGGTTGGTTGGATGTAATTACTTACTGATTATTCCATGAGGAAATGGATGTTTGTGGGCATGAGAATAATGGAAATTGAGAGAGAATTGTCCATAACTAAGAATCCTGAGAGTTTTCAACATTGATATTTCCTTACCAGAAGCACTTTAGGCGGTTCATTCTCTTTAGGGACTTTGTGGTAATGAAGGGGGTTCATTCTCTTCAGGCAGTTTAGGTTGAAGGGGAAGAGAGATGGTAACTGGATTTGTTATGTGTTTGAGAAACTTGTGAGAGCTTGATTGTTGATTAGTTTGGGAAGCTGATTGTCAGACTAAGACCCATCCTTGTGGATTCATAGCCCTCGCTCGGTGTAACACACACAACCCCATAAGTGCCTTTTAAGGGATGGGGTATTAAATTTTTGCTTCTTCTAACGATCTTAAATATTCTCTATCACAGCTTCATTGTCTTCTACTTGTCAAGAAATTTCCAGCGACGGTAAGTTCACTCAGAACTGAGCTCTGGAACGATAATTATGACCTTCCAAATTGTTTAGGTTTACATAGGAAACATGTCTCTTAATACCACATGGCATTCTCATGATATCTCATTGTCCACGCCAACTAACGTGGCAACACCCTGGTCTTGATGTGACACTATCCTAGTCTGCCATAGTGGAACTTCGGTCCATGCATGCCTACAACCATCGTCACTCGGACCTTCTCCCAGCACAATCTTCATTTACCTCCGACGAATATGGTATCAAGGAATATTCCCCCTCGATACCATCTATTCGTAGTTTGAGAAGTTCATGTAGTCTCGCTACTCCGAACCCAAGGTATCGGGGAATGTTCCCTTTCCTTCGATGGACGGTCTCAATGCATGCAAGATCTCTCGACCTACAATTAAGATCCATTCGATGCCTAAGGTTTACCAGTAACACTACACCCCACTCAACTCACCAACCAATTGAAAATTAACACGCGTCATCACACTGATACTCTTAGTCAACACCAACTCTCCCTTCTCTCTCGATTTACTAATTGGGACTCACGATAATCAACAGTTGAGATTGAGTTTTTTTTATCACCTAGGTCACTGCTGACACAATTCACTTGTCTCTTAACGTGACATGTGGCTCAATATCCACTCAACACGTGGACCCATCACAACTCGCCATGTCACCATAGGGTTCTTAGGTTTGCTCGGCCAGAGAATGATATTTGTCTCTCTCCTATAATCCGATTAAAAAACTTAATTAATATTTCGTAGAATACCACTCTTTGGTATTTAATTACTTAAACCTAATTAAGGATAATTATTCTCCACAAACTAATTATCCATTAATTACATTTTTCTTATCCTAATAAGCCTAGCCAAGTAATTAATGAGGTTTTACTTGTTATTTCTCCCCCTTATAAGTAGTTTAGCACTAATTCAATTAATTACTCTTATGATAATTATGAGTAATTATATTATAACATAATGAGGTTAATTAGGCCATAATATACTTAAATTTATTAACCTTAATTAATGTTTATAATTCACTATCTCCCTAGCACACAACTCCATACCAAATTTCACGTAGTTTAATTTAAATACATATAAATATTGGGAGAGGAAAAAAAATGAATTAAAACATATTTAATATTATATTTTATCCCAGGTCATTCAAACCTCCTTCACATGTAACATTGTATATGTATGGGACCCTTTTTAAATACCCATGTCATTGATTTGATGGCTTCGATATCTATTCAAAACCTCCCTTCTGTTTATTTTGAATGGTCAACTCTGAAATTCAACTCAAAAAGGATTTTGGTGTTCGTGTTGTATTATTACAATATTGAATATTATATCCATTCGGGCTTGGAATACATGTAATCATCTCAACACTTCAAAAAAAAAAGTGTTTTATTATTAAAATATATACATATGACCATATAGTACTATGGCCCTCATTCTCCAACTCTTTGCACTCTGATAGTTCACTCCTTTTTCACAACTCCAACAAGTAGACTCCGAATAAAAATGAGTATATATATAATAATATAATATTTCATGTTTTAATTTAATCTCTCGTATTTCATACCTTCTTCATGTGCTCACCTCTCACCTATCCGACAACCAATTATGGTGGAACAAGGTTAATTATTATAATATATTGAAACTTTAGAACATATTTATCATCACAAGTTGAAGCCTTCGGAGTAAATTCGCACATGCCTTTCTCGTTACTATGATAACCAATCAGGGAAGGGAAGGGGTAGTATTAAAATACATTTAAACTTTATAATGTCCATGTCATGCCATCACTCTGATGACTTCGGACTTCATTCACATACGCTCTCCCTTCCACTCTGAAGGTTGGAGTTTGAAGACCAATCACCCACAAGCATAACTTAATATTTAATAATGTATGATTTGAACTCCATTGGTCGTCGCACTCTAAACAAATGCTCCATTCTTTGTTCTTTGAAAAAGGATTGTTTGATAATAATATTTATAAATATTTATATAACTATTTTCACGTGGAAAACGATACAAGGAGGTATATTTTCCAAGCCTTTATTATATAAATAAAATATGTGTGTGTGCCATGTGGCCCACGCAGAGCATAAATTGTGAAATTAGGTAAACTTAGTACATTTAAATCCTTTATACAAAAGGAAATGAAGTCCAACCTCCATTACTCGTGCACCAGGTAGAAATTTCTCGTTTATAAATATAATTTAAAAGGTAACTTTTGTATTTTACCAGAGATTACCAGAACTTACCATTTTCTCAACTTTGCCTAGAAAAGCATATAAATACATACATGCATTTATATATATGCACATATATTGAGGAAACATTTATTTGTCTAAATTATTTTCCATATTAATATATTTCTTGGATTGAAATTCTCTATGGTGAAACAATATGTTTTTACTAGGGATTACTAATCCCCTAATTACATGCATTTCTTTTCTATTTTCAAGGAATTAATCATTATTTCCAATTCTTCCCTTTTGGACATCAATTTTATCCAAGTAACATTGGTTTCTTACCAAATTCAAAGGAAATATAATTATCCACAATACATCAATTTCTAAATTCATTTTTATTTCAAATTTAGAAATTCAAAATACATTCTTATTTCTTTCCTAATGTTTATTTGTAAAAATATTTTACCTCTTCTCTAATATGTGGCTTGCTCTCTTATTTTCAAACATGGATCTAATCCTGCTTTAGGTTCCAAGTCTGGTAGATTTTCCAGACCAACAGAGAGGCCAAAGTCTTATGCCCATCCTTCAAGTTTCTAACAGAAAATTGCATTTTCATAATTACCAAGTTGATTTGTAATGACTATGGTGTCTCACCTTACTATTATTTGATGATTAGTTCATATAGACTAATACAGGTGATTGACTAGCATTCTGCTCCAAATTTGATTTAGAACCCATTACTAATAGTTTTTTTTTTCTAGACAGGGGCAGGCAGAAAACCAATGACATAATATGACTTCCAAAACTTTGCTTCATATTTCCCAGCCAGTCAGGCAATCAGAGTCATGGATTTCATCATTTAAACAGGATAATAGTTTCAACAATCATCTAGAACTTGAAATCCATATGATAAAATAAACCATTCAAGAAAATACAAAACTAAAAAAAACACTTATTTGAAGCTTGGAATTAGTTGGCAACTGCTGAAGGGTGTTCCTTTTTCCACCCAACCATAGGCACAGTTGATCTTGTTGTATTCCTCAATTGGCCACCCTCTAGCTAGATCACGATGCCATGAGAGAGGTTGGTTCTTCTTTTGCTTAGCAACAACAAGGGACAAATGTTACTCTCATTTTACCATAAGAACCTGCAATTTTATTTTCTATCCACTAAGAAAGGGAGCCTGTTGTGATTGCTCTCTCAATCATTCAAACTCTCTGCAGCTCTGTTTCTCAACTTTATTAGAAAACACTTCCCAACAGTTCATGCACCGACAGTAGTTTTTTTTCTCAGTTATTTTCAGAACCAGAGAGGCTCACATGCTTTTCCTCTTCAGAAATGGTCACCATACCCATTCATGTGCCCCTATTTGTTTTCTAACAACCAGAGAGGTTTATCACACTCCTCTCTACTCAAATACGGTTCCCAGTAACAACTAACTATATCCCTTCTTCTCTTCTTGTGATTTTCCCTTTGTTTCCCTCCTTCTTCAACAAGATTCTTGTTAGAAAAGTGGGTGTCCTCGTTTAACCATAGACAATATAGCAATATTGTCACCCAACCATAGGCACGAATGCCACCCCTGAGCACCTTGACCTTGATAGAGAGAAGAATTCTGGTAGCAATTCAATAGCCAACCAAGGCTAATGCACCAAGCAAAGATAACCAAGACTGATTAGAAAGTCCAACCCAGAAAGACCGAAATTACAAGTTGCAGTAACTGCAACTACAACTGCTCCCCAGACTTGCGCACTACTAGATTTCTGCAATTTCGACTTGTGTGTGTCAAATGATCTCTAGCACCTTATATTTATACTGCTATTTCCAGGTTGTCTCGGTCGACTTTTATTTCTTGAGGCTAAAGACTCAATATAAAATATTCTCTTTAGCCGACTTTACTTCTAGGGTTATGTCCAAGTCTTTTAGGGTTCTTCTTGCTTCCTGGAATATTGTAATCTCATCAAAGGTCAGAAGTGGAGGTTAATACCTCTCGTAGCTACCATAATATCAACACTCCCTCCTAGCTAGGGAGTATAAAAGGAAATGGTCTTGAGCACAAACATACCATTCAACCGGTAGCATCATCATAGCCACACAGGCTATCTCGTGATCAAATCACGAGCACCATCAACATTATCCAACTGGATAATCTCCCTGACAATCAGTACAATGTCATCTGATAGAAAATAATTGTGTCTATCCATAGTAGTACATAACTACTATCCAGTGGTACACAACTATACCAAGTAGCACACGGCTACCAACCAGTGACACGTAGTCACAATCAGTGGAACACATCCACCACAATAGTATACAACTATTGTCCAGAGACATACAGTCTCTATAATAGTCATATCATCTGATATCAACCTGCATAAATAATATCATGATACAATTTGAGTCATCTGGGCCATTCTTCCACTCACATCTGTGAGATTTGGAAGAACATCTGCCCTCATACAGTAAAAGCATCAACCATGGGCTATCTGGACTATTCTTCCCAATCATGGAAGAATAATTGTCCCTAATTTCTGAGCCTGGACCATTCACCTAACTGGTCCATTCCTCCGACACTAATCATAGTGAAACCTGGATAGAATTAGTCTTCCCTAAGGAATGTCTGTCCCTGATTGCTAAACCTGAACCATTCACCTAACTGAGCCATTCCTCCAGAACTAAACATAGTGCAACCTGGAGAGAATGATTATGCCTTAGGGAATGATTTTCCATACCATTTCCTAAGGAAATTATTGTCCTGCACCTGTTAGCGATCAAAAACGCACCGACATTTTTGAAAGAACGATGCCTAATCTTGTAGGGAAAATTTTGATAGCTTCCCGGGATCCAAATGGAGATTTGAAAGAACCATTGGAAATCTTAGGATTTTTAGATGTCGATCGACTATTTAAGCATGCAAAACGGACTCTCCATGACTAAGAAATTTGATTTCGAAAAACTTTGCGCTTTCACCAGCACAGAAGGCAGAATTATAACTAGTTAGCTGGTGAAAGCTCCACCTTTCACCAGCTAAGAAGCAGATTTTTGGGTAAATTAGCTGGTGAAAGCCTGTCACGGCCATAATAGCCAAATTTTCGCCCAGATCAAGATTTTTTGGGTTTGAATGGTTTGAAATCTTCTTCAATAAGCTGGTTATGAATTATCAAATCAAAATCTGAAGGCCATTCTTAGAGATGAAAGTCAAAAGGGAATTTTTTGACTAGATTTGGTCATTTTCAAGGGAAAAATGGTAGGGATCAAATGACACATCACCCAATTCGAATTTTATCTTTGGAGGACCAAATCAAACA
>ML796443.1:6117-75675 GCA_009831015.1 Picea engelmannii
TGTGTATATATATATATATATATATATATATATATATATATATATATATATATATGCAAGAATCATTCTTTGATCTATTTGAAAGATTGACTCCCGCAAGAAAATCATTATATAGAATAATATAAAGTAAAATCGAATAACTCTCAAATATATTTAGGAAAAGAATGATAACTTCATATTTCAGTAATACAATTTAAATAATAAATAATATAAAATAATATAAAAATATGCATACTAGATTATAGATATCTTCTTGATGAAATTATTTTCAAATAATAAATAATACTAGATTATACCTAGTACTTTTTTAAGAAAAACAACAAAATCTTTATATTCTTTTCCTACATAAGTGTTTTCTTGCTATAACCATTAATCAATAAAGAACATAGAAATAACAATGTTTAGGTTATAAGTAGTACAACATCATTCACATTATTTTTCAGTACTGTAAATATTTTTCAATTTTGAGTGAATGAATAAAATGTAATTAAAGAATATAAACAATCAAGATTACTTATTTTTGTCACCCCCATTCTAAATCATTATTCCATAGGGATTGAAAAGTATATAACCATCTCTAGAAATATCAAAGTTCGATTCTTTCTTAGAACCATCAAATTCAAATTCTCTTCACTTGTCTCCTCTATACTTGTCTCTTTTCTTTTCCACCAAGAAAAATAGCTTTCCTACATCTTTTTTCAAGTTAGCCTCATCACTAACACTAGGCAATCTTTTTCGACAAACTTTGTGCTAGCTTGTTCCCTCACATCCCACATATTTGGCAATAGGGTTCCACTTGTCCCATGAAAAATATTTATTATGGTGGTTTTTATCCATTTTAACTCACCCATGGTGATGCAGGAGCATCACTCCAACTCAGCAAAGCACCAACCAATCAGCACGTCCAACGTGCATTCATGAAGGAGAGAGGCAAAGCCCTCTCATTTTTCAAAATTGTGAAATCCAATCCCATTTGAGGATTTGCATTGTAAGGCTTTTAATGCCAATCCACACATTTGTACAGGTAGTGGTTGAGGTTTCCTTTAATGGTTACTTGCAGCTAATTCCAGATCAGTCAGGTCTGCAACTTCCTTTTGTGTAATGTAGTAGTAGGAGTCGGTGCCACCCTGAGATAGATATGAATCAGGGGTGGTTAGGATAATCTCGAGAGAGCCCTCTTTTGTAATGAGAGGATATAGAGAATAGGGGGGATCTCAGGGAGAGAGATCTCAAGAGATAGAACCGAGACTTGTTATAGTCCAGTCTTTGTAAGCATCTGTATAAATACATAGAGGGATTAAAAGAAAAGAAGTTTTTCCTACATACTGTGTGTGTTTATGTGTTTACATGTTTTTATGCATTTCATGTTCTAAATGCATAACTAGTGAAGCATTCCCTAAGTTTCAACTTCCTCTCATCTTGGAGTTTCTGAGTGCAAGGAGCACACATAGTCCACAAGGTGTGCGTTGACAGACGTGAGACAACCTCAGGAAAATTCAAGAGGGATAGCATTGAATATTCATTAGCAGAGGTGCAGGGAGTGCACAGGAAGGAACTTTGTTTCAATTTCAACGAGAAGACATAATCCTTGAAGGTTTTGTAGAGCTCTGCCAAGTGGGTATTGAGTCGGTGCAAGTATGCACAAGAAGAACTCTACGTCGAGTTCATAAAGAACCAGCGTTGTTGAACACTCTGTAGGCTCTGCAAGGTCTGCAAGGTGTGCATCGAGCAGAAGAACGTCAGGTGGGCATAAGGAGTTTATTTTCAACAAACCTTCTCGAATCTGAGTTATTCGAGATTCTCCAACGCAGGGTGTGCGTAGGAGTAAATCTTCAAGAGGACGAAGCTCAAAAGGGATATAACCTTTGGAAAGGTCAAAGAGAAGTGTCGAAGGTCAATACCTTCAAGCGTTGAAATTCTTTCAAGGGAAGGGAAGAAGCACAAGCTTAGGAGGAACAACATGTCAGAAAGTGTTATCAAGATACTAAGTCTAAAGTTAGTAAAAGCTCAGGAGGAAGAGCGTCGTCGAGTGTTGGATCATGGTGGATACTCCTACAGACCATCCGATTTGAGGTAGGTGCACAGGCTTTAACACTGCGTAGATCCAAGAGGGGAGATCTCGAAGATCTGAACGGACGGTGGAGAGCTCTCGAGGAGAGTCACGAAATATCGTGAGTCGTTGGATCAAGCGGAGCTACGAGGAGGTTAGTGATGGGGAAGAGATCTAACTGTAGACCTGGAGGGCATTGTGAGTCATTGATCAAGCGCCTCAAGATTTCGACATTTCAGCAACTCGGACTATAAGGGTCAACAATGTGGGACTCTCTACTAGTAGAGCCCTGAAAAGATCTGAGCTGCCAGATCTTCGAAGGCCTAGAGTTGTTTATCTACAGTGAGGGGATATTTCGTGATTTTGACGACCAGGTGAAGGAGCGAGCAGATTTTGTGTAGGCGAAGATGCAAAACGCAAAACACCAAAATAATCGTGGTCGTTGGTCCAAGAGAGACCTGAGTCATAGATCTCATGTCATTGGGATTTCGACATTCGTGACTTGGAGGGGTCAGGCACCTTGTATCACAGGTTTCAATACTGCAAACCACAACGCACTTTCGTGGTAAAGCTTGTGGTCATGGGTGTGTGGTCACGTGAGTTGTGAAAAGGGAGGATCTAACCTCCATTAGCTCTCATCGGAGTTTCGGGACTTGGAGGAGCCAAGCCCTCGTCATATTGGAAAGCCCGGGGTCACGAAACACGACGTTCCTTTTGGGCCAAGTTCGTGGTCGTGCCCATGGTCACAAGGAGTGGAGGGCGTGAGCTTAGCACTTGGTTGCGAAGGCGAACACAGAGAAGGGCCTATGGATTTGAAGAGGGAGGTTCCAGCTCGGAACTAGAATTTTCATATACCCGACATTGCTTCGCTGCCAATAGGCATGTTCAGTATCCAGATGAAGTTATCTTGGCGTCATGCATGCATTTACCCACTGCCAGCAGACCTGTTCAGTATCCTGGCAGGTTTACAAGAATTTCCCATAGATCTTTAATGATTTATTTGATTTCAAAGATATTTAATCGAGCGGGGTGACGCTGAAAATTGTGACATTTTGGACATATTTTAATAAATTACAGACCTTGAGAGAATTTTTAACTATCCTTTATTAAGATCTAGAGATATTTTATTAATAAACTGATCTTCGAAAGCTGGGAGACATCTCTGAGTTGTTCTCTTAAGGAACAGGGACAGTGTAAGAAGAATTTTTTTATGGATGATCGTGAAAAGCTTTAGTTACAGATTGAAATCAAAAAACACTTTTCAAACAACAAGCTTTCTTTAACATGGCTGCAAACTTCAAAAAAATATCATAATTGATGTTTTAACAATCTTCAGTAGTTATTTCAGAGGAGAAATTTTTTTGTTCTCTTTGTCTGAAACAGTTCATGGTGCAGGCATGTGTGTTTCAAAATAAAGACTGTTAAGCATAAAAGAAAACAAAACACACCAGCGAAGATAGATTTGAAAGCAAAGAAATCCAAACAAAAAAAATATGTACAGAAGGTGCATCTGAAAACCTCATGCAACAAATCCATTGGGAGACTGAAAGAAAGTAGGAAAATCCTGATTGATGGGAAAGCAGTCTTAGTCGTGGTACCTTAGGTCAGGGTTGATTCAGATTTATTTATCTCTTTATTTTCCATCTAAGATTTTCATGATGATACTCTATTTTTTGAAAATAAATGTTCAACTAAAACCAAAGAGAAAAGGATCAAGCAGACTTCCCTGACAATAGTCGTATTATGGTTCTCATGGTGCGCCCACTTGCGTTCATGACTGCATTATTACAAAGAGAAATAGTGAGAAATAAAACTGCAAGAAAACCTATTCCTAAACCTACCCTAACTATTAAACCAATCAGGATACTACGTGAAATCATGCTTCCAATGTAGCCATCAGAGTAACTCTAATCCTGCAATGGAAACAAGATCAAGCATTACTAATAAGAATGGTAACAGAAACATATCACACTTACCTTCATAATAATTATCTAAAAATGAAGTAAGCATGATCTTACCATTTCCTTGAATATTCTTGTTGTAAGAATCCTCCAGCCATTGTGCAATCTTGTCATGATAAGGGTCATAATGGCATGGGCGAGTGCAAGCAAGTTTAAAACAATTGTCAAGATTATGAGGAAATGAAATAACCATTAGCCAAGGCTGAAATGCCCCATCCTCCTAACAATTCTCTAAGTGTTCATTAATTTCTTCACATGGAGGATCTAAAAGAAATATATTACACCTACTTCCAAGATGCTTAGGTAAAAAGAAAACAATCACAACTTTATCTTTATTATGATTTTTTTTTATATATGAATATTCAAGCCATCCTAAGATACTGTCACAAAAATGAGGATTCAAACCACGACTTTGATGAAACAAATATGGTAAAATCATCATAAGAGGATTTGTGACATCCATCAGATCATTGGTTTGAATGCTTTTTTTGATGAGATTGATAATTTCAAAATGTGAAGTATAAACATTAAGATTCGAGCTAAGCAAAGAACGAATATGAAATGTAGAACGTTTGATCTCCATAAAATATAGTGCATTGTCTTTTTTAACAATAAACTATGTAAAATCATCTCGCAACCTGTCCTCTTCCCATATGAGTGATGAAAGTGAACAAGCATCAAATCCAAGTTTATCAATGTTAGGTTTGGAATTGATTTCACCAAAATTTAGCATATCAAAATGATATGATTGTGGTGGAAAAGAGTAGGATGTTGTAGATAAGATGTCAAGTCCAACAGAGTCTAGGAATAGATCAGGATATAAAGAATAAAAGGAATCAGAAATAAGCACATGAAAAGAATCTCTTGAACTATGATACTTAACAATGGTATTCCCAAGACATTTCTCTTCACTTTCTTTAAAACTCTTACTCTATTTTGGTGACGAATTCCTCAACATAATATGATGATCTGGATTTTCCTTTTGTGTGATAGATAATTCAAAATTTATGTGACAAACATCTAGTCTTTCCTGTGAACAAAGTGCATTTTGAGGATCAAGGTTTAAGGTTTCTTCTTCTAGTTGCATATCTTCTTCTCTAATCAGTTTCATAGGAGTAATAGAACATTCAAGACGATTTTCGTCGCTTAAGTGTTCTTCAATGACTGATTTTAAATATTGATTAGAGCATGGGTTACAAAAAAGAGGGTATTCACCTTGAGCTAGAAACGAATCTTCTTCCATATTGGTCGTAGAATGAAAATTCAATGATTCAGAGGAAAAACTAATCTGGTTGTCATTAAAAACCTAGTCAATAGATTCTACCCCCCTAGCTTGTTCAACATTGTGAGAAGGATTCTTCTCATCTTGCAAAGAAGATTATTCTTCCAGTTGAGTGATAGGATTTGCAATTGGTTCTTCATTCGTGATTGAATATGACTAGATGGAAAGGATGGAAGCATCATAGAAGAGATTTAATGCAAATGACATGTCATTGAGATTAAATTTACAGACGATATGATAAACTCTTGTCAAAAAGTCTTTTGAAGATGAATCGTCGTCGATTAGTAAAGTATGAAATTCTTCACATAATTGATCAAAATCATAAATTTCAAAAGAATCTAGAAACTCATCTACAAATTGAAACCAATAAAAAATGTGACATGCTGGAAAGGATTCAAACCAATGTTTAATCCGACCTCTAAAAGTAAAAGTGAAAAGTCTGCATAAAACTCTTAAATCTGAGATGTCATGTTTCATGCATTTGCACCAAAACTTGTTAAGGTGGTCTTCAACAGATGTATTGCCTCCACCATCAAAGGTGAGTTTGGACAAGCAAGAGACTGTCTCATTGGGAACATTGGGTAATGAGAAGTCGAAAGCATGTTCCAACATAGTGATTTGGGGAGCCATGGGGGAATTCAATACATTTAAAATAAAGGTTCCTACAGGGCCATCTTGTCAGTCGGCCCTCCTTCTAGCGCCATTTGTTGACGGGCGAAATTGATCACTCGTCAACTGGAGGAGTGAATCCGGTCCGGGGTTGTCTAATTAACCCAAGCCATTTGGATTAATCCACTCCGATGGGTTTACCGGCTCCATTGGCTGATCTAAGTCCTAAAGAAAACAAAAAAACAAAACTAAAGAAAATATAATAACTTGATGAATAACAATCGCTAAAAACTCTCTATAGATTTAATGCATATTTACAATTTAACTAACTAATATTTATAAAATAACTCTACTTATTATATGTACAACATGTACAAATGATTCTATTTCTAATCTATCAACTTGTAAGAAATCATGATAGCTAAAGCAATCATAATCTAATTGCAAATTGAAACAATCACGACTTGAATAAAAGCACAACACTAAAAATCTAAAGCTGTGACAAATATCATATTTCATTCAAGTCTGCAAACGAAAAATCCATGGTTTTGCCCCAAGATGAGAGATGATATTTGTTTACAAAAATAATACATATATAAAGGCCACATGATCAAAACATTCCTTGCGGAAATTATCAAAGTTGTTGCAAAAGTTATGGGAAATACAATCTCCCAAATTCCTATTCCTATCTAAAACTAACAGCCTAATCTAAAACTATGTAAGTAAATAGAATGTTCAGAAATGCCACTAGTAATCCAACTTCTTTTAAAATTCGTATGTACCTGTAAATGCACAAAAATACACGATTTCAGATTGCAATTTAGTTGTAAAATCAGAAAAAAATCAAATTTTAATGACTAGCTACAGAATCTCATGATTCTATAGCTAGTTATTATTAAAAACAGAATCCTATTTTTTTCATTCAATCAAAATAGAAATGGATGCGATTTGAGAAAACAAATCCTATATGCTAATTCAACACAAACAAAATCATTTTAAAATCACTCTTAAAATACCATACCTCGGTTTCAAGGATTCGTTTTGATCAAGCTATTTTTGAATTGACAATGGCAGTGGCTGCTTCTACATTTTTAAAGACAACAGAGCATGTGGATGTATAACTTGCTGACAGACTGCTTGAAAATCTTTGGATTGATCAAGGGTTCATAGAAGGCTAAGGCACAAGGCTGGATGGGTGAGAGGGGTTCTGAGGCACAGGCCTGGAGAAGTCAGAAATGTTTCAACACTTGCAACCAGATCAAAACGCAGCTTTCAGCCATAGAGAAAATCTGAGATTTGACCTCTAAAAGACGAGCTATATCTCTGTAATGACACAATTTCTAAGGAAACCACCCAGGATAAAGGTAAAAGGGATCATTTTGGTTCCATTTTTTCAAGGGTTTGATCTAATTCAAAACCGTTTTCTCAGAATCGCTCACGCAAAAACGTGTCTTTGGGAGGCAATTACGGGGTTAGACTGAGAAGTCTTCTCTGGAATTATCAAACAATAACAAATTCTGGACACCGTTGGATTCAATTCTCACTACAGGAGCCATGGCTAACAATAAGAAATCAACAGGGTATTCGGTGATAGGGTTTGACAGAAAAGAAACAGAGCCATTTGCCCTAAGCTTCCCCAACACAATGCAAAGGCAGCAAGGGCAGAGCGTTAATGTTATGCGTGTGAGGATAGTGGTGAGGCCATGCACTAACATCATATCAGGTTGTACTTGGAAAGACACCTTGGTGTATTAAAACTCATAACAGTTTTAAACCAATATATGCATACCCAATAATTCGATCAATATGTCAAATAGACAATTGCCTATCCATGATTTGATCAATAAAATAGATATGTCAAATAAACCATTACATCAAAGATTTTATAAATCAAAACCAGATTAACAATAATCAAATGCATAAATAGGTGGTGTTTTGATACATATGTAACCAATGATGTGCTTGAGGCCAAGGATTTATAACCATGTAAACAATTAGGTTCATGATAAACCAAGTAAACATTAACCCTTTGATGTAATCACATGAATTCCAACTGTGGGTTTTCACACTTGCAGTCTTGAAAACAAAAATGAAAAGAAAGTACGTAAAAAGCGGAGGATAATGGTGTCATTTAATGAGAAAAGTTACGAAAAGTAATGAGGGTTTAAAAACCCTGTGTGGGCAACTTGTAAAAAAGATAGAGATTAATATGGTTGCCAACAATGTCTCAATCTCAGAGGGTTTTTGTAGGTGAGGTAATGAGAGCACTAGTGTTGAACACAAGCACTTCTTCAAATCATCGAATTCTTTCTGCTGGGACACAAGATGAAGCACCAAAAGTCATGTGGGCCTATTAGGGTAAGTTAGTACATTAACTTCTTGGGGTCGTAACTTTTGCATATAATATCCGTTTAGGGAGCACGGTATCTCATTGGAAAGGTATTCACAAGGAGATTCATTTAGGGGGTTCAATCATATCCTTTCAATATTTTTGAGGTGTCTGATCGTGAAAAACATCGTTTAGGCCCTTAAACTGGACCTGTAAGTTAAAAACTGCTAAAAATAGTAAATTGCCAAAATTGTGAGAAATTGTTTTGAGCTAGTTGGAAAAGGTGGGTGGCCACTGATATACACCTATATAAATATTATCTCCTTAGGAATCAATGGTATCCATTGCGTTTAGTTCCCCCATTGGATGAGGAAATTTCTGCTGAATTTGGCCCAGGGTGAGCCACTTTCCTTGGTGGAGGAGTTGCCCTACTTAGACAACCTGATGAAGCTGAATCCTCTTCTAGAGCATTCCCTTGACTTGTGTGTACACCATATGATCAGTGAATTCCTATATGATGAATTCAGGGTTGATATTTGTTGGTTTCAATTGTTCTGCTATCTCTGAGGTGTCCAATAATGGTGGAAAATATGATGGAAGGAGGTCCACATTGAACACTAGGTGCAAGCCAAGGAACGGGGACAAGTTGAGATGAAAATAATTGTCACCCATAACCTTGGTAATGGTGTAAGGCATATAATGGAGTCGACAAAGCTTCCAATGAGGCCTTGTAAGGTTTTCTTTCTACAAGAGCAACCAAAATTTGTCTCCCACTCGAAACTGGTATGGCACCTGGTGTTGATCAAGGCACTACTTTTACTTGGAATTGGACTTTGGTAAAATATCATGAACCTGTTGGTGGATGTGTTAGATCTTCTCAATGAACCGGGTGGCTTTGTCCATTTTTGTTGGATCATGCGATGAGTCTTCCTAGGTGTATGTAAGGGGTAGTGAAACATCCATGGGAGCCAATGCTTGAAATCCCAACCCCACCTAAAGGGGGTTGTGGCCGATTGAGCTATGCGTGTCTTTGTTGTAGTTGTGTTGAAGATAGGGAAGAATCTCATTCGAGGTGCAAGGTTTATTGGAATTGTACATGCACAAGATGTTGATGATAATCTGGTTGACGACCTTGTATTGACCATCTATCTAGGGGTGGAAAGAAGTGGATTTGATCAGCTTGGTGTTGAATAGTGACTAGAGGCTCCAGCAGAATGTGCTGAGGAACTGACTATCACAATTTGAGATAATGGTTTGTGGGACCCCAAAGTGTACCTACACTTGTTCAAAGGAAATATTGGAAATTTCCTCCACTGTGATTCTCTTCTTATAGGAGGTCAAAATCTCCATCTTGGAAAAGTGATCAACAACCACAAAAGCACAGTCATTTCTCCACTTGATGGAAGGGAATCCAGACATGTAGTCCAATGAGGTGGATTTTCAAGGCCTGAGAGGAGTAGGAAGAGGAGCGTACATGCCTTGTTTCTTGATGGTCGGTTTGGAAATAATGTAGAAAGTGCAGGAATATATATACTTGTTGACATCATGTCGAAATTTCGGCCAGTATAAATTTCATTGCAACACTTCCATTTTATTTTCCACGCCAAATTGTCCTGCCACTTGTCTATAGTGGGCTTCCAAAATCATATCCACTCGCTCTCTTGATGGAAAACAAAGATGACCCATATGTCACAATAACCCGTCCTAAATATGGAAAGTATTGACAGCTCTGTTGGTGCCCAACATATAGTATGTGTTGGCGAAGTTGGGATCCATATCATAAAGGTGGGGCTGCCCAGAGGTCTCATGGCTGCCATAATCTAGCACTGTGGTGAGTGAAGTGACTGTAGGTTGACTGAGGCAATCAACAACTCGGTTGGTAATTCGTATTCTATACCTAATGTTGAGTTGGATTTGCTGCAAATATGGAGATCACTTATGATGACAGTCATTTTGCAACTTTCCTTGTGTCTGGAAGAAATGCAACGACTTATGATCATTGTGGATAATTTTCTCCTTCTTGAGAATGTAATGCCTCCACTGGTGGAAGGATTACACAATGGAGTACATTTCTTTGTCACAATTAGGGTAATTATGGATGACATATAATAGTGTCTCACTATGATAGGTCATGATGTGGACATATTGAGTGAGGAACATGCCCACAAGATATTCTGAAGCATATGTCTCAATCTCATAGGGGTGTTATAGGTGAGGTAATGAGAGCACTAGTGTTGAACATAAGCACTTCTTCAAATCATCGAATTATTTCTATTGGGAAAAGCCCCACACATGTTTTTCCTTACCACCACCTATGGTTATCTGACTGAGGGAACATGCAATATGGGAGAATCCCAACATGAACCTGTGAGAGAAATTGGCAAGGCCTAAGAATATCCAATGCTCTGCGAGCATGGTTGGGGCTATCCATTCACAAATGACTTGAATATTTCCTAGATTAACATGCACACCATGCAAATCAACAATGTAGCCTAGGTATTGGATCCTCTTCATGATGAAGGATCATTTTTTCAAGTTGGCATATAGCTTGTGCTGCTGCAGAGTGTGCGAAACCTGTTGAATATGATGCAAGTGTTTTTCACAAGTCTTGTTGTAGATGATAATTTCATATAGATACACCACCACAAAATAATTAGTGAAAGGCTATAGGATATTGTCCATCAACCTCATGAAGATTTTTGGAGAATTCATCAAACCAAAGGGCATGACCATCCATTCATAAAGACCTTATTTTGACTTGAAGGAAATTTTCCATACATATTTCCATTCTATTGGGATATGATGGTAGTCGTACTTCATATCAATCTTACCGAAGTATTTCCCCCCCTTGAGCTGGTCAAAGAGATCGTCGATTCATGGAATCATGTATCGGTTCATGACTGTGATTTTGTTTAGGACCAGGTAATCAATGCAGAGTCACCAGGTCCCATATTTCTTCTACACCAACACGATTAGGCTTCCACAAGGTAATGAGATGGGTCAGATGTGCCCCTTATGAAGTTGTTATTGGATCTGATGCTTGATATCCTCATTTTCTCATAGAGAGCGACGATAGACTAGCCCATTTTGTAGAATTGCATCAGGGGTCATATCAATGGGATGCTTGACCTGATAGTTCATAGGTACTCTAGTAGGTGATGAGAAGACACCTTTGTATTCTTCCACGACCTTATCCACTTGCTTCTGCTGCATGGGGAGTTCATCTGTGGAGGCCATGGATGTGGATGCAACCTTTCGTTCACTCTAAGAGAGAATCATGAAGAAGACAAACTTCATGATCTGATAAATGACCTTCATGCATTGCTTGGGAGAGACCAAGGAGATATCACTAGATGTCACTACCTCGGGTATCCTATACAATTTCTTGTTCAAAGTAATAATAACACTGTGAGGCCTAGAGTCATATACATCATGAAATTTCCATAAATAAGGTTGGCCCAAAAGAATATCACAAAATTCAAGGGGAGAAACATCACACAATACATCATCTTTGAATGGCTTGATGCGATACGATAGGTGGTAATGTTGGATGATGCAAAGATCACTCCCTTGATGGAGCCATTCAATGTTGTATGGTTGTGAGTGTGGAGTTTTAGGAAGGGATAGCCACTTGATGACCTCTGTTGAGATGAGGTTCTTTTGGATACCATTATCAATGATGAAGTGTAGTGGAGTGCATTTAACCAACATTTGTGAATGAAAGAGGCACTCGCCCTCCTTTGGGTCATTCGGTTCATTGGGTTGGATCTTGGTTGTAGCAATAGTGGTACTAGGTTTTGCGTCAATGATCTATCTCCCCTTCTCTAGTTATGACTTAGTGTTGGAATCTGCATCTAATTCTGAGACTTTACTTTAGGCACTGATGACTTTTTTGAGTAGAAATGATGAGTGTTATGCTAGGGGATCTTATGGATGTCACACCACTTCCTGGTATCTTTCTTCATCTTCCCATTGTCCTTCTTTGATTGTTTCTTTGACTACTTGTCATGATGTTTCCCATATTTTCTCTATCCTTTTTTCTACAGGTTAGAGCGTCCCTTTCCCTAATTCTTCTTTGAGGGGTTCCTAGACCCAAACCATCACATATTTTGTTTAAGCTTCTCCTCGATTTTGAAGACATATCCATAGGTTGTGCCCAAGGACGAGATGTCCAAAACACATTTTTTCTATGGATGTATCTATGCAAATCACCATAGTACTTGAGAACCATATTTCACTCAGAATATTTGATACCCAACTTGGTGCATAAGGTATGGAATACATTGGTGTACTCATAGACTATTTGGTCTCTTTCTTGCCATAGTGTGGTCCATCTTGTATACAAGTCATCATAACTTACAAAAGGGTAGTATTGTTCCTTAATAACATCCTTGAAGGAATCCCAAGTGGGTGAAACTGCAAATAATGTGGATCCTTCTATTTCATTTTTCTCACAGAAGTCTCCCACCAATGTTTGACATGGGGGATGGCCTTGAGAAGCACAAATATAATCGTTTCTCTATCAAAAAAGTTGTGGATAGAAAAATACCCTTATAGAAGGTTTAACCATTTATATACGATATATGCATATATTTGACCTTAAAATATAGGAATATAAAAAATGATTTTTACCTTTAAGGTGATGGCACTTCCTCTTGAGGTGGATGTG
This sequence comes from Picea engelmannii, assembly GCA_009831015.1. Lineage (NCBI taxonomy): Eukaryota > Viridiplantae > Streptophyta > Pinopsida > Pinales > Pinaceae > Picea > Picea engelmannii. Next base: position 19,018 of record ML796443.1, read on the forward strand.
TTGATTGTCAACAACCATTGAAGGATTTGTGTGAAGTTTTCCATCATCTTCTTCCTCTATTGCTCAAGGGATTCTTAGAGAAACATTTTGAAAGGATTTGTATCCCATATTATTTATTTTCATCCACCATGGGTGGTTCCTTGGGCATGCGAGAGTAGTTTTCCTCAAGAGAAACAAGCATGAGACCCAACTCTTTATACCCTGACCGCATCAGGGACATGCATTAAAAAACGACAAGGAGCAGACCACTCTAATACCATTGATTCTGATTTATAAGCGGAACAAAACCAAACCACATTTTTATAATTTTAACACCGAGACATAGTGAACAATAATAGATATACCATAAAAATTGACTTCTATTAAATAAGAAATATGTTGAAAACTATAAAATGCAGGCTAAAAACAAGCTTGCTAGTATGGTGGCAGCTTATTTCTGAGAAGAGATGTGACGACTAAGATAATTCACAAGAAGATGAGTACAATGAGGCTCTGAAGGAATTTTCAAAATAAGTATGAATGTCAATACCCTATACATCCAAAACCCTAACCCTAGGAGATGAAGCACCAAAATTCATGTCGGCCCCGTTGGGGTAAGTTAATACATTAACTTCCTGGGGTTGTAACTTTTGCATACAAGCTTTGTTTAGGGTGCACGATATCTCATTGGAAAGGTATTGATGAGAAGACTAATTTATGGGGCCCAATCAAAGACTTTGGTTATTATTTAGGTGTGTGATCATGAAAAAACATCATTTAGGCCCTCAAACTAGCCCCAAAAGTTAAAAATTGTTAAAAATATTAAATTGCCAAAATTGCCAGAAAATTATGTTTAATTAGTTGGAAAAGATCAACGGCCACCGAGATCCACCTGGATCAATTTTTTATCCTAATTATATATTTTTATAAGGTTCCTGTCTTCTTCCATATGTCACAAGGTCCCCATTGTTTTGTGAGAGGCAGACTTATGCTAAAGGACCATAGACTCCACAAGAGTGAGGGATGCCCTTTTTTTCCATATTTTACTCTCCATGGCACAAGATGTATGAGGAGCCACATAAGCATTATAGTCGAGTGCTTTCCAAACATAGACAAGGTGCATAATGTAGAATAAGCTTAATATTACAGAAGGTTCCCATGCCATATTTAGGTGTTGTTCACCCCATTCAGGAATCATGATGGCTATGATAGGCCCACGAGAGTCACTAATTGTCATAAATGGAATATTTCCCATGATAGGAAAAATTATCCTACATCTCGTACCCTTCCATATTCTTTGAAAGTGCTTTTACATCAGACACGTGCATATCAGGATTTATCAATCATGGATGGGAGTTTGACAAGACACAGACAGCTAAATATGTGATAAAGTGCATGAATGAGAGGAAATATTACTTCCCCACTACTACATTGTAACGTAAACCACCTCAACCACCTATCACATGATCCAGGTATCAATGAAGAAAATCTTATTTGTAGTCGACGGGTAAAATCGTGAAGATGGGTGTCCATTTTGCTTGTTTTATGAGAAACAAAATTATATTTACACAATTTCTTCAAGTTATGGTAAACAAAAGAATTTTATTTATTTATAATTTCACTTTACAGTAAAAATAAAACTTGTGAAGAATTTTGTTGTCTCTCTACTAACTATTTTTCAATTTTTTATTTATTGAGATTTAATATGTCAATTTGGCAATTGTTTGACAGTATGTCCCTTAAAAATGAAGGGAATGATAATGATTTATGTTTTCCCCCAACAATGAATCTATTATTAAACTTTTATTTTTGAGAAACGAAATATACTTCAACAATCTACAGAGACTCTATTTTTCGATGACTATAGTTTTGAATCTAATGAATGAATATTATAATTTCTAATTTTTTTTAAGTTGGCCAAGCTGAAAACGTTGTAGATTTTAAACACATGTTTTCCCCCACCTTGTATATATCTTAATTTCTACTTAAAAGTAAAATCTAAAAATAACCTTTTAAAGAGAACAATTTAAGGATTTTGAATATAATTTTTCCATAATTTTCGACAGTGTATTTTTAGAGTTATGGATATTCCATTTCACTAAATCATAATGTCACCTGAAAATATTATTCAGTGATTTTTTTATAAAATTAAATAAAATTAGATAAATACAATGAAAATGAAAACAAATTATATCCATTGAAAGTAGATTCTATTTTGCAAATGCTTGTATCAATTTTGAAACTAAATTTAGAGTATTTGGGGGAGTCTACAACCTCCAAAGTTCAAGTAATATGGAGAGAATTGTTAGGTTCCTGCAAGCAATCCCATTTGTAGGTTTTCAACTGAAACAATATTTCTACCGAAAACTATTTTTTTTGTATGAAATATTTTTTTTAATGGAATCCCTAAAAAATAAACAAATTCCTCACCTTTCGACCGAAAAGTAGTTTTTTTGGCCGAAAGATGGGTGGGAGAATTCCATCGGACGGGAAAAAATGAAGGGATGCGTCGTTTGGTTTTCGTTGGCCCGAAATCATATAAATACGCTTTCATTCGACCCATTTTTACACAATTCACTCTTACATTAATTATATAATTTTATTACATATTCATTAAATATTATTTTTTGAAATTTTTAATGTTTTCTATATGTTGGTGCTTAATTTTATTATTCATTTGTATTTAAAATATCCAATAACACATTCCTTTAATTATATATGAATTAATAATAACTTATGTATTTTGATGACATATATATATATATATATATATATATATATATATATCTTATTTTAGTTATATTTGTAGTTATGGTTTTGTATGAACTTCAAACTTTAGTTAAGAAGAAATGATTGGAATTGAGAATAAGTGGAATGTTGTTTTGATTTCCAGGATTTACTTGGAAAAAAACATATTATGACCTTCCTTATTTTGGGCATGATTATTACAAGTCTTATGCACGAATGTTTAGTCTTTATGTTATCAATGTTGCATAAGATCATTTGGGTGTTGCTTTGTGGTTTGCATATTTTGATTGCATGGAAGTAAATGTTAGGTACCTAATCTCCATAACCCCTAATGTAGGTATAATAACATATTTTCCATTTAATAAAGGCTAATATTAATAAGGCCTAGTAATAAGGAAGAACAAGTCAAATGTAAGAATACATAATAGAAGCTTTCGCTTCTAGAATATCTTCCTCTAGAATGTTCTTTTGGTAGATAGATTTAGTATAAATAGGAGTCGAGGGTATTTGAAGTTATTATGTTGATAATTATTGTAATAGAGTTCTTCTCTGCTGGAGGTTTCCCCCTCGAAGAGGAAAGTGAACATTGTTTCCTATCAATAAAGGTATTATCCTGGTGTTGTTTCATCTATTGTGTTGTTCCATTGTTATTCTCTGCAATATTTCTATTTTAGGATATTATAATAGATATTGTACCTTACAAGTGCAATGAGAGCACTTTCCTTGGCAACATATTGTGGGTTATCTTTTTTCAGGGTAGATATGTATTCTTATGTCTTAAAACTACAAAGATATGTCGTTCACCGCATAAATCTATGCTTAGGGAAGCATACATGCAGGAAATAAAAGTGGTACTTAAGAGCACAATGTTGGCCACCCTTGTAACCCATATTGGTACCACTTTGATTTGTATCGCATCAGACACCACCTGTATATAGATCATCCTAGATATCCTAAATCCCTTTATACATCAGAAAATTAGTCGTGTGACTACTATAGTTCCACTGAGAACATCACTCAGTAAGATACTCTCTAGTACTTGGTTAGTCAAGTAGTACGACTAAGAGCATAGTCTAGCATCCTTAGATGGTGCCTTGATATATTGGGTCGAGTACTATTGTTGGACCCCACACATATATCAAAGAGTTTTAGCATAGGGAAAACTCTTTTCTGTAGAAACCTTGAATACCCTAACCCTTGGAGAAGAAACAGAAACATAAAAGACAAGATATATTCTCGTTCTACTATGCCTCCTGCATTCTAGTTGCAAAATTACTATACATTTCTTCTTGTTAAGTATTTGGCCATTTTGAAACCATTATTTGAGACCTATCCCATTGGATTCCTCGCTTCTCGCTAATCACACTCATCCTTATCATTTTTTAGCTAACAATTTTTTTCCATGGACCCGACCCCTTCTCGACACCCCTATTGGGAATATATCCCATTGAATTCCTCTCTTTCCACTCATCGTAGTAGTACCAATCATTGGTAACTCATTTATTTGTGGTCCCATTTTTCCCCTTTTCCCATCCCCATGGATGACACTCACAACCAAGATTGGGAACAACGTATCACCACCTTGGACAAATCTCATGACCAATACTAGAGTGATATATCTTCCATTATGTCTAGTATTCCTAAAATCAAGTCTTGTATTGATCCGATCGAATCACTTCCCACATCCATTAATTAGTTGATCACCACCTTTCAACAATGCCATAATGTAGTGAACACTTTCACCTCCTTAATTAATCCCACCCAATATGCTTTCTCTTCTTCCACACCTTATAACTCTAAATGTATTGAATCCTCCCAATCCACCTATTTTCCTCCCACCACTTTTAGTGGGACCTGCATCCCGCTCGTGTGGAGGTGAAAAAATTTGATGGTTCAGATCCCACAAGTTAGGTGACTCTAATTGAACATAATTTATCTTTGTACAACATTACTAATGAGTTGGACAAACTATGGTAAGTTGTTCTCCATCTACATCTAGAATGTTGGCGATGGTGGAAATGGAGAAAAAATGCTCGCCAAGGGTATGTGGCTTCGACACAATTTGTTGTATAACTTTATGAACAATTTGACACTAAAACCAACCATTTAGGCTGTATAAAAAAATTGAAACAATATGGCACAGTGGAAGGCTTTATTGGTGCTTTTGAGCCACTTGATTTCCACATAGAGGGCATGTCTGATGCTTTTTTCCAAGAATTATTTATCAGCAGCCTCAAGGATGAGATCCATTCCCACATACTCATGGCTCACCCTCAAAGTTGGGTGGAAGCTTCTAAAAGAGTTAATGAATCAAAACACGTTGTCTCTTCTCAAACTAGAAAACCCTCCATTCCTCTCCCTAAACCAGTCACTCCCACTCCACTAAAGATCTAGAAATTGACTAGGGAATAAATGGATGAACACCAACTCAAGGCCCTTTGCTATAAATATGATGAAAAACATTTTCTTAGGCACAAGTGTAAGGAACAAAATATTTCTATGGCCATCTCTTTGGACGTTTCTAAAGAATATGTTGAGGCTTTCCCTATGGTCGAGTTACTTGAACCCACTAATGATGTAGGAGCATCGTCAACATCAAGCGAGTGTGGGGCAACCACAAAACATTTTGAGCACATTATACATTGTTTAGAATTTTTTTTGAAGATTTGGATGCGCCAAACTTAAATGTGATAGTTAAGGAGAGGCGTACTATTATATTGTGTAAAGGACCTTGAGCGATCCACTCTCGTCCATAGTAGGTAGAAAGCATTTATGTTAGTAGGTATATTTAAATTCTCTGATCAGATAGTTTTAGGAGTGGAGGGAAAATTGATATAGACACCCTCATTGTGAAAAATTGTAACATAGAAGGAGGAGCATTAGAAGAGAGCATAGAAGAGAAGCAGAGAGCTGTGTAGTAGTCCCCATGTACGGAAGTTCTGAATTAATACAAGAAAGTTGTGATTAAGACTCAGGGTGTTCATGTATTCTCTGTGTATGCATCTTTAAATGTTATGCTCATGAATGTTTTACTCACTAGTACATATTGTAAAAATTTCGACGTTTTATTTGCGGCGTTATGGACAAAATTGTCCATATTGTCGCAAAATAGAGGAAATTTAAAAAAAAAAAATCATATTGCCCGATAACGTCGGTCTTGCCACGTTAATGTCTCTCTTGCCACGTTGACATCTCTCTTGCCACGTTTTCCACCAGAACGTCTCTCTTTCCACGTTTTTGACATAGACGTCATTCTTTCCACATTTGTGAAGATTGATAGACGTTAATGTCGTTCTTGCCATAACATATAGTCATTTATATGTTGTAACAATGAATTATCTATAATAGATACATCAGATTATCAGTGTTTCCCAGATTCGACTAGCCAAGTTAGGAACATTACATCATCTTATTGCAGGTTATCCACAGTTTGGGAGGAGGAGCGATTTGACTAAGAGGCTCTTGGATTTTTTCTAAGGGCGGTGATTTACCTTTCTCTACAAGGTCGTGGCACTAGGAGGTTGGATGGTATTTATTGAGGGCTGAACCCCCTCTTTGATGAGCAGTGAGACCATTGTGACAGAGCCGTGAGGTTTGGAGTAGGTTGCGTGCCCCTTGAGTAGGCTGCATGGGATAGAGGAGGGCCAAGGGCCCCTTATTGCTGAGCAGAGAGGGTTTGAGAGGGCGGTAGGCACATCTAGTTGAAGCTGTGGGGTTTGGTGAGGACGATGAGTCCATTTGCCAAGTTGTGAGGGTAAGAAGGAAGGTCATGGGGCCTCTTGCAGATTCGTCGAGGCTTTGGAGGAGGTCTGCAACCCTGTTCTGTGCATTTGGGGGATCGAAGGAGGTTTGGGGAGCTTGGAGCAGCTCGGAAACACTTGTTGGGGAGACAGTGGCATTATCTAGGTTTTGTTTGTGTTTTGCGGTATTTTTGTTGATGTATTACAGCTGCTGTAGTAGCCAATAGTTGTTTATTCTTGTTGTGTATCATATTCCATGCATAATAAAATGCCAAAGTTGTCTCTTCAGTCTTATGTGTAATTTGATGGTATGCAATATGTTTGATGAAATGCCCGCCAGAAAAATACATGCAAATTGTTTGTAGAAAGCATTCAATCAGCATAATAACATATGTAATGCAAAACATTTGACAAAGGCATACAACCAGAACAATAAAATTGACATCAAACACAATATACTAGCACAACTCTATTGGGGGATATTATATAGTTGGCAGAGTCTCAAGCTACTATAGAATTTAGACAATGGAATTACACAATCGACCACAAAATCTAAACCTTACAAGCAATTGACTTGACGCATTTAGACATAATTAAAAAAAAAAAAACAAATCTTCGTCTTTGGACATTTGAAAAAGAAAATAGAAGCATTACGCTTTGCTGACATACGAGATGGAATCGGTCACCCCACTTTGCATTGCTATCAAAATTGTGCATAGTTAACAACATACATACCTTTTATAATAAAGCAAGATCTAAACATGCAATAATTCCATTTTAATTTAATCTATAAATCTCACTCCTAAAGTAAATTTTGCACAAATATATCAATCCATCAATCTCTTTACTCAAAAGTTGTCACTTCCTCCTCCTTATTTTCCTAGAGTTATGTTTCTCAGAAAAATACATCTAATCAAGAATTTACTACAATTGCAGTGTATTGTACCTGGACGAAGGATGAACCACCAGGATCACGCATATCACAGATCCAATAGTATGGGTGAGAATCATCAAGGCTGTTGTCACTTACTTTTATATTTCCAAAAGAATCCTTTACACCAAAGGTGGATGGAAAGACTTGGAAGAAACATAAAAGTCAGGACAAAGAGTGTTATAACTAAATGGAATTCTCTGCAAGGAGAAAACTTTGATGGTACTTTTGGTATACCTTTATATCAGCATGTAAGTTATCTTGATACAAAGTAGCAAGATGGGTTTCATTTTCATTATTCAGAAAAAATTGTGCTCGTGCCATACTCAGGACTAGCGAGAAAATCACTCTATTTTTGCCTTTTCCAAGCAGCCCTTTCATAATAGAGTCCTTCCGATTGATAATTGCATTTGACTCTTCTTTAATGTTCTTTTCACTAGTTTCTTTCTTGATAATTGTCGTGAGTGTATCAGTTTTTTTTTCATCAATTTCTTTTTCCACGTCTTCAATCTTTATAACATTCAAAAAATTCAATAATGCCAGAATTGTTGGCATGTTAAAGTAAAAGGAGAGCGTAGCTAGTGAAAGCATTACCTGTGCAAGACATTTGTGATGTATACATTATCAAATTAGACATGTGTTATGTATATAATGTTCCAATAACATGAATGGCTAACATAAATACCAAACCTTCATGACTGAAAGTGAAACATAAAATTAGAGAAATAATGTATAACCTGCTTGCCCCTTGGCAGGGCGTTGGTGAAAATATCTGCTACCTGCTCATCATTTTGAATATATTGAAGCTGAACTGCCCCACGCTAAACCCAGTCTCTGATGAAATGATATATGATCTCAATATGCTTCAACCTATCATGAAACACTGGATTCTCAGATAGTTTTATACAAATCTGATTATCGCAGTGAATGACTGTCGGACTCAACTCACGACCAAATAACCCAACCAAAAACTTACGAAGCCAGATGGCCTCACAACTGGCTTGGCTGGTTGCCATGTACTCTAACTCATTCCAACTCAAAGCTACTGACTTTAGTTTCCTGCTGAACCAGGAAACATCTCCCAACCCCAACCCAAAACAACACCTTGAGGTGCTCTCCCTGCCAATGGCACATCCTGCCCAGTCTGAGTCTGTGTAGCCAACCAAAATTATCCCATCTCCTATGACATAGTCTAATATGAAATCCACTGATCCTAAAATGTACCTCAGCACATGTTTTACCCCAATCCAGTGAACACTCCTAGGCTCCACCATGTACTGGCTGAGAGTGTTCATGACAAAACAAATATTTAGTCTATTGTTGACTAGATACATCAACGACCCAATCAATTGCTTGTATCTCATAGCATCCTCCAACTGGGAATCGGAAGCACTAAGCTTCTTCCAGTTGGTGACCATAGGTGTAGACATGGGCCTATAGTCCTTCATATGAAATCTTCTCAATATGTCTGCAACATACTTCCCTTGTCCCAGAAAGATATGGCCCACCTCCAGCTAAACCTCCATGCCCAGGAAATAGTGCATCAACCCGATGTCCTTCATCTCAAACTCTAATGTAAGGCCCTTCTTGCAATCAACTATGAGATTCTATGCTCCTGTGATGAACAAATCATCCACATACAGTATGAGAATGAGTGTATCCTCACCTCGTATAATATAGTAGAGGTTAGTACTTGCCTCACTCTCCTCAAACCCCATCTGAAGCAATTACGTGTCTATCCTCAAATACCAAGCTCTTGGAGCTTTCTTCAGACCATAAAGTGCCTTTCTCAGAAGACACACATGGGACTCTCTCCCCAACACCTCAAACCCCCGTGGTTGTTCTATGTACACCTACTCCTTTATAAATCCATTCAGAAAAGCAGTCTTTACATCCATTTGATGTATCCTCCAACCCATCTCTGCTGCAATGTAAATAATGCTCCGGATATAAGTGTATATTGCAACTGGAGATATATTTAGCACATTCTATAATTGAACAATAGCGGGAGAATATTAGGTTGAAGAAGATGATTTTTGAGCTAGAGGTTGCCCTAAATCCTGAACCATTTTTCACAACCCCTTGCCATTGAGAGGGTTGGATAGAGCTTGGGTGTCGACATTCATCTAATATTTAATGTAGTCTCATAGCTCTTCTATGGGTTTCTCTCACTGCTACATGATTTCCATCCACTACAACATTGTAGTGTATATGGTGAGACTCTCCTTCATGGCTTTCCAAAACTACTTCTTAATACTTTGGCCTTCATAAAGAAGAGGAACCACCATATACATCAAGCCCCATAATTGTTGATTCTCTTGGTTCTTTTCAGTCTCCAAGTTTGTCTGCAATAATGGAGTTTGCTAGTGCAATTGTCTCCACAAAGAACAAACCACATCTATTGCCTCAGTAGGCCACCTATTTCCATTCTAGTCAGAGGTTCTCCGATTAAAACGAAACCAACTCCAATTCCTGTTCCAAATTCTACCTCACTTGTACTTAGAGATCCGTGTCAATGGTCATCAGATGAGGAAAGGTGGTAAGAAAGGAGGACCATGGAAGATTTAGAAGGGGAAGAAGGGAGATTCAGGGTCTTCTAACTAGGAAAAGAAAGACTTGAGACATGTGAAGTGTTTCAAGTGACAAAAGATGGGCCACTATTCTTCTTAGTGTCCCAAGAAGAAGGGAAAGGGTAGTCAACAACAATAATTTGCAGGGAGTGCAAAATCTTCTGTAAGAGTGGATGAGTTAGCATCCAGTCTTGTGAAAACCTTCTCCATGGGTTTGTGCCTTTCCATTAACACCATTTCTAGTGTAGGGTCATATGTGGACAATTAAGCATATAATCACATGACCTTTAACAAGAAGGCATTCGACAAACTTCAAGACATAGGGGGCATATATGCAGGGGGGAATTGGTGATGATGCCCCATATCCAGTGACTAGGATGGGTTCAATGTCATTCTGCATGCCATCAGGTGATGTTATTGATATTGATGATGTCTTATATGTTCTTGGTTTAATGAAGAATTTGCTTTCAGTTTCAAACATGATAGATATTAGATCTGTGTCTGAGTTGACGATCAAGTTATCAGAGATTGCAGCAAGGATATTGGTTGAGTTTTGGCCAGAGTTATGCAAGAGGGTGGCCTTTACAGGTTGCTAATGAGATAGTGATTCCCTAATTTTAAACCATTTGACCTATAAATCTGCTTTTGTGTAGTCTATACAATTGGTATCAACTCAAGAATGGAACTGGAAATCATGCAATAAATGCTCAAATGATGTAACTCAACCAAGAGAAAACCTGAAGACATAGCTGGAGAATTTTTCACAACAACAGAAGCTGACTTCATCAAGTCTTTTGAGCTATGTCACTTTTATCCTCACAGACTAACCAACTATATGTTGCACAATACAAAATAACCACATACCTGGCAGTTCTAGCTATGCTTCATGAGTTCATGATACAATCAAGGATTCTAGATGTTGCCAAGTATAGAGAAAGTCAAATATTTCTCTATTTTTCTGTTGTGTTTTGAACTTTAGAATCCCTCCAAGACACGTGCACAGGAAATATAAACATTTCCTATCCCAGCCCCATTAAACCAAGGCATACAAGAAAGGGTATTTGTTCTTTGTTATTTGTTCGAAAGGGGGTTACCAGTAGTCTCTGCAAGAACATAGACCATTCTTAAAATGATGGAAATGGTTAGCATCCCTCACAATAATTTCTTGTGCAGTGATCATGGAGATAAATTTGAAGGTAGTATGGCAATCACCACATACACGAAGGTTTTTAATAATTTGGATAGTTGTCCTAGAGGGTGTGTTGATTAGACCAAAAGCAAGAGACAACTTTTCACTGTGGTGAGAGAGAACATCTTTCTTTTATTCTTCTCCCACGTCATACAGTAGAGCAAATTTTGTGTCTGGCACATACCCTACCTCCTTCATCCTCATAGATAGTGTCTCTAAAGTTGCATAGATCGCATCCATTTGTGGGTGCGAGCTGTCTTCTGCAATGAAAGCGTGCACTCTCTTATTGATGTCGATCCAGCTACATCCTGACTGCTTCTTTATTCCCCTATCTTTCATCATTTCTCTCACTCTTGATACATCATTCCATCTACCAGCAGAAGCATACATGTTTGCCAACACCACATATGGTGCATCATTTGATGGTTCCAACTTAAAAAGTTGTTCTGCCACATGGATCCCTAACTCTATATTGCTATGGCTTCTGTAGGAACCAAGCAACGCAGCCCATCCAATGGCATCTAGTTCAAAAGGCATGTTTTGGATAAATTTATCATCCTCTTCAAGATGTCTAGCATGACCAAGAATGTCAATCATACAAGAATAGTGGTCCTTACTTGGTGTAATGCAATGATCTCGACTCATGGATTCAAAATAGTATCTACCCTCATCCACTAGCCCTACAAGACTACATGCAGAGAGAACATAAATGAATGTGACGAGGCTTGGCTTTATGCCTGCCTTTAGAATTTCTTCAAAGAGACGAAGAGCCTCCATGTCAGAACCATGCTGGCCATAACCTGCAATCATGGCATTGCAAGTCACCGAATCTTGTTTAGGCATTTTGTTAAACATGTGGAATGCATCCTCTATGCTTCCACATTTGGCATACAATGTAACTAGAGCATTGCCAATAGAGACGTATGATGTAAACTCAGTTCTGATGATGAAAACGTGGATGATTCCTCTAGATGATTCATGTTAATCTTGAATCTGTTCGGGGGGTTCCATTCAGAAGGGGTATGATGATGATTGATGAATCCCCAATGGTAGTTTCCTCTTGAATTCCATAATCTGTTAGTGTCATGACCATTTTGAGAGAAGTCAGTGTCTCTGCTTTATTGTTGGAGGTGAATCCAGGATCTCAGGTTAATTCTACAACTTGATTTCCATCTGGATCAAGGAGGATCCCTGGTGCAATTGTTGCTCTAAGGAGATCATATGAACAATATTAAGGGGACATTTCCCTAGTTTTTTCTCTCTACAGATCAATGTATCAATTGCTAGGCTCAACACTCGCTAATTGTTTTTTGCATTGTAGCGAAATGCCATTTTGGACTTGCATGATCTGGTCAAACAAGAAAAGAAGGCCATAAATGAACTTTCTCCCAATGCACAACACGAAACTCTCAAGAGAAAAGGGGGGTTGAGGGAAATGAGAATCAAATAAAGATATCATCCTTTGCATGAATTTGCACAACACCTAGCTGTTGCAGCAGTGTAGGGAAGAAACTATGGGCTAATGGCCCTTGTAATTGTGTTCAATAGACCCATGCGTGAGTGTATGAGTGTGGATGTGATTGTATATTAAGATAGGAGTGTATCATTTTTTCTTTGTTTCTTTGTTAATTCACTACGGCTAACTTTAACCTTCTGCAAATGTTGTGTAGGGCATGGGAGAGGTTCTCTTCCCCATTTTCACTATACTCATGGTTAGCATAAGAGTAGTGAGCAATAAATTACCATGAGTGACATCAAAGACAAATTTATGCCCCTTCTGATCAACCAGCAGGCACTGACTATAACAAGTTGGTCAGTGCCCTTCCGAGCCATAGCTTCTATAACAACATTCATATCCCTACTTGTCTGTTCACCCGAATTATCTACCCACACCAGGGGGGTGGAAAAGATGCATTGATTTAAATCTTACAAGTCAACTTTTGTTATCATTTCATATTTGAAATCTCAATTGTGTTGGACATTACACGCTAACAAGTTAAAAATTACTCTAGAAAACTAAAAAATTATAGTCATGTTTGCTTAACAATTGGATTGCCTTATGATCCTAAACAATCTATTTCTATGTCACTAGAAATGAGAAGTAGGAAACCAAACAAAAACTAACAATGAAAATGAAAACAAAGGCCAGATGGTTTTTGATTACGATGCCCCCCACACTCTGCATACATATGTGCAAAATAGATAATCAAGTTAATCCAAATCTACTCAAGAATCAAATCCACAATATGTTATGTATTAATGTTAGAAATTAATGTTAGACTACATTAAATAGATGAATGTCGACACCCAAGCTCTATGAAATTTTGTGGTATATAGTGTCATCTTTGTAGTTTGAAAGGAATTATTATTGAAGTTTACCATACATGGGCATCACGAACTACCATATATTTTTCCTGAAATTTATTTATTTTTTATTATGTAAAATTTATGATTCAACTCCCTCATTTTTCCCCTGTCTGAGTCAACTCTTACTCTTTTGCCTTGTTGGGTGTATCTCCATGTAAAATCTATTGACTTTGATATTTTTCTTAGTAAGATGAGCTTTAGAGATGATTCATGCTGGCTGTGTTCATACATCTTCTAATGGACTTGTAATGTCTGCAGGATCTTGTGCCAAAGTGATGTGATTTGAAGAGGATACAATATGAAACCACCGATTAGACCTAGTTATCTAGGACTCTTCTGTGTTCTTTGTAGCAATTGACTACCAAATTTTGAACTCTTTTTGATTGAGCTTACCGAGTTTGCAATGATTGTTTAAACTTATTGTCATTTTCACACATTGAAGTCAGCCAACTATTTTAGGTGGATGGATTCTAGCTAGACACGTTTTGAATGATCTACAACCCAAGATTGAGCCTGAATTGACAGGTTTGGCCAAATGTACAACATGAGCTAGAATCCATGTTGACAGTATCATCTGACCTACATCTTTCCTCAAATTTTCTATCTAGATGTGCTAGACACATGGTTCTCTGCTGGTCTCTTTCGTTTCTCAGTAATGTGTTGGCCTGAAGATACAATTGATATGAAGACCTTTTATCCAACAACCCTGCTTGAAACAGGACATGATATTCTTTTCTTCTAGGTAGCTCGCATGGTAATGCTAGGAATGAAGCTTATAGGAGAAGTTCCTTTTAAGTAGGTACGTTAAAGAAACAAATTTTGGCTTATTGAATTCATGACATGTTCTAAGAATCATTAGAAGGTTTTTTGTTGATGCCTATTGAAAAAATGATATATATTAAAGACCTAGGGCTTTTGCTTATACTCCTTAGGAATCAATACTCTGCATCACATTTGGCAGAAGAATAAGATAGAGCTAACAGGTTCTATATGGCGGGTTAATAATTTTTTTCCCACTGACCAGATATTATCATATTGTCTATTGGTTTCAAAGAAAGTTTCTCACTTCCTTTTCCTTGTGATCCTTTGTCCTCTGCATCTTACACTAAAATTGTTTTGTTATGTCATTTGACTGACTGTCTCTATCCTCCTCCTCACACTCGTGGAACAATGGCTGCACTATTGCATTGCCCCAGTTTCTGATTGTAAAAAGATGAAGTGTGAATAGTGTTTTTCTAGCAGAGGTTCTAAGAGATAGTTGTAGGATGGATATGTACTCATCAGGGTTTCTCTGACGTCATCAAGAGCACCATTTTTCAAGCTGGGTTTGGAGAAAAACCCAAGTCTTCTCCTTTATGTCACACAACTGGAAAGGACATTTAATACTCTAGAGGTGTTGAGTCTGGTTCTGATCTAAAACTTTCCATGGTGCCTTCCCCTTCACTATACACACTACCCATTTAACAAGAAGAGATATTCCTTGTGCTCTTCTATCTGGAATCCCCAACCCCCCTTGATTACTTGTTAATCTGCATATGTCACATGCTACTAACGAGAGCCCTATTGCCTCCCAAAGCTTGCCCCAAAGAAAGCTTATGAGAATGCACTCCAACCATTTGTACATTGCTTGACAAGGGAACAAGCATGATGGATATCAATGATCGTAACCTTTCTCACAAGATGGAGATTGAGGTGGCTTTAAAATTTGAGCTTCTTTTCAAACTTGGCCATGATCCATCACTATTGATCTAGAGGAGAAATCTGCACACCAAAAGGGATTCCCAAATACCAGATGATCTCTACTAGCTTAATAAGCTTCCACTCCTTTGTTTAACCAAGGAGGTCAATATTCAAAAGTATTCCTCACCTCATTATTTCTTCATGCTTTAGAGGTTTGTTTACATGCTTGTAGTGAACAACCTTCAGTGGATGATTGAAAGCCCTGTTTTCAACATTGGATAGCACAAAAAAAAGTATGGTGTTTTCCAGAGGTAGGGAGTACTATTCTTGAATAGGTTGTGAAATATTTCTTTGTTCAAAGAGTGAAATATTTTTTCTTTTCCCTTTTCCATTTCTGGACCATGCTTTTTGGACACATCATTGTAGTGAGGACAATGGACTATCTTCTTTTGTGAGCATAAATTTTAAATTTTAGTTTTTGGCCCCATCTTCCCTCTATAAATTATCACAAATGGAGTCATTTTGATACAATGAGATACATCTCCTTATAAAGAATACATCAGGTAGTTATTCTATGTAATTGACCTATCTACTTCAATACCTAATGACCACTTATAGCTAGTACTTATTTATTATAGTGATTTACTAATAACATGGATTCATTACATTTGAATCGAGTATTGGAGTGATAATACTCAAACACCCCCTTTAACATGATAAAATTGTTTTTAGGTATCACCCTCCTCTTCATCAAAGATATGGGATTTTACAAGGATGATTGCAATGATAATACAAGAAGCTATTGTTTTATTTTTCAGTTGCTCATATTTACAGATCATATGATTTGTGTTGGTGCTTCATTGAACTATTGTATCCTCCATTTGAAGGCACAATTCATATCCACCTAAGCAATAATCTTACCATCTCATTATATCAAAGCAGGAATCCAACTAAGAAAACATCTTTCCATCTCTTCTAACTAAAGCAGGGTTCCACCTAAGCAGAATATTTTTCCATCTCTTTTTAATGAAATAGGGATGGATTCAACTTGACCGGTGGAGTAATCGACTCATATACATTGTTAGAAATTTGAGTTGTTGATTAAAAATGTTGCTTTTCCATGTTTGGAAGTAATCATGGCACTCATTCCAAACATTCCAAAATAATGGCACTCATTCCTTCTAAAGACATAATATGCATTCCTAAGCATATGAATTGATCTAAACAGAAAAAATAAACATTATCACACGAAAAAGCCATACCTAAGTGTATGGTATGCTACAAAGGATGAAAATCCATGCTCATGACAGGAGATCCCTGATGTAAAGTTCGTTGAACAGTCTTGGGAAGGTCATCTTGTGAATATAAGCCCTGTGGAAGATTTGGACCAGGATAGCTAGCCTGCAAATCACTTATAGTTAAAGAACCTAATCCTTAAACAATAATGTTTCTCTTACAAACAACAACATTGATACTTGCATGGAGTATTTTACCTGTTAAAATTTTTCATTATTAACTAACCATAAAATTACATTAATTGATATTTGACACTGAAAATGAACTATATGGAGAAGGAAAACTCAAAATACCTCATCACCAGATTGCCCAATTGTCCTTGCTTTTTTTAGAATGTGATCAGAATTAGTTGACTGATAATCCCCTAAGGGAGCATTAGGAGGGGTCCTAGGGCGCTTCAAAAAAGCAGCTACAACAACACATCAAAAGGGGATTACTCAACCATATAAAAGCTAAATATGCCAACATGTGAATGACATCACTTCCTATATAAACCATAATCAGAATTTCAGACAATGACTGCCTATATAATCCATATCAACAGAACTACCATTTTAATTGTTGGTGTATAAGTGACCTGGATTTGCTACAGCACCAAGTCCAATTGGACCCGCAGAGACTACAGGATGAGGTGCAGGAGTGACATTAGCCATCCAGCCTGCTAAGGCAGTAGCAACAGGTGCAGGTGTTGGTTGAAAGGGGGGCTGGAAATAACATTAAAATAACATATCAGAAAAAACTCACCATGATTCAAATACACTCAAATCAACTACTCTTGGTATGGACAACTATCGTCAATATCATCAAGAAATCTTTAAAAATCCACCTGTATCTCAACATACCCCATGAGCACCAAGTGGTGGGAAGCCTCCCCCTTTCGAAATCGTTGCCATAAGAGGATTAGTTGCAGGAGATGGTGCAGGAGCTCCATTCGGCTGTCCACAACTGTGATCAACAAACAGTGGTTTTATGTCTGGGTTGGGCCTTAGATTTTTACAGAGTTGATGCTGCCAATTCAAACTGCCATAAATTTTAAACACCAATACCAGGAATATGAAATCAATTATCTGCACCAAGCAAACAATTTGGCAGATCTCATAGAAGTATAATCTGATATTGATATAGGTCATCAAAACTGACTACAACAACCACTACATGGCAGGCATAAAATATTCAAATTTGAACAGTTGTATAGGAAGCCAACTCAAAAGAAATTGAAAATAAACCTTTGGAAGTAATCATGGCACTCATTCCAAACATGAAACTCTATGAATATGGGAGTGCTCTATTATGATTTTTGTTGCAGGTAGCCTTTTGTTATCTGAATTCAAAAAGTAATCATAAAAAGATTGTGAGAACATTATTCAATGTACCTCGGACATCCTTAGAATTATTGCCTTATTATTCAAGAATGGTGGAAACATTGTCGACTTGCATGAAAGATGTAGCTTCAATGCTTCTGCAGCTGCTAAAAGAGGAGTTCAATTTCTTAATAAATAAAAAGGTACATTTCTTTTCATTGTACATTTTTGGCATGATTGACTGATACCATGTGCTACAATTATGAATCATATGTCATAAATCTTGTTTTGAATGTTCATAATTACCTTGCGATAAAAGACCATCCCCTCTTTCTAGTGATCTGCAGATTATTCTCCCCTTTGGTGATTTTTGTTTTTAGATAGTTCTTTTATTATTAATTAATGGCATTAAGGGAAGCTATGTGGTTATGGCCTTCTGTTTTGGTATTGTCAATGACTTTTTAGAAATCATTACATGGTACTTCCTGTATTTTGGTCTTTTGTTATATTGAGATAAAGTATGTTTCTTTGTTAGACATGCCATTGTCATCTTATGCTATTAATTTTTAACTTTTAAGTGTATATGTTAATCATATTTTTGTGCAGGATCAAATGAACATTGAAACAAAGATCAGAAATATAAGGTTCATTTGGGAATTAGCAAAGTTCAAAATTGCCCTGGCAAGTTTTGTATTTACCATATTGAAAGTGAGCTTTAATGCCATTCTTTTGGGCAACATTTCCCCATCATAGGATTTCATTCCACTTTTTATGTTGTAGACAATAACATCTCCGTGAGTCCATAGACTATGACCCTTATCACGCTTTTGCACAATAATTATCCCGAGGCAGGAAACTCTTCAAAGGAACTGCCACAACTGAGTTTATTGAGTTCTAATATTTTGGCCATCAAACATGTGTGGGCTCTTAAACGAACAAATGTTTGCTAGAAAAAAGATATTTCAGGAGATCCAGCTTCTAATTGTAACATTGTCTCCTAAGATGATATATATGTACCGAAACATACTTGTGCACCAAAGATGCAAATGGTTCGACATCTAGAGAAGCTAAGAGCTGCAAAATTGATAAGAATGTTGTTGATATGAAAAACCTTTTTTCAATAGTATGTTTGGGCCATGGTTGATAATATTTTTTCCACTTCAAGATATTGTGATATACTATCCAAGTGAGATTTAAGCCTTATTTAGGCAAATATTTGAATTTTTCTATTTAATATTTTTGTACGTCTAATTGTTCATAAGGTCTTTATCTAATATCATAAATTTAATATTGAGAACTATAAAAGCAAATAGTAAAAGAACTTGAAATCCTCTAATTGAAGCAATTTTTGAGGTCATTGTACTCAATTTTGTGGTTGATGTCTTTTTCAAGTGCCACAGGGCCTTAACGGGAAATAATCTTAGTGAGTTAGTAAAGTTTTGAACAAGTTAACCTTAGACTGGTTTCAACGATTTCTGAGGCCTATTTTAGTGATTTCTGAGGTTGATTTCTGTAAGGTCTGATTAAGGTGGTATTTCAAATTTCGAGGCCATGGTAGATCTAAAGCCCTCGATTTCAAGGAGTCTGGAACACCATAGTTCTTATATTGGGAACAATCTTAGTTCCAAAGGCCATTTTCAAATTTAGAAAAATCCCATTTAAATTTCATAGGCCTGATTTGGTCTCCGAGGCTTTCTTTTTCTATGCCCCAATTTCAAATTTCTGAGGCCTGACTTCAGATCCTAATCGCTGATTTCAAAACTCAGGATATTTAGTTGAATTCTGAGGCCGAGTTTGAAATCAGTGAGGCCATTATTTGATTTCTGAAGCTTCTTTTGGAATATTTGAGGCAAGTTTGAGAAAAAATAGTTTGTTGAAAATAGTTGTTCTATAGAGCAGAGATTAAAGCTGAAACATTTGTTCTGAAAATATTTTTTTGTATTTCAGTGAAGAGAGAAGGATTCTTGTAACGTTCTATTCTTCTTTGTAAGTTATTACATTACTTGGTCTACATATTTGTGGTACCTGTCACCTATCAAATCTACATTCAATGTGTACAAAGTCCCAACCACAAAATGCAACCTCAAGGGAACTCAGGAAGGCTACCCATTGTCATCTTGGTAGCTCTTCCCGACTCTTTATGTTGGGTCTCCTCCAGCACAAGGGGGGCTTCCCTAGGAATAAGATTGCTAAAGCTTTACCACAAAATCTCAAGGTGAAAAAGAGAAGTTAAGTTTAACAAAATATAACTGTAAAAGATAGATTATAAAAGGGTGATGGGAGGATCAAGATTAGCGTCAAGTCCATTGTGAATGTGGAGTCAAAGGATAACAATATGAGGTGTCTTCTTATGTGATTGTGTGGCTTGAATCAAGATTCTAATACAAACTTATCTTGCTTCACACTAAAACAAAATATTTTTTGTAGGAATCCAAATGAAGAAAGACATCCAAATGTATATGAGGGTGTGCCCACTAATGGAAAATAGAAGATGTAGATAATAACCTACAAAATTCAGAAATGTTACAAGAATTTCCCCCATTGCAATGCTTTCTACTCTCCATTGAATATAAAGACAATAGGTCAACAGACGAGTGCACCCAAACCCTAGTCACCCTTCTAAAAAGAAACCTCAGCTAGACAACACTCAACCTCAAACCATTCCACCTCCAAAGCACCATTGCAAACCTAATCTATAGCGCCACCAAGGGAGACCAAATGTGACTCTCTGAATGCATTGAACCTACAAAAAACATTACTACAAGGTTAATGATTTAGTCTTAAGATTGTGGGTGTGATTTGTCTTCCACAAGGAATGTATGAACCTTGTTATTAACTTCAGCCAAGATGCATCTTGGATCCTTTTTCAATCCCCTGTCTCTGATTTTTGTTCTCAGTTTTGCAACATCATCCCACCTGCCAGCAGCAACATAGATGTTTGAAAGTAGTACATAATATCCAATGTTTTCTGACTCCAAGTCAAAAAGGTGCTTTTCCACGCGTTCCCCTAGCTCAACATTACCATGAATTCTACAGGAACCAAGCAAGGCCCCCCACACACTAGCACAAGGTTCTATTGGCATATTTATAATGCACTCTTCTGCCTCACTCAGTCACCTAGCACGACCAAGAAGTTCAACCACGCATGCATAGTGCTCCATCTTGGGTTTTATGTAATACTTTTGATTCATGAGAAGAAAATATTGCAAGCCCTCTTCCACCATGCCTGCATGACTGCAAGCATACAAAATACAGACAAAGGTAATGTGGTTTGGTTTTATGTTTGACTGTTGCATTCAACAAAAATAAGAGAGGGAATCTTTACGTTGCTCGTGCATTGCAAACCCAAAAATCATTGTATTCCATGAGATCAGGTCTCTATTAATCATTTTGTCAAACATAAGATTCGCAAGCACTATACTCCTGCACTTGGCATACATGTCAATTAAGGAATTCCAAACAAACATATCTGATTCATATCCACTCCTGATTATGTAACCATGGAGACACATGCCTGGTTGCAGAGCCGATAAGTGAGCACATGCAGGGAGCACACTTACAATGGTCACTGCGTCGGGTTTCATGTCTGCAGGTTGAATTTGATTAAAGAGTGCCAATGACTCATTATCTTTCCCAATCTGGACATACCCTGCAATCATTGCACTCCAATAAATAACATTTCTCTAGGTACCTTACACAAGTGCAATGCTATGTTTTATCCCTTTGCCTCATTAAATCAAAATCTAAAATTGGGAAACTGTGAATTGAGGTCCACATCATCAATATATTTTTGATAATGATGTTGATGTTGTTGAAAACTGTGAAGCTCTAGTGCTCTCAAACTTATTTCTTTTGATTAGGACATCCCATAGTATCTACATGAGACACTGCCTCTATTTGATCTCTTTTTCTATAGTGAATTCTTATACAGCCATGACCATTGTCTAGAATACAACTTTGATAGTTCATATTCGACATTTTGATTTCATAGCTTGTTCACTATGATGGCAGGTAATGTTCTTTGTAAATGCCTATTTTAATGAAATTTATATTGATGATCAAATATCTCTTTGAAACAATTTTGTGGTGAGCAATTGCATTTGCCTTGAATTGATATATGTTTACATTTTTTGTTTTCAGAGATTGATATATGTTGTGACAATCTAAATTCTCTTATTGATCTATGAATAAAGTTGCTTGTTCTAACACCAGCAAATGAATCTTTATACAGGTCAATTGTGATGGATTTGAACATACGAGTTGATTGAAAACTGGATAGGATACTGACATGCCCCATCAGATATTGTATTATACAAATTTGTACAATAGTAGAGTGGGACTTTAGAATGTCGTATGCCATGGCATTGATATTTTAAAAATAGCTCACAGGATTTCTAGTATTTTTCTAAAACAGGTTTTTGCTTGTATCCAACAGGCACTTAGCTTATGGGCCTTCTGTGATCACTTGTGGCAGTTGCAGGGTTGTGATTTTTTTGGGAAAATAGTCTCATTTGCAATGTGTCTAGTTAGAGTTTTGTCCCTATTCTTACATGTACATGGTATCAACAAAGAAATCACATTTGTTTAACGATTTCTAATAAATTTTGCAGGGATAATATTTTATCAAGTACGAGTCTTATGTAATTTCTAGAATATCAATCTAATATAATATGCATTCTTCGTCCCTACCTTCCACCGTGATGAAAAAAAATTCCCCTCATTTCTACTTCAATCAAAGGAATTATGTTTGTTGAAGGTCTTATGCAGATTTTCGAGGGCGTGCTTACCCAATGCATCCGTATTTAAATCATCTAGGTTTAGACGTGTGTCAAGGACTTCTAGAATTTGCTAAGGGTCGACCATTAGGAAAGACAAGGATTTATTGGCTTAAGATACATTTGGCCAACTTATATGGTGGTGGTGTAGACAAATATTCTTTTGAGGGATAACTAACATTTGTTATCGAAAAATGATATGAAAAATGGTTGTGATGTTCAGTCACTTAATATATCTACTACACGGATTAACTATGTATATGATAGTTAACATTGGTTGTTATTTGAAACTAGATGGATTAGCTATATATATAACAATAACATTGGTTGTTATTTGAAACTAAACTTGGAATAAATATGTGTTGTATATCTGCAGGACAAATCTGCTATAGTTGTTGAAGTATTTAAATTTGTCTTTTTTTCACCCCTTGTTCTAACCAAGTATTGGGATATTGAATTTTACATGGTTTGGCATTTTCAAATGTCTTGGCATGAGATATTATGAGCTTTATATCTGGAGTCCAAATCTGTTATGGTTGTTTCGAATTGCTACAATTTGCATTCTATGAAATTTCTCTTCTGCTCAATGTATATATACAGAACACTTGCATGCTACGTGTGAATTTGTTGTGCTAGCCAAAGGATACAAAGCAATACCTGCAATGACTTCAAGTTGTATTATTGATGATATGTTTGTCTACTAAATGTAAAACAAATTGTCATAGGTTTCAGTGAAGGCTCTGGAATTTATGTTGCTCAACTATCTCATTGGTATATAGGATCTTGTATTGGATGGCACTTGTTTCAACATACCCAAGAAAATACAGTATTATTTTGATCCTATCTAAAAATAGGGATTTACTCTCTAGTATATTTTTGTAGTCTTATTACGCATGATTGCACTTGAGCTTTTGGACTTTATCTCAACGATTGCGAGTTCGTGTGATAACACACCCGAGACATATCCTAGTGATCCTAAACCTCATTAGACAAGACCCCCTTTACCATTGGAAGTTAGTCCTCCTCCTCAACCAACCTTGCCTAAGACTGATGATATAGATTTAAATATTGATATGGCTAGCATCTTAGAAAAGGTTAATGTACCTGTCCCTCTTAGTATTGATATTGTATTTTTTTTTTAAATACCTACAACATATTTGCTATTGAGACATCTTGGAGTGTCGCTCACATAGAAACCACGTCAGAGATGATACCTCTTAACGTCGTTCTTCCCATGTTCTAGATGTCTCTCTTGCCACCTTCAAGACGTTGGTCTTGCCACATTCAAGATGTCTCTCTTGCCACATTCAAGACATCTCTCTTGCCACATTCCAGATGTCTCCCTTACCACATTCCAGACGTCGGTCTTGCCACGTTCTAGATGTCTCTCTTGCCACATTCCAGACATCTCTCTTGCCATGTTCCAGATGTCTCTCTTGCCACGTTCAAGAGGTCTCTCTTGCCACATTCAAGATGTTGGTCTTGCCACATTCAAGACGTCGGTCTTGCCACGTCCAAGACACCGCAATAACGTTGAAATATATGTCGTCAGAAAAGAGACATCATATGAAACGACGTTTGAGGGGGTCAGTTGTTTGTCGTTCTCCCGACAATATAAAGTGGAAATTGCGTCAAACGCGCCGTCGGAATTTGACCCAAATGTAGTAGTGACTCTTTCTATCATGCAATTGCTTTTATGCTATGTATGAATGATTTCTTGTTGGATGTTTGAAATCTAAGGGGAAAGGGTTTCAATTGTTTCTATGTCTGAGCCAGAGTTCCTGCAAGGAGTAGAGTTGAGTTGTCCGCAAGGAGTGTGTTGAAAAAAGGTTCATAGGTTCGTCTCTGAGAGCTCAGGAGAGATAGCGTTTGTTCTCATATTCACACAGAAGTGTAGTCAGTCACAGGAGCCATGCAAGGAGTGCGCAGGCCGAGTAGAATCTCAGGGTTTTGAACCTGAGTAAAGTATTTAGAGACCATCGTTGTAAAGTGTGCATAGGGTCGAAGAGTGTTTCACACTTCAAGTAGTTGAAGGTTTCTGCAAGGAGTGCATGCAAGGGTATTCTTTAAGACTCGAAGTCGTGAGAAAGCTCAGGAAGGATAAAGCCTTTGAAAACATTGAAGGCAACTCAAGGAGTTGGTGCAGATTGAGCAACTAGAAGGCATCAAAGTTTTGTGTCACCGATGGATAAGTCCAGGAAGGAATTCTAGATTTACTTCACAGAAATCATCAGGGGAAAGAAACCAATGGTCAAAATTCTTTGTAGATAATTAGTGAAATCTCGCCAGCCATTCGATCTGATAAAGGAGCGAGGAGGTTACGACCGCGTCCGGAGTTCAAGCTTAGGAGGTCATGAGTCGTTGGATCCTCACCTAGTTACCCGTCAGTCGTCCGATCAGACAGGAGTTGCACAGAGTTTAAACTCTCTCGAGCTGAGCGAAGGTCCCAAAAGGTATCAGGATATCAAGGCATTGGAGTTCGGGATATCAGGAATCCCGTGGACAAGGGATCAGGAAAATCAACAGTGAAAACTCTAATACAAATCAGAGCCATTCATCTGTTGGGACACGTGGCAGGGATCGAGAACCATCGACATATTACAAGTTTAGATACCAAGAACTCGAGGCTTTATAAGTCCTGAAACAACGAAAGGATCACAACCATGGGTCTCAGGAAGGACATGTGCCGCGTGATCATCCAAATTGGAGAATCGGTCATCGGGACTCACATAAGTGGGTTTTTTGGCTTCGCAGTTGGTGAAGCCCGAGGTTTGATCTGATCCATCCATCCATTTGGGACACGTGTCAGAAATCCAAAGAAGACGGGGTTCAACGTTTCATGGATCTTGAAGATAGCAAACACTTGCACTTCGGAGTTGCGAAGTCTGAAATCCCGAAAGGGAGGAGAGCTCCATTAGGGGTCCCAGCTGACATCATATCGTCATAACGGAGGATCAGGAATCTCCATGATGAAAACCTCGAAGCAGAAGAGGACCATCCATCCTTGAGGACGCATGGAAACAATCGTGAATTTCGGGAAAAGTCCCAAAAAAGGAAGTCACATTGGGAAATCAAGATTCGAGAGATCGGGAAATCGGGAGACAAAAGGTTTGAGACATTGGGGATTACAAAACCCCGAAACCCAATTTTCTCAGTTTTTTGTTGAATAGTGATCGGGCCTAGAGGCTGCGAGGAGCAGGAAAGACCTATGGGTCAATTTTTAATAAAGATTCCAGTGGAGAATCGAAGGAACCACTCCAGCTCAGGGTAAAGTTTGAACGATCCTTAAGACTAGGAAGTCAGTGTAGAGGCCTTTGCTGAGGCAGAGGGTGTGCTTCTGTGTCAACTGACATGAATCCACCTGCTGACCCTCCAGAATTTGAACCCATCATTTCCCTGAATTCTCTCATCGGATTCTTTGCTCCCCAAACCCTCAAGATAATTGGTTACATTAACCATCAAAATTTCATCATCCTTGTTGAAAGTGGAAGTATCCATAATTTAATTCATCGCCACATCTCCCAAGAATCTAATTGCTATATCTGAGCTGTCAAAAACTTTCAAATCATAATTTCTAATGTCGGGTCCATGAAATGTTGGCAGCGTTGTGAAAATGTGTGTCTCCAAATTGGATAGTACCACATGAAATATCATATGTTTTTTATCGACATGGGTGGTTGTGACATTGTATTGGGTGTCGAATGGCTAAGGACTCTAGGTCCCATTATCAAGGATTTTAAGAAATTAACCATGTAATTAAAATAGGAGGGCCAATAGTATAACCTTGAAAGAATCATAGTAGGTTCCCCTGAGATAATCAGTTCCCATTGCATGGAAAATCTCCTCAAAAAATTTCATTCCAACATTATTTTACAACTCCATTCCATTCACACCACTGAGACATCATTTGTACCACTTGACCTCCAATCCATCCTCTCCAAACATCAATTTGTTTCTTCCAATCCATAGGTACTTACTCCTTATTGTGGTGTTCATGATCATTCCATTCCCCTTGTCCCCGACAACCTTCCTCCCAATATTATCCCCTCTCTTTATCATTTTTCCAAGAAAGACGAAATTGAGAAAAAATTTCAATAATTTCTCATCACGAGCATTATTTGTCCTAGTAAAATGAGTCTAGGAGAAAATGCTCCACCAACTTACTGACCCATTCGTTGTGGGATTTATATAGACGTCCCTCATCCTGGTTGTGGTCACTATGATTATGGTACCTTACTCCCTCCCCTTCCCATACAGATGATGGTCCCTTCCCATACCTGATTCTGGTACCTGTCTCCCCATCCAACATCCCTATTTTCCTCTCCCTTTGGTCTTCATGTCTAAAGAACCTTGCCCTTCCTCGCCCAATGTGGACGAGCCATCCTTCCTCCTCCTACCTTATTATTCTCATGTGGTCATGGTCCTTAATAAAGAAGGATCTTGGCGCATGTCTCCTGACATCCAATCCCTAAAAAAAAGCACAATCAAAGAAAAATTTCCCATTCCTTTCATTGATGATATCTTGGATGAACTAAGTGGTACCCATTTCTTTACTAAACTTGATCTTTGTTCTAGATACCACCAGATACATATGAAAGAGTCAGACATTCCTAAGACTGCATTTCAAACTCATGAGGGCCACTATGAGTTCTTGGTAATGCACTTTGGATTACGTAATTCTCCCTCCACTTTCCAAATCCTCATGAATCATGTCTTTCATCCTTTTCTTTGTGATTTTTTCTTAGTTTTCTTTTATGATATTCCCATCTATAGTAAAAATTGGAAATCCCATCTTTCTCATGTGGATTATGTTCTTCATCTAATCTCTCAGCATCAACATTTCCTCAAACAATCTAAATGTTCTTTCCAAGCCTCGGAAGTCGAGTACTTGGGTCATATTCTTTGAAAGACATGTGTCAAGGTGGATCCTAAGAAAATTGAAAATATGCAGGATTTTCCTCGCCCTAAGAATCTCAAAAGCTTACGTTATTTTCTAGGTTTAACATGTTACTATCGCAAGTTTGTTAAGAATTATGGAAATATTGTGGCTCCTCTCACTGCTCTCCTTAAAAGAAATTATTTGACATGGACTTCCATAGCTGATAAGGCCATTCAAGCCTTGAAAGAATCTATGTGAACCACTCATGTCCTAGCCCTTCCTGATTTCATGAAAACCTTTTTCCTAGAATGTGATTCTTTCGGGAGGGGAATTGGAGCAGTCCTTATGCAAGATGGAAAATCTTTGCCCCTACCGACAAAACATTGTCAGAGTGAAATTTGGGCCAATAAATCTATCAAACCGAAATGTTGTCCATTTTGCATGCAATGTATCTCTGGTGCCTTTATCTATTGGGTAAGCACTTCCAAATTAATACCGATCATCAAAGTCTCAATTATTTTATGGAGCAATGTACTTCATCCCCGGAGCAAAAACGATGGGTGACTAAGCTATTTGGATATGATTATGAGATCATTTACAAGAAAGGAAAAGACAATGTGGTCATTGATTCTCTTTCAAGGAAATATGAAGATGACGGGTCCCTTTTTTCCCTCTCCTTCATTGTACCCTATTGGCTCCAAGTTGTTCGCCAAAAATGGTTGCAAGTTCCCAAAATTTTGTGTCTGATACAACAATTGTAAGCCAATTCTCCAGTTTCCCCTGGGTACTCTTGGAACAATGATGAGCTTCTCTACAAAGGCTATTTGTATTTAAGTAAACAATCAAAACTTAAATCTAAGGTTCTTTCTGAGATTCATCCTACATCCATAGTTATGCACTCAGGTTTTACCAAAACCTATGATTAGGTCAAACATTTTCTTTTATGGGATGGTATGAAAGAGGACGTTCACACTTTTATGGTTGAAAGTAATGTTTTATCAATGAAAAAATGGAGCAACAGTCAAATACCTTGGCACACTACAACATCTTCCACTTCCACCTATTATTTGGAGGTATATCTCTATGGATTTCATTGTTAGCTTACCTAAATCGGGAAATAAGTCAGTCAACATGGTGCTCATTTATCATGTTTCCAAGTATGGTGATTTATATGCTCTTCAACACCCATTTACCTCCTCCATTATGTCTCAACATTTCATGGATCATGTATTCAAGCTTCATGGAATGCCTCATTCTATTGTTTTTTACCGAGATCCCACTTTCACCAGCAATTTTGGGAAAGAATTGTTCAAGTTATAGAGAACCCTATTGCATCTCATCACCGCCTATCATCCCAATATTGATGGTCAAACTGAGTTTTTCAACAAGTGTGTGGAAACATATTTGAGTTGTTTTACATCATAAATGAAAAATCAATGGGATCAATGGTTACCCTTATATGAATGGTGGTACAACACTTCTTACCATACACCTACTCACATTACTCTTTTTAAAGAAGTATATGGAAAAAAGATACCTTTAATTCTCTCATATATGTTGGGTGTCTCTAAGGTCCAGGAGGTTGACCAAACTCTTATAGTTCAAGAGGCTATTCTCTGAACCCTAAAAGATATTTTGGTCATGGATCTGAATTGCATGAAGCAACAAGAAGATCAAGGTCACTCCAAACGTCAATTTGTTAAAGGAGACCAGGTGTTTCTTTGAATGAAACCATATAAGAAGACTTCATTCAAGTCCGACCATTGTAAAAAACTAATGCCCAAATTTTATGGTCCTTATATAGTTCTCAAGCATGTGCGACATGTGGCATATCAGTTATCTTTTCCCGGTCATTATAAGCTCCATAATATTTTTCATGTCTCATTCTTAAAGAAAATGATTGGAACTAAGTGTCAAACTCAAACCATCCTTCCCGAGTTAGATGAAGAAGGATCAATATGGTTTCATCCAAAATCAATTATGTACCATTGTGAGCTGTAATGACCCTCGTCGTTACGACTACATGTGACATAAAGCAAGTGCAATTTTTTTTTAGTTTTACGCAGGAAGGAAATCAATGACAACAATTAATCAACACAACTTGACAACGAACGCACCGAACACATTTAGGAAACAAACAACAACGACCCAATGTACTATCACATCATGCAATAGGAAGAAACATGTGATAATCAATAGATAGATAAAAATGGCTACCTGCTCGACACAAGCAAGTCAACTCCTACAAGATAAAGGACAACGTCAACAACCTGACACAATGGATTTGACGAACAATAACTAGAAACCTTTACGGTGCGCGAAAACCAACATTTTAAGGTGTTACAGAAACAAGTACCAACATCAATTACAACGAAAGATGCCCACATCAGGAAGAAAAAGACTATGGCCAGGTTATCATTCGTATCTATACATCAGGGTGCACAATGATCCCCTCATCATGAATCATGCCATCACAAGGCAATAGGCATGACAGTAACCATAGTGCAACATAACATATCTAGACATTTAATCCAATCTAAATCCATCACATTAGGAGACCTAAATATCAGTTAGTAAACACACGAAGACTCTACCCAAGCACCCAAGAAACAAGCCAACAAGACGTAAGGTGAAAAAACTCTAAACTAAATTGCGTAGCTAATCGAAGGATGTATGGTTCCTACAAGGAAAACAAGTGTGGTGAAACAACTATGACCAACCACCATTTAAATTCGACTTAAGGCTCAATGTGCAGAGAACCAATTAACTATTAAACTATTAATCATTTTAGCTAAAAACTATTAATCCCTCAATTGTTACTCTCGCACAAGCTATTACACTATTACGCAAATAAACCATTAACTTCTAAGTTAGATACTCCAAAATACAAAATTCCTATAAATATGATCCTAAAGTGTGAACCCATTGAACCTGTCTATAGCAATGAAATTACATCTATATCATATCATCCCAAAGTCCATGAATTTTTTTTATCATTTAAAATATATTTTCTTGGTAATGTTCATTATCTTCTACCACATTTTGCAATAGTATAAAAATGATATAAATCCATGGTTCATGCACTTATTCATATCAGTGTTCATCTTGGAGTATTGAGATAATCCAGGTCCCTCGAGCCAATCTGAAACCAACTTTTAATAGTCAATTAGGTTTCGTCACACATACTTTTTATAACCACTAACATAGATTTATCTTAACCCTAATCTACAGCTAACTAGAAATATGCTAACTAATCATCGCTATCTAACAACAAGATTATAACTAACAATATGCTATCTAACTATGCTATCAACAATAAAAGCGTTGTCTAATCAATATGCTACCAATCAATAAAATTGTTATCAACAATAATTAGTTGTCTGATTGACGAAGTGTTCTCTAACATAATAATGCTCACTATTAATAGTCGGTGTCCATTAACAAGTCTATTGCCACATATATTGATAAAACTAATGAAAAATATATTGATGAAACTATTGATAACACTAGGTATATACGGGTGAATCACCCAATAAATCGTGGTGAAAATTCAGTGTAATAATCCAACTAAATCGGGGTTCAACTATGACATGGATGTCTGCCCAAAATTGTTTTTTATTAAAAAGAAATTGTTATCTATGATCTCATTGTGCAATAAAAAATAATTAATCACATAAAGAAAATAACAAAGAATTAACAATATATATACATCACTTTCTATTTAAATGGAAAGGTTGACTATGAAAAACACGTTGTCTATATGATATACATGCACAAGTCGCTGCCTATATATAAAAAGTGATCTCTAATATATATATGACATTTTTTTTGTCTATCATGTAAAATATTTGTCAGACCATAATTATAAAATCTTTGTTATACAATAAATAGAAAATCATTGTCATACAAAAGTTATAACATTGTTGTCAAATAATTACTATTCAAATAATAGTCATAGATAAATATAAAATCATTGTCATATGATAAATATAAAATCGTTGTCAAAGCAAATTCGTCGTCTCTTATAAAATTGTTGTCTATCATTAAATTTGTTTTCTCTTATTAAATCTATGTCTAACAATGATATGGTTGTTCATTAATACATGATTTTGCTATCTATAAAGTACACGATGTCGTTGTCTATTAGATGCATGATAATGCTTTCCATTAATACCTGAATTTTCTTTCTATAAAATAAACGATGAGATGCATGATATCACTCATAATTTCGTGCAACAATTTTTGTGTAACATGCCAAGAAAAACGCCCAGAAATAAAATCGTTGTCAATGAATAAATTGTTGTCCAACAGTAAAGGTTGTCTAGCAAAGATATTGCTGGGTACAAATGGGTAAATTGTTGTGCGTTATATTAATTTGCAGTCACTATACATCAAATCATAGTAAATATATTAAATCACAGTCAAAAGATATGAAAAACACAGAGTAAATAAATGATAATGTTGTCATTTAAATATATGTAATCACAGAGTCAAATAAATCTCTTTTCAATGTCATTCGAATGCAATGTTATTCAAATGAAATCGATTCAAAGTGGTAGGTAATATAATGCAGAGATTTTACCGATCAAAGCACTCAGTAAAATGCCAAGAAATTGCCAAGATAATATGCCAAGAAATCACAGAGATGAATCAACCAAATGCAGAGAATGGTCGATCATGGATGAATCAAACAAAAACGTGAAGATACTCAATCACAAGAAGGTGCAAAGAGAATGGATTAATCATAAGAGAAAAACACAAAGAAATTTATCCCTCACGTATTATCCATGCACAGGAAAGGATGCCATTTGAATCTATAAGTCTTTAAACACCGGAGTGATGACCGTCGATTCAACTCCTGGACAACAACTTAGGAACAGACTAATAACTTAAGGGATAACGGACAAAAGATTAAAAAACACAATTTTTCTTCGTATTAATCAATAAAAACAAACACAGATAATTCATTGCAATCAGAGGTTGGGTTTGCCATGGGAAATCAATTCATAATACAAAGAGAAAGGGGATTACAAATATCATAGGAAAGCGGGTGCAAGAAAGCTCATGGCAATGAAATATTCAACCGAGCACATAAAAATAATATGTGTAAATTAAATTTAATTGCAAGTAACAACTTTAACATGCATATCTTAGCCAAATTCGAATGCTCCAATTTTTTTTTCCCATGCGCACTCTATCCAACTCTTTCTTTGCAAGCGATGTGACCTCACCGGTACTTCCCAGCCAACGCTAGGGGAACTCTTCATCCCCCTGATCCCCCCGAGCTGAAAAGAGGCCAGACACACAATACCAGAGAATGCTAGCACCCAAATCACCTCATAAGGTCGAGCTACCACTCGTTACCTGAGCTGGGTATCCCAACTCCCACAAGAGAAAGTTCAGTCAAGGAAAAATTTCAGTAGCGTAACATTACACAAAAGTATGAGATCCATACTCCTCCTCCTCCATCCTTTCTATAGAGTTTTTAAGTGATTAGTTTCCTAAATTCTCATTAAATTCCTTTTTCATTAAATTAATTAGGAAAAACCTCCCTCGTACACATGTCGCCTGATCCCCTATTTGCACCAGAAAATCAATTTTATTAATTAATTAATTATTCCTATTTCCCTCACCCACCTAAAATCATTCCTAAAAACGCTCCTCAGTGTCACAAAATTCCCTTACAAATCTTAAATGACTCACGCCTTACTTAATTCCTAGTTGAGTTCATAATTAGAAAGTCCCAAAGGAAAGATTCCTTACTAAGTTAGACATTCAACTTTTTCTTTATGTTTCCCCTTTTCTTTAAGTTTCCTATTTCTTTTAAGTTTCCCTCTTTTCCCATTTTAACTAAAAATCAATTTATCAAGTGTAGATAAGACAACCATTTACCCTTTTTCCTTTTTAATTAAAAATTGATTTAGCAAGTGTAGATAAAACAACCATTTACCCTTTTTTTTTAAATTAAATCCTCCATTATAATTATTATTATTATAAATAAGTTTGAATTCCCCCCCCCCCCTTCTTGTTACATGTTTATTTATTATTATTATTTTTTTTGACCGCATGTTCTACTTAGACCTAGGTTTTAATTTCACTAGGCTGGGTGACATTTTTTTTTATTAGGGTAAATTCTTTTTAAACCTTACTTATAACATCATTCATTTTAGGCCCGACTAGGTTTATTCACTTACCTGTTAAAATAGTGATGTACCCTTCAGGATGCACTACGTGCTCCAAGGGTGTTGTTAGCGTCAGAATTCACTCCTAGTTTGCTTGTAGGAGCAGAACCTGATGCCCATCAGTTTTATGTCACGATAGATTTTAATGGGTGATCAAATCGGTAGAGACTCGAGGAGATATCACTCTAACTCGGGGACTGGGTCTGGTATATAAGGAACAAAGGAGGTCTTGATCTAACTTCAGTCAGTGAGTTTCTTAAAAGATGAATAGGTTGAAGACTTGGTAAGAAGAGTGAGCAAACTACCTCGGGCAACAGGCTTTTCAGTAGTTTGCAGAAGAAAGACTCTGAATGCAAGATCCTCTTGGTTCAGGATTTCAAGAAACTGAAAGGGGGACTCGACTAGATTCTCCAATTCCAAGTCATTCATCGCTAAGAAAATCACAAGGACCAATTAGAAGCAATGCAACTGTTATAGTGATCCAATCTACATCATCCTATAACAGTTACAACTCATCTAGATTCTCCAAGTCTGAGTTTCTCTAACACAGTGTAAACAAAGACGTGAAAGAAACCGACATTCATAAGGTAAGAAGTCTCAAAAGTCCATGCATAAATAGAATAACAATGTTTCATTAAAGATTTACAACTGGGAGCCTCGCTCAACCATAGAAGCTTACAAAAATGGCAAAAATGCCTACATATACTCAAAACAACAATAGCATCAAAAACAAGATGCTGCATTAAAAACATTGCGTCTGCATGTCTTCTTACAGTCTGCGCATGCGGACTCTGGCTGATCGTGCACCCAAGACATACGCTATCAGATTTTGGACTGTCCTGTTGCAGATGGATCAACCAGTTTTAGTCCTTTGCTGGACTTTCTTTTTATGGAGGAGATGATTCCCAACCACCAGCAACAACCACAATAACTGCTTTCTTTGGACTGGGGATAGCCTTAGTCAACCCTACCTTCTGGGACATGGAGGTCTCCTAATATTCCCACCTGGATCAGCTGAATAGTCTCTCTTTGTATGCTGCTTCGTTGGACTGCCGCGAGGGACTCCTATGGCAGATGTGAAAAAGGGTATGATGGGAGTGATGGCGTCAACATGGTGGAGGCGATGGAGAGGAAACAAGAGCTGTTACATAAGCTAAGGAATGCCACATGGTCTGTAAAGGAAAGAGGAGGAAGGTGTGTGGAGTGCGGGGGTACAAGTGGACATGGAGTAAAAGGAATGATCAGATAGGTGGAGGTGACTGGGAGTGAGAGGGACACATGGCAGGAGACGAGAGGACGATGAGCTGAGGAGGGGCCATGTGGATGGAAAGAGGGAAGATGGACAGATGATGGGGGAAGAGGGTGGAGGTAGGTGGAGAACAGGTGGCAACGGGGAGGATGACTCAGACAATGACACAACAGGAAGGGGGGCCTGCTAGAGTGAAATTCCATTGCAGACCCCCCCCTCGATTAAAGGTAGAACCGATGGGGGCGTCCGGAATTCAATACAGACTGTAGATCTAAGTGCCAAGACTTGGGCCGTCCAGATGCGCTCATACATTATCTTTGATTCCGCCCNCAGAATTGGACCTTGTCCATGAATTTGAGTGCCTGGATCACGACTGTCCATATCTTCCCCCTCTTTAAATTAAATGTGCCCGAGCCTCACTGATGGATGAATGGTTGAGATGACCTTGGTGCTTTCATCATGAAAATCCCAAAGGGCCGCACTCGTGGCTTAGCTATTGTGCCGTGTGTCCTTCAGATGGATGGTCGAGATGGTATTTGATGTTAGAAGAGGATTTCCTCTATTACTAGGCTCGCTTGATGTGACTGGGTGCTAGGACCATAGGCTTAGCTTTAAAGGCGCTTATCGACATTTCAGGGTTTGGGGTTTCGAGATGTGAGATGATGAGGGACTTTTACCCTTCGAACTCTCGAATGCCGATATGCCGACATGACTAGATCTTGCTCCATGCGTCACTCGATCAGACGACTTAAATTTAGTCTTGAAATATTGGCACTTTCTATGACGCTATATATTGAGTAACTTGGTAGCCCCGAAATCCCGATGACCGTTGATCTGCTTCATCGCTTGATTTAAGCCTGAAATGGACTTCTTCTGTGAGCTGCGCTCGGTGCTTATGGTTGTGGCCTTTTAATAAAACTCATCTGATCAGTTTTCAAAACCCCACTTCTATGAATTTACACCAGAGGCCTAAAATCGGAGAGGAAAACACCCCTATACAAGAAATGTTGCTAACAGGTGCCACTCGCCTCTTTCCATTTTCCTTGAGTGACGTTCCTTTCAAGACACACTGCATGCTCCAAGGGTGTCACTCACCTCTTTATGTTTTCCTTGTGTGACATTCCCTTCAGGACGCACTACATGCTCCAAGGGTGCCACTCAGCTCTTGAATTACTTTGGCGGATGTCAAACCCCTGGAGTCAATAATCCACCACGTGATCTTGTTAGAAACTAGGGTTCTCTAAGGAATAAGGTCCCTTCTTTATTGAGCGACCCTTAGAATCATCGTGAGTGACTATCACAGTTTTCCCTCATATCATCGTGGGTCTTCTCGAACTAGGTAATACTTAACCTATAGTTCGATCCATGGAGGGAGTGCTAGTAGGCAGGGGTAGGGTTGTTGCCACATCTCTCCCTCAATTTATTTGGTTGTCCTGCGTAACCCCTCTACTCCACATGCGAGTCTGGTCGACAAGATATCTTCAGCCTGCATCGATCAATGAATCATGTGAGCAATAATACTCAATCATCATAACATCTAATCATATGTACTTATGTCACATTAACAACATTGAAACCCCAATAGTGCACTCTTTGAATCGATCTGGAGTCCAAGGGGTTTCATCGATGCCTCTGCATCCTCAATGTCCAAAGTCCTACACACTCTGGAGGACCCATTCAATAACACTTGTCTATGTAAATACAAAAAAATAACATATGATCATATCCATAATATCCCATCATCATAATCAAAACGACCAATAGTATAATAACCCATATCACTTGCACGCAAGTGTCCTCAAAGAATAAGTTCGCTCAATGCATGCAAGAGTGGGATGTTACATACATCCCCTCTTGGTTTAAACTTCATCCATAAGTTTCAAAGTATATAAGTACCGAGATAAAGTGTATCACAATATCAAAGTCTATCTATCAAAAAAAAATGGAAACCACTAGCACATATCATATGCGTCCTCCTAGGTCATTGAGTGTGGACTATAGTCTTCCCATTGGACCTTAACCTCATCTATTGTTCGACATCGTAGTTGTCAAATGAGATGGTCCATGATGTGGATTTTCTCTTGCAAGGAACTCATGTTAATAACATGTGTAGAATCACTAATATAATGTCTCAAAATAGATACATGAAAAAAATCATGCCTATGCATCAAAGAATCAAGCAAGGCTAGTCAATAGGCTAGGAGCCCCTTCTTTTCCACAATCGCAAAAGGTCCCACGAACCTACGAGAGAGTTTATCACCCTTTCCAAACTTGATTGAACTCTTATGTGGCTTCACCTGCAAGAAGACTCAATTGCAAACTTCATAACTATGGTGGACACGATGCACATCGACATAACTCTTTTGTCGATCCTGTGCTTCCTTGATCCTTTGTCTTATTTTTTTAATTTGATATTCCATTTCTTGGATCGCTTCTAGTCCCACCAAAACCCTATCCTCAAGTCGATCCCAACTTGAAGGTGTCTGACACAGTCGCCCATAAAGAAACTAGAATGGTGCCATCCTAATGGCGCTTTGATAACTGTTGTTATATGCAAATTCTACTAGTGGAAAGAATTCTTCCCAATGCTTCTCTTGGTCCATAATGTACATGTGCAACATATGCTCCAATATTTGGTTTGTTTGTTCGGTTTGCCCATTTTTCTCTGGGTGATACGTGGTACTAAAGTTAAGTTGGGTTCCAAAGGCCTCTTGGAATCTAGTCCAAAATCATCCAGTAAAAGTCGATCCTTGATCGGATATAATCCTCCTAGGCATGCCATGCAGCCTCACAATCTCACTAATGAAAAATATATCTATGTCAGGTTCTTGATACATCGTACGAACATGAATAAAGTGAACACTCTTTGTTAGAGTTTCGACTACTACAAAAATCAAGTCATGTCTCCTTTCCGTTAGTGGTAATCTAACAATGAAGTCCATCAAAATGACCTCCCATTCTAATTCCATAATAACATGAGGTTGTAGTAATCCTACCGGATGTTTATGTTTAACCTTCACCTCCTGAAATGTCTTGCCATATAGTTGACTATGTCTGCCTTCATTCCTTTCCACAAGAATAAGGGTTTAAGTTCTTCCCTCATCTTCGTGAATCCTGGGTGAGACATGTACACTACTCTGTGAGCCTCATTTAGGATCAAATTCCTCAACTCGTCGTTGGGTGGTACATAAATTCAAAATTTAAATCAAAATAATCCATTGTTGTTCATAGTAGATCCTTCATAGTTCGGTACCATTATTGTGTTTTGTCGGCTAAAATCCTTGATCTCTTTGTACCAGTCATCGTTGCACTATAAAGTTGGAATATTTTCATGTAGATTATTTTGAAGAGGCATCACCGAAAATATGTGTGGTCTCCAACTCAACACATCCACCACTTTTTTCATTCTTCCCTTTAAGTAAGTAATCTCGGAATCGTACTCGCTAAGCAATTCCGACCAACGTCTTTGTGTAAAGATGTTTTGTAGTCCAGAATGGTTTGTTTTTAGTTCAAATTATCATCCAATAAGGTAATGTCTCCAAACTCTCAAGGAATATATAATGGCTAACAAATTCAAATCGTGTGTTGCATAGTTCTCCTCATGCTCTCTCAACTTTCTCGAGATGTAAGTGATCACTCGATTGTCTTGCATCAAGACTCTACCTAGGCCTTCCTTGGATGGGTCAGTGCATACCAAGAAGTCCACATCTATTTTAGGAACCTTTAGTATCGGTGTTGTCGTCAACAACTCCTTCAGCCTCTGAAATTCATCCATGCATTTCTCAATCCAAACAAACTTCTTTTTCTTCTTCTACAATTTCATAATCATATTTTATATCTTCAAAAAACCATCGAAGAACCGTTGATAGTATCTTGCTAAACCCATGAAGCTATGCACTTCAAGGACATTCGTCTGTGTAGGCCATTCCATAATAGCCTCGAACTTTGTTGGATGCACAATGATACCTTCGTTGGAGATGACATGCTCTGAGTAGTGAATCTTTGCTTGATAAAATGAGTATTTAGACAATTTCCAATACAATTTGTTTTCTCGGTGACACTATAGTACCAAGCGCAAGTGCTCATCATGCTCTTCGAACATCCTAGAGTAAATCAAAATATAGTCAATGAATACTTGGATGAACTTGTCGAAGTATTTGTGGAACACCCCATTCATCAAACTCATAAATACCCCAAGGGAGTTTCTGAGTCCAAAAGGTAAAAAATTAAACTTGTAATGTCGAAACCTCATCATAAAGGTGGTCTTAGGGACTTCATCCTCCTTGATCCATAAATCGTGATACCCTAATCTCAATTCAATCTTTGAAAACACCACCGCACCCTTCATATAATCAAACAGATCATCAATCCTTGGCAACATATATTGATTCCTGATCGTTGCCTTGTCCAATTGATGATAGTCAATGCAAAGTCTTCACGACCCATCCTTCTATCGTATGAAGATAACAAACACACCCCATGGTGACACACTTGGATGTATAATTCCTAGGTCCAACAACTCCTTCAGTTGCATTCTGAAATCCTATAACTCCGCGGTCGACATCCGATAAGGCGTTCTTGCTATCGGTTATGTCCCTGGTTTTAGTTCTATGGTAAATTCTAATTCCCTCTCCAACAACATCCCAAGTAACTCTTCAGGGAAGATTTCTGCCAAATCTCTCACCACCGAAAGGTGTTCTATACCTTCCTCTACTCTCTTGTCATTTAATGCAAGGATCACATAAAGCTTACATCCCTTGCGCATGCCCTTCCGTAGCTATAAAGAAGAAATGAACCATAGGGAGACTTGTTGGTTCTGACCTACAATCACATGTATCTATCCCTCATCAATGACCAGGCTCAACCATTTCATCTTACAGTCGAGTATCGCATCATGTGATTCCAACCAGTCTGTACCGATCACGATGTCATAAGGCTCTAAGGTTGTGACGTACAGATATTCAGGTGCAAAGCATACCGAAGCAGATCAAAAAATGAGCCTTGTACTTGGGCACTGTACAACCACCCTATCTCAAGGCATTGAATTCATTGAGATGACACTTAATGAATTCCTCTGACAAATACCTCTTTCATAACTATTCCTCAAGAATTTCCCATGACACATGTTCAATAACGATGTTCAATTGTGGTAGGATCATCTTCCACTATAGAAGAGCACTCCCCTTCAGTTGAAATACCTCCATGTGGACCTTCATGTTAGAGGTATAGTCACAAAGTGCAAAGCACATTGCCATATTGTCCAACCATGCCCCGACGGTTGCACTGTCCCTAACACCTGTGGACTTGAGAACTTATCCCTCTCGATCTCTCAGTGAATGCTAACAGTACGGGCTGGGGTGCGTTGTTGACCCTAAGGGGTACAGGTGCCTTGGCGCCATCTTAGTACAGATGGTGAATCAAGGCCTCTAACATTCTTGTAAGGACCTTGTCATACCATCATCATCCCTTACAACAATTGAATCCAGCCCAAGGACTTGTTCTCCCCCCTAGGGGTTAGACTGTGAGTGAGTGGGCACTTCTGGAGGTATCACACCTCCTTCCATGACACCACGTTGTGAACCTCTATGGCGTCCTCTAATTGAGATCACCGCATGGACATGTTAAAGTTCTAATTAGCACTAGGTTATTACTCAAGTGTTTACCATAGTGGAAAGCATGGAGATCCATAGTCGTAGGGTTGAACCTGCTATGATACCATATGTAAATACCCTCATCATTACAACTACATGCGATGCAAAACAAGTGCATATTTTTTTTTTTACGTAAGAATGCAATCAACGATAACAATTAATCAACACAACTTGATGACGAACACAACTTACACATTTAGGCAATATAAAATAATGACTCAACATACTAGCACATCATGCAACCAGACGAAACATGTGATAATCAATAGATAGATAGAAATGGTTACCCTCGCGACACAAGAAATTCAACACCTACAAGCTAAAGGACAACATCAACAACCCAACACAATGCCTTCGATGACCAATAACTAGAAACCTCTATGGCATGCAAAAACCAAAATGTTAAGGCATTACAGAACCAAGTACCAACATTAATTACAACGAATAATGCCCACATCAGGAAGCACAAGACTCTGGCTAGGTTATCATTCACATCTATCCATCATGGCACGTAATGATCCCCTCATCAGGAATCATGTCATCACAAGGCGATAAGTGTGACAGTAACCATTGTGCAACATAACATATATAGACCTTTAATCCAACCTAAATCCCTCTCACTATGAGACCAAAATATCTTTCAGTAAATACACGAAGACTCTAACCAAGCACCCAAGCAACAAGTCGACAAGACGCAAGGTGCCAACAAACTAAATTACGCAGCTAACCGAAGTATGTTTGGTTCCTACAAGGCAAACACGTGTCGTGAAAAAACTATGACCAACCACCATTTCAATTAAATTTAAGGCCCAAGGTGAAGAGAACCAATTAATTGTTAAAATATTAATCATTTTAGCTAAAAACTATTAATCCCTCAACCATTAATCTGGCACAAGCTATTAAAATATTACGCCAATAAAATCAAACATTCCTAGAAATATGATCCTAAAGTGTGAACCCATTGAACCTATCTATATCAATGAAATTACATCGATATCATATCATCCCAAAGTCCATGATTTTTTTTATCGTTTAAAATCTATTTTCTTGGTAATGTTCACTATCTTCTACCACATTTTACAATAGTATAAAAAGGATATAATTCCATGGTTCATGCACTTCTTCATATCAATGTTCATCTCGGATTATTGAGATAATCCAGGTCCCTCGAGCCAATCCTAAACAAACTTTTAATAGTTCATTAGGTTTCGTTGCACATCCCTTTTATAACCACAGAACATAGATTTCTCTTAACCCTAATCTATCGCTAACTAGCAATATTCTAACTAACAATATGCTAACTAATCATCATTATCTAACAAAAAGATGCTAGCTAACAATATTCTATCTAACAATGTTATCAACAATAAAATCGTTGTCTAATCAATATGCTACCAATCAATAAAATCACTATCAATAATAATTTGTTGTTTGATTGACGAATTGTTGTCTAACGCAGTAATGCTGACTATTAATAGTCGTTGCCTCTTAACAAGTCTATTGACACATCTATTGATGAAACTAATGAAAAATGTATTGATGAAACTGGTGATAACACTAGGTATATACGGGTGAATCGCCCAGTAAATCGTGGTGAAAATTTAGATTAATAAGCCAAGTAAATCGAGGTTAAACCATGACATGGAGGTCTACAAAAAAATGTTTTTTATTAAAAATAAATCGTTATCTATGATCTATCTCTCCAATAAAAAGGAATTAATTACATAAAGGAAATGATAAAGAATTAACAATATATATGCATCGATGTCTAATTAAAAGGAAAGTTTGACTATGAAAAACACGTTGTCTATATGATATGCATGTACAAGTCACTGCCTAAATATAAAAAGTGTTGTCTAACATATATGCAATTTTTGTTGTCTATCATGTAAAATCATTGTCATACCATAATTATAAAATCTTTGTTATACAATAAATAGAAAATCGTTGTCATACAAAATCTATAACATCATTGTCAAATAATTACTGTTAAAATCATAGTCATAGATAAATATAAAATTGTTGTCATATGATAAATATAAAATCACTGTCATACCAAATTCGTTGTCTCTTATTAAATTGTTGTCTATCATTAAATTTTTTGTCTCTTATTAAATCTATGTCTAACAATGATATGGTTTCTCATTAATACATGATTTTGCTTTCTATAAAGTACATGATGTCATTGTCTATTAGATCCATGATAATGCTTTCCATTAATACATGAATTTGTTGTCTATAAAATAAAATATGAGATGCATGATATCACTCCGATTTTCATGGAGTAATTCCTATGTAACATGCCAAGAAAAACAACAAGAAATAAAATCATTGTCAATGAATAACTCGTTGTGGTAAAGGCTATCTATCAAAGATATTGTTGGGTAAAAACATGTAAATTGTTGTGAATTATATTAAATCGCAGTCACTATACATCCAATCATAGTCAATATATTAAATCGCAGTCAAAAGATTTGAAAATCGCAGAGTAAATAAATGATAATGTTGTCATTTAAATATATTAAATCATAGAGTCAAATAAATCGCTTTTTAATGCCATTCAAATACAATGCTATTCAAATGAAATCGATTCATAGTGGTAGGCAATATAACGTAGAGATTTACCGATCAAAGCACTAGGTAAAATGCCAAGAAATCATCAATATAATATGCCAAGAAATCTCATAGATGAATCGATTAGATATCAATCAACCAAACAAAGAGGCTAATCTATTAGGGATGAATCAAACAAAAATGCAGAGATACTCAATCACAAGAAGGCCCAAAGATTAGGGATTAATCAGAAGAGAAAAACGCAGAGATAAACTAGGTAAAATTTATCCTTCACTTATTATCCATGGACAGGAAAGCATGGCATTTGAATCTATAAGTATTTAAACATTGGAGTGACGACCGTCGATTCGGCTCGTGGCCGACTTCTTAGGAACAGACTAATAACTTAAGGGAAAAGGGAAAAAAGATAAAAAAACACAATTTTTCTTCGTATTAATCAATAAAAACAAACATAGAGAAGTCATTGCAATTAGAGGTTGGGTTCCCCATGGGAAATCAATTCAAAATGAAGCGAGCAAGGGGATTACAAATATCGTAGGAAAAGAGGTGCAAGAAAGATCATGGCAATGAAATATTCAACCGAGCAAAAAAAATAACATCTTTAAATTAAATTTTATTGCGAGTAACAACTTTAACAAGCGTAACTTATCCAAACACAAATTCTCTAAAGTTTTTGTCCCGTGTGTGCTCCATCGAGCTGCTGTTTGCCAACCAATGTGACCTCACCGGTACCTCCCAGCCAATGATAGGGGTACACTTCTTCCCCTGACCCCCCTGAGCTGCAAAGGGGCCACACACACAATACAAGAGAATTCTAGTACCCAAATCACCTCGCAAGGTCGAGCTACCACTCGTTGCCCGAGCTGGGTATCCCAACTCCCACAAGAGAAATTTTAGTCAAGGTAAAATTTCAGCAGCGTAATGTTACACAAAAACATGAGATCCATACACTTCATCCTCCATCATTTTTATAGATTTTTTAACTGATTAGTTTCCCAAATTATCACTAAATTCATTTTTCATTAAACTAATTTGGACAAATCTCCCCTGTACACATGTCGCTCCATCCCCTAGTTGCACCAGAAAATCAATTTTATTAATGAATTAGTTATTCCTATTTCCCTCACCCACCTAAAAGAATTCTTAAAAACTCTCCTCAGTGTCCCAAAATTCGCTTACAAATATTAAATGACTTACACCTTACTTAATTCCTAGTTGAGTTCATAAATAGAAAGTCCCAAAGGCGGGATTCCTTACTAAGCTAAACATTCATCTTTTTCTTTATGTTTCCCCTTTTCTTTAAGTTTTCTATTTCTTT
Source organism: Picea engelmannii (assembly GCA_009831015.1). NCBI lineage: Eukaryota > Viridiplantae > Streptophyta > Pinopsida > Pinales > Pinaceae > Picea > Picea engelmannii. Next base: position 63,447 of record ML796443.1, read on the forward strand.
TAACTTTCCCTCTTTTTCCTTTTAACTACAAATCAATTTATCAAGTGTAGATAAACCAACCATTTACCCTTTTTGTTTTTTAATTAAAAATTAATTTAGAAGTGTAGATAAAGCAACCACTTATCCTTTTTTTTAAACTAAATCCTCTATTATAATTTTTATTTTAATAAATAAGTTTGAATTTATTACCCCCACTTCTTGTTACATGTTTATTTATTATTTTATTTTTTTTTGACCACATGTTCTAGTTAGACCTATGTTTTAATTTCACTAGGCTCGATGACATTTTTATTTTATTAGGGAAAACTGTTTTTAAAACTTACTTATCACATCATTCATTTTAAGGTTGACTAGGTTTGTTCACTTACCCATTAAAATCGCGACGTGCCCTTCAAGGCGCACTACGTGCTCCAAGGGTGTCACTCGCCTCTTTCCATTTTCCTTGCACAACGTGCCCTTCAGGACGCACTACGTCCTCCAAGGGTGCCACTCACCTCTTTTCGTTTTCCTTGTGCGACGTTCCCTTCAGGACACACTACGTGCTCCAAGGATGCCACTCACCTCTTGACTCAGTTTGGTAGACGTCAAACCCATGGATTCAATACTTCACTAAGTGATATTGTGGGAGAATAAGGGCCTCTAAGGAATAAGGACCCTGCCTTATTGCGCACCCCTTAGAATCATCCTGAGCGACTATCACATTTTTCCCTCACGACATCATGGGTTTTCACAAACTAGGTAATCGTTAACCTACATTTCGAGCCACGGCGGGAGTGCTAGTAGGTTGTGGCAGGGTTGTTGCCACACCTCTCCCTCAATATCTTTGGTTGTCCTGCGTGACCCCTATACTCGACATGTGAGTCTGGTCATCAAGCTATCGTCATCCTACATCCATCAACAAATCATGTCAGCAATAATACTCAATCATCATAACATCTAATCATATGTACATATGTCACATTAACAACATTCAAACCCCAATAGTCCACTCTGTGACTTGATCTAGAGTCCAAGGGGTTTCATTAATGCCTCTACATCCTTAATGTCCAAAGTCCTCCACACTCAACAGGACCTAGTCAATCGCACCTATCTATGTAACTACAACAAAATAACATATCATCATATCCATAATATCCCATCATCGTAATCAAAACGACCAATAGTATAATAACTTGGATCACGTGCACGCAAGTGTCCTCAAAGAATAAGTTTGCTCAGTGCGCGCAAGAGAAGGATGTTACATAAGTATCCTCTTCATCAACTCATCATCAAGGTAGTGTTAGTCCTCTGCAAAGATACAACTCTAGTTGATGCCACCTGGGAGTTGGCTATAATTCTACATCAATTTCCTCAGCTCAAGCCTTGAGGACAAAGTTTTTTTTAAGCGGGCGAGCATGTTAGGGACATAAAATACCTAATCCCTCACATAGGTAGAATAATATATTTTCCATGTAATAAATGGAAATATTAATAAGGTCTAGTAATAAGGAAGAATAAGTCAAATGTAAGAAGACATAGTAGACGCTTCTCCCTCTAGAAGATCTTCCCGTAGAATTTTATTCTGGTAGATAGATTTAGTATAAATAGGAGTAGAGGGCATGAGAATTTATTGTGTTGAGAATCATTGTAATAGAGCTCTGATCTTCTAGAGGTTTCCCCCTCGAAGAGGCAAGTGAACCTTTCCTTTGAGTAAACGTATTATTGTGGTGTTGTGGCTTCATCTATTGTGTTTTCCTCTATTAATATTTGCAATATTAATTTCTTCGACTATTATAATAGATCAGGTACCTTATAGTACAACACTCCATGAGTAAGTTTGATTGAGTAAATAATGAAAAAATAATATTTATTTGGAGTAACCAACAATGCATACATACTTTGCACCATTGACAAATGTGTGTTTTCCTTAAGGAGTGTTATTTATTTAGAAGAAACAATTAGAAGTCAATTTGTTTATCGTATGTGGACACAAATTTCAGGGATCAAACATATTATATATATAAAAAAAGGTAAATAACATTTAAAAGATATTAGCCATAATAATTTTTTCAAATTAAAATTAATTTAGACATTTGATGGTTCATGTAAAATAGATAGAAATAAAAAAACATTTTTTTCTTTCTTGAAAAGGTATTGTCCAAAGAGTGGTATTGTCCAAATGACTATGAGCCGTGAGTATGAGTAAATTTTGTAATTTGATTGTTAATTTATTAATGTTTATGACGATCGAACAATACATAAAGTCTATTAATGTTACTATATTGACATGTCCTTACTTCGATACAAATAAAATACATAAAGTCTATTAATGTTACTATATTGACATGTCCTTACTTTGATACAAATAAAAATCGTTAGTGTGTTGCATCTATTTGCTTGTAGTTATAAAAGATTTATTAAATAAAAAAATGATTATATTTTATGTGAATGGAATCTTGTTATATGGAATTCATCATTTTTATTAAATCCAAACATTCATATAGATACGGAGATTTATTTTATATGACCATGGGTGAAAGAAATATTTGAATGGTCGTTAAGTGTTTTTTAAGACAAGTCATTTTTATTAAATCCAAACATTCATATAGATACGGAGATTTATTTTATATGACCATGGGTTAAAGAAATATTTGAATGGTCGTTCAGTGTTTTTTATGTTGATATATGGACATTTACACAATAAAAAAACGTGAATGATTTTTTGTATTTTGATGTGAGAGAACAGAATTGAAAATGAAGTTATTTAAAGACATTATATCACAACATGATTGTGGCATGCTACTTAGCAAGGATCGTGTTAAGGTTGCAATAAACACATGTATATTTCAAACATTTAAATAAAGTTTGATGTGAGATATATTTTAACTATCAATTACACATTTTTGTTACATAAATTGTGGTCATGCTTAGTGAATGCGAATGATTTGAGATCTGTTTTATATTATATTAAATAATATAAGTATAATTTTTTATTTTTTTTTGTATTTTTATGTGAAAGAATATAATTGAAAATAAAGTTATTTAAAGGTATTATATCAGAAGATGATTGTAGCATGCAACTTAGCAAGGATCATGTTAAGGTTGCAAACAGACATGTATATTTTAAATCTTCTAATAAAGTTTGATGTGAGATATATTTTAAATATCAATTACACATTTTTGTTACATAAAGTGTGGTCATGCTTAGTGAATGAGAATGATTTGAGATTTGTTTTAAAATATTTTAAATTATATTAAATAATGTAAGTATAATTTTTTGCAATTTTTTTTTGTATTTTTATGTGGGAAAATAGAATTGAAAATGAAGTTATTTAAAGGCGTTATATCACAAGATGATTGTGGCATGCTACTTAGCAAGGATCATGTTAAGGTTGCAAACACACATGTATATCTCATACCTTCAAATAAAGTTTGATATGAGATATAGTTTAAATATCAATTACACATTTTTGTTACATAAATTGTGGTCATGCTTAGTAAATGAGAATGTGGTCATGCTTAGTAAATGAGAATGATTTGAGATCTGTTTTAAAATATTTCAAATTATATTAAATAATCTAAGTACAATTTTTTGTGAATTTTTTTTCTTAATAGAATTTTATATGTTTAATAAAAAAATTATTTTTTATATCAAATTATATTTGATAAACTCCCTATTATTTTTAATAGTTTTTACAATATTTCCATCTAAACAAAATTTAATTAATTGAAAAGTTTGTAAGTATTAATTTGTAGTTAAAATTATAAAAATCCAATAAATATGAATGTTATGCATTAAATGTTATATTTTATTTTCTTGAAATACATGTATATATGAATTAGAATGGGAATATGAAATCACAATAATAAAAAATTTAGTTATGTAATTGTCATATATATTGAATAGACTGGATAAATATTTTGAAACAAAGTATTTAATGTTATTTATAATTGTAGAAGTGCAATTATTGTGGGTGACTCCAAGAAAAAATAATCTATGTAATGATCAAAATATTTATGTGATTATGATGATTTATAATTATGAAACACATAATGGCGAGTATTTATAGATGACATGCAATATATTTTCAAATATTTGAATGATATAAATTAAATTTGATTGAAAAGTAAGTGTGAAATTGAGGTTTCTAAAATATAAAATCTAGTAATAATGGTTCATATATTGGATTCCAAACTCACACATCTGAAGTAAATATAAAGTAAAGCCCACAAGTGAGGGAGAAAGGACAACCTTTAAAATTAGTTTCTTCTAGCACCAATGAACCACTTGCAATGTAGGAATGAGCCATTATAACCTTGACTAATTTGTGTTAATGATTGAGTGCAATGCTAAATGGAGTGAGTTATATGCCTTAATTATCTATCTCGATAAGTTTTTGTGGTGGGACATCATGATTTATACCCTTGTCCAAATTAGATAATAATAAATATCAAGAGACACATGAAAAAATTACAACATTAGCAAAGGTACAGATGAAAAGATGCAAACATTAACAAAGCCATTAAATTCTGAATTGTGGGATTGAAATACTTGGAAAAATCCAAATGTATTATATTCCTTAACCATTGATATGATTCAATAAATAAATCTATTGAAAAAAAAGAGTGTTCTACAATATCACTTATCAACAAAAGAACCTAATTATTATCATTTAATATCGTAGTATAATTGCATATGACACCCCTTGCACTATATGCAATTGCAATCCTTTAAAAAAAAATTGTCAATTCATCTATCTCATTATATTTGGTCGTTCCTAGTCCCAAACAATATCCTTCCATGTTTACATTGAAATCATATATGGTGCCCTTCTACATTTTAATTTTGAATATAGCTTTGACAACATTTTTCGAAATTAATGTCTATTATTAATATGGAAGTGATTTTTGAACCCAAAATATGATGGTTGGTAACAAGGCATATTTTTGGAGGCCTTTTCATTCATGTGTATTAATGTCCTAAAACATTATGATGTTGTAATTCAAACATTAGATGACACCATCAACCATATTCGGCAACTACTTTTCTATATACATAGATTCTACAACTAATTCGGTATAGATATAAGAAACTTCGAATCTTATTGAGGTACTCTTCAAGAGACCATTAGCCTCATCGTAATACATTCAAATTTTCGATATCACTATGAATTGTTTTTGGAAATGAATATATATGAATATTTTTGGAAATAAATATATAGGATTATAGGAATTATTAATCTATGGAATCAACAATTGAAAAAGAAAATATGAAGAATGGATAACTTTTAAATTTGAAGAATGAAATATTTTGAATGTGTATAGTTAAAATATTACATTTAAATTTGAACAATGAAATGTTTTGAATTTGTATAATTAAAATATTGTAATGTAAGAGTTGAATATTTCATATATATTTTTTTTATTGTTTTTATAATTTTTTGTTTTTTAATAATTTTATATTTGTAATCATCTACTATTTTAATATAAATTAATATGGTAGAAGTTGTTGATACTGAGAGGGGATGAATCGGTATCAAGTACAATTTCAAAACTTTTTAAACTTATACTTCAACATTCAATTATATTCAATGAGCAATGAAGAATAGCACAAGAGTTACATCAATACACCATAATACAACATGCACAATATATGAGAAATAATCAATAATTATTATTCAAGGGAAGTGATCACTTCCAAGGGAAGCTACAACTTCCAAATATAAAGGGAGGGATAAACCTCCAAAAAGAAGATACAATCTTCCAATATCAAGAGAGGCTTGACATATCCATCCTTTCCCCTTCATTCCACCCAAGAATATATGAGAGAAAATAAAAGTTCACATTAAATTATCACTATCAACCAACCATCACATAGAACATGATAATGCTTCCTCAAACTTCTTCAACTTCTGCAATTCTTCACTTCTTGGAATACTCTCATCCAATAGATAATATTACTCAATGTATTCAATGAAACTCCTCCAAGTTTCACTCCTTGAATCCTCTCAAAAAAGGAGTTATAGAGAAAATGGTAGACCTTATTCAATTTTGGTTTATTCGGGAGATAGAACTTGTACAAAATGCCCCATGCTCAATATTTAACATCAGATTCTAAAATTTTTACACAGAAAAATACAGCCCGTACTATTACCAATGAAATTGGTCTCACTTCATTTGGATTCTATATGAAGACGTTATGGATGTCTTACCCAAAACACATGTTTATGACTAGCTTGAGGACTAGTCAAAAACCCTATTTTCCACAGAGTGTATCTCCAATATTACAGTGAATAAAGAGATGAAATTTTTACCACAGGTACCTAGATATGTCTTCTCAATAGCCTCAAAATTTCACCATCTGAATCATTCTAGAAACAAAGTTATAGTTAAAATTGTAAGATGACCTGTAAATAACATACCTTAGAACATGTCATCAAGAGACTTCATCCTCCCCTGAAATTCAGCCTTCTTTACTTCAGATTTCCTCTGAAATTTGAATTATATCTCCATGTCCATTAACAAACTTGTGTATGTAAAATGAATGTATAATTATATGTACTTATACCCTTTATGTCACTTCCTTTTAAAATTAGGGTTGACATGTAGTTTATGCTTCAATTTACATTGTCATCTTCAAAAATTCATTTCTCCTCAATCGTGAGGATCCACATGATGTGCCGCATAACACCAAAAGCAAAATGACTTATACTATCCATCCATGGGTTTTATATCTACATGTGTAATTTTATTCATTTCTATCTACTTCTATCAACTGTGGGGTCCAAAAGCCAATGGCTAAGGTTGACATCAATGACAACAACCAATCTTCGAGCAATCCCCCCCTTTGTCATTGATGGCAACAATCATGCTTCCCCTGTCATAATGATCCCAATTTATTTCCCCCTTTGACATCAATGGTAAAGGGTGGGGCTACTCCCCCTGATTTCAATGGCATAAGGTGACCTTCTTCTTGGGTTTTCTCCCCGTGAACATGTGGCACTCAATAATACTTCATCCTTATTTTTGTTCTTTGGGAATTTTTTTTCCTCGAAATCCTTTTGTGTGGCTTCTTCCTAGTCTCTCTTATTCATGTCTAGGATGTATTTGTTTTTCGGTCTTCTTGTTTCAGTTACAACCAATATTCCTGAGTTCTTTTCTCTGATTTTACATTTTCAAGAGTCAAACATAAGAGTGTATCGTTGATCACATATTTTGCTGACACTAAGGATATTATCCTTTAGATATTAAACCAATAGGACTTTTCCTACTTTTACATTTTCATTTCTAAGCTTTACAGTTTCTTTTCCAAGTATTTTGGTAGATGAGTCATCTCCAAATGCAACATTTCCACCCTTTTTCTTCAATCTGACAAATTTGTTTTGATCTTCGATCATATGAGATGAGCACCCACTCTCTATGAACCATTCATCCTCATCTTTGAATTGTTTATAAACCAATGTTATTTGATAGTTTTCATTGTGTGGAATTTACTTCCTTTTCCATGTTGTAGTTGGTATATGGACATTTGGCATAGGATTATCTTCCTTCATCTCTTTGCAATCTTGTGCCTTGTGACCAAAATTATTGCACTTCTACCATATATAATTTTATAACACTATCCAAGAATTAAATTTCCACAAGTATACTTGGATAGTGTTATACTTGGATAGTGTTATACTTCTATCTTGTGATCATCATCTTGGGTTTCTTGGTTTATGAAGAGGACTTCTCCTCCATCGTTATCTTCTCCATCTCTCTCATCCGAGGAGATGTCATCATCCTTGGGGTATAAGATCTTTTTATTCTTGAGACTTCTATTTTTATAGTAGCATTTTTCATCAATATGCCCTATTCTACCACAGTTAAAGAATTTGAGAGCAGACTTACCACAATTAAAGAATTTGAGGGGAGACTTACATTTGTATCTTGTAGTTCCATTCTAGACCTTTCTTATGAAATTTGTTATTTTTTCATCAAGGTAATTTTTCTTGTATTTTGTCTTATTTATGGATTTAAAGGTTGCTTCATTGTTTGGCTATTCACTTTCTATACCTGTTCTAATTTCATATGTTATAAGAGACCCATGTAATTCATTCATTGTCATTTTGGTGAAGTCCCTAGTTTCTTCAATGGTCGAGACCTTAGCATCATAATTCAAGAGAAGTGATCTCAACACCTTTTGTACAACCAAGGATTCATTGAGTTGTTCACCTAATCCTCTAATATCATTAACAACTTCATCAAATCTAAGAAAATAGGTTGCAATATCTTCCTTTTCATCCATCTTCAAATTTTCAAATTCTTCTCTATGTCATTGAAGCTTGACCTACTTAAATTTTGGATCGCCTTCATAGATACTCTTGAGTTTGTCCCATACCTTTATAGCAGTTCTGCATCCCATCACTTTTCTAACAATGGTTGGTGCCAATGCTCCTAGAATAACATATCTGGATTTTGAATTACAACTTATAAGGTTCTTCTCATTTCGATCGGTTAGAGCATTATTTGGGATTAAATAGCCATTTACAACTGAATACCAAATGTCTACTTCCAAATATGTTAGGTAATTTTTCACTCTATCACTCTAGTATGCATAATTGCTTCCATCAAATCGTTGAATGCCATTTGAAATGTCAACATGGTCATCCATCTCTCCTCAGGATTTTCCTTCCAATGGTTAAATTGTTCTGAAGGCAACTTTCTTTGATACCAATTGTTGATACTGAGCGCGGGGTGAATCAGTTTCAAGTACAATTTCAAAACCTTTTCAACTTATACTTCAACCATATTATATATTCAATTATATCCAATGAAAAATGAGAAAGAGTAAAAGAGTTACACCAATACACCATGCACAATATATGAGAAATAATCAATAGTTATTGTTCAAGGGAAGTAATGACTTCCAAGAGAAGCTAAAACTTCCAAATATAAAGGGAGAGATAAACATCCAAAAGGAATATACAATCCTCCAATATTAAGAGAGGGTTGACCTCTCCATCCATTCCCCTTCCTTCCACCCAAGAATATATGAGAGATAATAAAACTTTACATTAAATTATCACCATCAACCAACCATCACATAGAACCTAATAATGCTTCCCGAGACTTCTTCAACTTATGCAATTATTCACTTCTTGGAATAATATGATATTGTAAATAATATTACTCAATGTATTCTCTCAAACTTCTCCAAGTTTCACTCATTGAATCCTCCCAAAAAGGGAGTTATAGAGAAAATGGTAGACCTTATTCAAATTTGGTTTATTCAAGAGAGAAAACTTGTACATAATGCCCCACGTTCGATATTTAACATCACGTTATGAAATTTGTACAAAGGAAACTAAAATCCGTACTATTTCCAATGAAATTGGTCTCACTTCATTTGGATTTTATATGAAGAAGTTATGATTGTTTTACTCGGAACACCTGTTTATGACTAGCTTCACGACTAGTAAAAAATCATATCTTCCACAGAGTGTATCTCCAAAATTATAGTGAACAAAGCGCTGAAATTGTTACCACAGGTACCTAGATATGTCTTCTCATTAGCCTCCTAATTTCACCATATGAATAGTTCTAGAAATAAAGTTATATTGAAAATGGTAAGATGACCTATAAATAACATACCTCAGTATACATCACCAAGAAGCTTCATCCTCCATTGAAATTCAATCTTCTTTACTTCAAATTTCCTTTGAAATTCGACTTATATCTCCTTGTTCATTAACAAACTTGTGTATGTAAAATGAATGTATAATGATATGTATTTATAACCTTTATTTCACTTCCTTGTAACATTAGGCTCGACATACAATTTATGCTTCAATTTACATTGTCATATTCAAAAATTCATTTCTCCTCAATCTTGAGGATCCAGGTGATGTGCAAGATACCACCGGAAACGACATGACTTATACTATCCATTCATGGATGTTGTATATGCATGTGTAATTTCCTTCATGTCTATCTACTTCGATCAATTGTGGGGTCCAAAAGCCTATGGCTAGGTTTAACATCAATGACAACAACCAATCTTCCAACATAAATTTATAAATCGCTTTTGTCTTATTTTAATATAACATAAAAGCATTTTTTTTTAAATTATTTTGATTGATTAATTTAGTTTCTTATATTATTATTATACAATCAAGTAAAATATAAATTTGAAGCATAAATAATTTTTTATTTTATGAGATATGAAAAACTACGAAATATCCCCAAAAAATCCCTTTCAATATATTAATATTTTGGTAATAAAAAAATTGTAATTTTCATGAAATAGAGAATATTTAATATCACCAATTGTTTCTAACAAATAACACATTATTAACATTTTTTTAAATCAATAATTTAAGAAAATTACAGTTACACTTAAGAGTAATGATTATATACTTTGTAAAGTGAGATGGGTGTCAAAGAATGAAGTTCCATGTGCTACCCAAACCTAGTTGATTTTTTGAAATTTTTTTATATTAATTAATAATAAATTGTAATATATTTGTTTTCTTAAAAAAAATTAACATCAATAAAAAAAAATACAATCCTTATGCCCCACGGCACATGCAGAAAAAAAAATGCAAATCCTACTCATGATAAACTCAAAGACTAGCCATAAAGGCTATCAACTCCATGCAGGAAAAAATGCAAATACTACTCATGATAAACTCACAGACTAGCCATAAAGGCCATCAACTCCTTTGCCAAAAAGAAACCTAACCTAGAATTTCATCACCCAAGAACAATCTTTAGACTTAATTCAAACATGTTATATACAGAATTGGAAAAACATAGTCATCCTATGAAAACATGAGGATTATAGTTCAATGAATACATGGTCATTTTGGAGATTAATTTTCCATAAAAAAAATCTTCGAAAATCGATTGATTTTCACTTGGTAATAGAGCATATTTATATAGAGCGTCTATGAATGTGTCAAATTCACTAATAACATGCATAAAATTGAGTTGACGAAAAACAGTTGATATAGACTTGCACAACAGATTTTTTTTTGAGTTGAGTTCCATCCTTCATCCAATCAATAAAACATTTAGAATCACTAAATACATGTAGGTCATAAACATTATGGTTTGTTGCACACTTGAGAAATGTATACATGGAATTTATCTCACTTTGATTGTTCATATATGTTAGACGAATAAGTTGAGCGATTTGCTCCACGATTTTCTCCGCAATTTTCTCCATGATTTGCTCCGCGATTTGCTCCTTTGATTGAGAAAATCGTTCCTTTGATTGTTTAGTTAACTACAAAGCATTTGGTTTCTTGTTTTCATGACCGAGTTAGGCTGTTAGTCGCTTCATTATTTACGAAGCATTTCCTGCATGTAATTTCCTTTATATATCAATTCAATAATGAGATCCGGTGTGGTGTTTTTGCATTCGGTTTCTGGCAATTCGTTTTCTGTTATTGCAGATTCGTTCTTCATTCTTTCTCTGTCCTGCAATTCGTTTTCTGTCTTGCAGGTCCGTTTTCATGGTATCAGAGCAGGCCGCAGATCCATCCTCTGTCTAGCTTGCCGAATTGCAAAATGTTTTTCAACAATCTCTGTAAGAATTGCAAACTGTTTTTTTTCTGTGCAATTTTTTTGCCACTGGTATATAATTTTTTTTGCATAGAAAATGGCCAGCATGAGCACCCAGGCTCTCATGCAAGCACATGTCTTGAACGGGTCGAACCATAGCACTTGGGTAGCCAAGATGAAAGTTTTTATGAGCTATCATGAATGCTTAGAGATTGTCGAAGATGGTGTTACCTTGCTGAAATATGAAGATCGAGATGCATTGGATCGAGATGCGAGACGCACTTACACAGAAGTGGTCAAGAAAAATGAAAAATCTTTATGGCTTATCTTTCAAGGGGTGGATGAGTCCATATTTCCAAAAATTGAAGGCGAGAGCACCGCCAAAGGAGCGTGGGATACTCTCATGAATATCTATCAAGGAACCGAGAAAGTGAAGACCGTCAAGTTGCAAACTTTGCGACGGAACTTTGAAACAATGTCTATGAAAGATACAGAGACAGTCGACCAGTTTATGACGAGTGTAAAGCAACTCGTCCATCAAATCCGAAGTCAAGGTGAATACATTCCCGATCAGAAAATTGTGGAGAAGGTATTGCGAAGCCTTCCTGAAAAATTTAATATGGTTGTTGTTGCAATCGAGGAATCGAAGGATCTGACTACGTTTACCATAGATCAGTTGATGGGCTCTCTTTTATCACATGAG